>JAYKXP010000039.1:0-455879 GCA_037176845.1 Paramarasmius palmivorus | reverse complement strand
GCCTTCTTTAAAAGAGGTCATAGTCTGGGTTCGAGGAACAATATAAAGACACAGATACGCACGAAGACTTGAGGAGTTCATTGCGCTAGCGTCGCGCTGTTTGAGGTGGCCAGCTTGACGATAGCCTCGCCCTCTTGAATATGCTCCGCGAGCTTTGTTAACCACTGTCCGAGCGATCTTTTCCAAGCACCGGGGCAGGGACGATACGTTTTTGGCAGAACATATGAGCAGAATGAGTGAACGAGGATACTAGTGCGAAGCAGAAAAGACAGGATCAATTGGTTGGACGGGTCTTAGGTGTTCCGACGGTTTATATAGGTCCTAGGACAAGGTTCACAGCGCTGGGCAAGAAAAAATCTTACTGACCAGAGAGTATGGTCCGATGTGCAATGAAGGGCGAGCAATATTTCCGGATGGTGCAGAGATCGCCACCTGGGTGTAGAGCGGCTGAAACTTTTCCCCGAGGCACTGTCAAGGGGACTTGACATTTCTTGGTTTGGGGGAGAGATCTTGAGGTGGTAACCCGAAAAATCCGTATATGTCAACCTAGAACACATCAGATCCATCCGAGCGGAATATGACCGACAAGAAAAGAAAAAAACTCCCGAGCAGAGTCAAAGCACATAGACAATCCATATGAGGTACTAAGTGCATAAACTACACAACAGCTAGGCCAGATGAAAAGAACTATAGTAAGACACTAGGATAGATAGCACAACGCAGAAGTGAACAGGGTATAAGGGATAACTACGGCAATATAAATATGCAACAGTTGTGACAGCCTCTGTAAGCTTAAGGTTAAAGCACCACGAAACTTCGCCGAAGGCCTTTCTTTTTCAGTGAGGATCTGGTTCGACTCCCACAGAGGCGGATATACCCTTTCTCACACTACTTTTTGAAGTCGTTCCCAACTGAGCCTAGGGTCGCATATAAGAAAAATATGATACGAGCGCAAAGCAACTTTTAAGATCAGATGAGCACTCATATGAGCTAGATGGATTCCCGAGCGAAACCAATCTAACATATCGCTCAAAATCAAGTCCCCGGTCTATAGATCTCAAATCGGAAATTGTTTAAGTTCACTCGGGCTCTCACTTATCACACTAGGGAATACCAAGAAGTAATTATTTATTTGTGTCAGAGAGGACACGACAAAAAAATTTGGCTCGACCCTAGTACTTGGATTGGGTACTAGGGAGCCGAGTGATATATATACAGTATTTTTTGCCCCACGAGGGCCGCGCGCGGACAAACATCAGGCCGGAAATAAAAAACCTGAAGCCAAGAAGCCGCTACTCCGAGTCCGAGTCTGACGAGGCACCTGCTCGCAGGAGACTGGTCCTTGATACATCTCCCAGGGAGCTGCCACCTCCTTCCAATCGCAACGACCAGTAGGACGCTTAGACCCGCCACTTCTCTTCGACTGTAGAGTCCTTGTTGGTCTAGTAGAAGGGGGGGACTCCAAAGAGAGCGAGAGAAGGGGTCTTGACTGCGGAACCCGACTAGAATAAACAAAGAGAAAGTAGAACCTCATATAATACATTAAGATGAACTTACGACTTGAAGGAGAGTGATGACCCCCTCTCGCCTCGGAATCTTTGTCCATTGGCGATCCTGGAGTGTCTGCGGGTGCGGCGTTTGTCCTATATATAACATACCGCGAGCTACATTATACTCATCATATAATTCATAGAAAAAAAGAGACTTACCTTGTACGTAAACTCGACCTACTCTGCTTCCCCACTTGGCCAAGTTGACAGCGGAGGCCACTCTGCGAGAGAAACCACCTGTTATAGGCTAGAAAAAGAAGTTAGAAACGTGAAGGAAAGAGAACAAATGAAAAACTTGCCGCGCGAGAATCGCCCTCGAGGCCTTGTCGATGACGGAAAATGTCCCTTTGCCATCAACCCCTAAATCCCGGCGGCAGTAATGTCGAAAGAAGAATGATGATTTGAGAAAGGGCGGTGAGCAGGATAGCAAAAACTCGTTCTGGGTAAAAGCCCTCGAATGCAGATGAAGATCCTCAGCAGGGCGCATATGACTCGAGATCGCGCGTAGATCTTGGGAGGATCAGCGTTGACCTCGAGAACTCGATTAAGGCCAGTGCTTGTGGCGAGCCTGAACTCGATATCCAAGCACTCTGGAGAGAACCCAGAGTACCCAAGATGCATCGACTGGAAGACCAATCCTAGAAAAGTCATATGGGTTATGAATAAAGCAAAAGAAAAAATCATATGAAAAGTTCCCATTGTGACCCTGTAAGCCCTAAGTCAATTGCTCGACACGAGCACCAAGTCCTCCTCGAGGACGGAGTGAAAGAGCATTTTGTGGATTGGTGCTTCTTGCACCCAGTACATCCGGCGTGCCCATCGGGCGGGGAGAGCAACAAGACCCTTTTTGAATGCAACCTATCGCAGCCCTGCGTGTTAAAATTGGGCTCAGGCGCGATAGTCGAGCCATTCCCGACTACGTGTCGTATCGAGAGCTGCACTTCCCTTGAAGTATACGTGTCCACCACGGTGATAGTTCCTCGTTACAAGCCGTCGTCCCTCAGTCGATATGAGGCGGCACAGGGGTTGGTAAGAGACGACCGCTCGCACTTAACGGAAGATCTAGAAAATGATTTAGAAAAACCCTAGCGAATAAGACAAAGAGGGAATAACGTACACTCGTCACCTCCAATCACCTCTTTTAGCACCCAGCAATAGTAGTGTCAATCGCTAGGAACTTGAAAATATGTAATATGAAAGGAAATGATCAGATGAACTTACAGGGCCCCGACTTCTGCAGCGAGACCTTCTCGCGTTCGGTGGCTTTCTCCTTCCCTTGGTTTAGGGGCACTACGCGGCCTTGCTTTAGGTTTGGAAGCCCAGCCGCCGTTTGTGACGAACAGTGACAGTAGCTGGGAAGGACCGCGAGAAAGAATATTGGTCAAAGAAAAAAAAAAAAAAAAGTGACACAAAAACACTACCCGGCGCGAGGAATCTTCTTGGAAGCCCCACTGGTCGTGTAGACGTCCTCGAAGGACCTCCCTCCGCCGATAATGAAGCAAGGATACCTCGTCGCCAACCACTTCGCTCTCCTCGCCTCTCACTCGACGAGTCCGCGCGAACTTGAATCTTGGAACGCTTAAGATGGTTTCAGACGCGGAGTCGCGAGTTCGAGAGTCGAACTGACCGCCTTGCGTTGGACCCTTTTGACGAAGATGCTACGGGTGAGGAGTACACTCAGGGGAAAGAACTGGTGGGGCAATGGTGGTGAAAATCGTACGTCCCAAGGACAAGAATATCATTCGATTAGAAATAAAACTTTAGAAAACAAATTCATATGATTGACTTACTCGAAGCGTTTCACGAGTGCCTCAGTGTCGTCCGTACCAGGAGCCAGGAAGTAAATCCTTCCTCGGACCAGCTTTTTGCGTCCTATTGCCATGTTGTAAGAACGACAGACTTTGTATAAGACGCTGAAGTAGGACTGGGGAAGTCGAAGCCCCGGCTTCATCGTGCAGATTTTGTAGAACTCCGCAGCTAAAACATAAAGAAGGACAGTCATATTGAAGCAACAAGAAAAGAAGTAAAAGCGTACCCAATATTGTTCCCCTTTCCTCCCGTTTGAGGAGCTTGATCCACCGTATTGCTGGAAGACCAACGGCAGCGTCATTGTCAACACGGAATCATAATAGACCAAGAAACGCTTTGGACGAGACTTTTCGCGCAAGCAGAAGATAGATAATCCGTACACGACCGCGAGCTGTTTCTCGTAACCGCTTCTGCAAGAAGCTTGAGGGGCTTCTCTTCGCGTTTGGACTTCGACTTGCGAGTTTTGCGGAGAGAGGTGAGAGGCAGGGCGAAAGGTTGCGAAACGAAGAGGCAAATTCACCCCCCCCTTTGGGGAGGAAAAAAAAAACGACACAAAAAAATTAAAAGAAAAACTAAAGAAAAGAACCAAGGAACGCGACCTAGCAGCGACTAGCGACGACGATGATATGGGGGAAAAGGAAAGAAAGGATGTTGGACTTGGTTCAAACTTTGTGAAATGCTATATATCACATTCAGAAAGAATCCTGCTTTCCGATTCGATCAACATCACGGAAGCTGAGTCAGGAAACCGGCAGTCCACCGCAGAAGTTCGAGGAACCCGAGGAATACTATACCTGCGATCTTCCTAGGAAAAAATGTCCTTGACTTCGAAATTTGACGGAGGATTACTAGCTTTGGCGCGAGGAAGCTCATCGAAGTCCTATTTGGGTCATGAAGCAATAATGGAAGATGATTGACGCTCAAGGAGGGTTGATAACCCCAGGCATCAACTGATCGTACAAACGTCGGACAAGTAAACTGACCGCCGCATCTTTCCGAAATACACACAGCAAGAAAGTTCAATATGAACCTATTCCAGACCGATGACGGTCCCCCCTTAGAATTTTTTGGTTTGGGGGAGAATGGGTGAGGGTAACCAGAACGAAAATCGCTTGAAAAACAGTCATTTTTGACACTAATTGTTGTGTTCAATCCGCACAGTACCAGCGTACTAAGTACTATAATGGACTTGGTGCACTACAGGAACCTAGTAGTGCGCATATGACGAAGAATAAGATAGGCATGCACTGCGTATTGAATACTAGCTGCGCACGGCATAGACGTTGATGTCTCGTTAGCCCTATATGATTGCGCTAGGATTACGCGTCGAAACCTGTAGACCGTTATCTAGATCTCAATTTACCACATGCTGGGAACCTTACAGGACATGCTACTGTACGTGGTAACTTCCATAGGTATTCAAGGCTATACTTATACTTGCCTAAGGAGACATATGAGATGGGATAGTGAACGAGGACCAACTCCACCACGCGTAGAAGGACCTAGGGGACGAAATCAGAGCTATAATACCAAATACGTAGAAGCTGGAGTGCGTGTCACCTCCGAGAGCAGATTACCAAGGATTAGAAAATGTCCGTAGTAACCGGCCATCGATACGAGACCATAGGAGGCTTAACAGCTCTTCCATATCGATCGGAATATCCCTCGAGCTTCGAGTTTGGGATCATACTGCTAGTACAGACACTAGTGAAGACATACAGTCCTATACCAAGAGACAGAACAGATTCTTCTGTGCCCGGACTGTATCCTTAGATCATAGAAAATAATAATATCGAACTACAAGGGCGAGAGCCGACCTTCCTCGGATTCGAATCCGAACGTTTCGTAGAGATCGGACTCCTAGAAAGTTCCCGAGCGGAATAACTATGTCCTAGCACTCAAATAAGTTTTTATTTTATTATGTTAATAGCCGAAACGCTCCATGCGGAACAGCGCCGCCGTGCGCCACTTCCTATAACCAAAAAGTAATATGACTCGCAGTCCTGCAAAATAATGTCGAATTCCGACCAATATATAATCCAAACCTTCTTTTCGGGTAAGATACTTACGTCATATGGCAAATCCATCGTCCTCGTTTCTCATTTCTGCATAGTTACTATTACTTTATACGGTCCACGTTCACTTATATGTAAAATCTGTACGTTTCGCAGGGTAATAAGCAGCAGGGTTTCCCTAGGAAGCTGGCAAGAAGCACTGACCCCGTATTATACGTAGCCCGAGAGCTCAAAGCAAAGTTTTTGACTTCTATATCGTGAACCAAGAGACGACGTGTGCTTAGAACAATAACTTAGAAAATAAAACCTTGTAAAGCCCTTCTCTATATGCACTAAGTCGTGAAATTAGAACTATTGAGATAACCCAAAGAGGACAGAGCAAGCGCGTCTAGTCTCTTCATAGGATTGAATGTTTTCCTTCTGAACAGTGTGGAAGCCCCACAATCCCTCTTTTCACTTGGTGTGAGCCCCACCAGTTCGTTAAAGCTTAGTGTGGACCCCACGAGCTTATAGGTGGCCTGATTGTCCGTGCTAGTTCGACCTATGGTAATCAGTGCCTTTGGTTGTCGGCTAGTTCGCTAGTGTAACCATAGCCTTCATAGAACAATAGGTTCCTAACACCCTTGTGTGGTTCGATAGGTTATTTGGTTGCCGTCCATAGAACGTATAGGAATAGTTATAGATAGGTTTATAGGGTTGGCTCGCGTTGTCCCATGATCATATCGCGAGACTTATATTATCCAATATACAGTGTTTTAATTCATCGGCGTCGTAACACTCCCTTGTGTCCTAGTGAGTTGTAGACGGTCAACTATGGCTAAGTTATTTATTGTGTCGATGGTACGATCCTTTGACAAACGTCGAAACCCCGCGACGCACAACTTGGCATATTATTTCGCTCGTTCACAAGCGTTTTATAAGCCTCACAACGTGAAGGTGTAGACGGAGGCGTGCTGCTGCCCGAAGTAGATGCGATGTTGAGCAGCCTGTTGGAGACATGCCCCGGTGATGATACAGCTGCTGCACTAGTGGCAAGCTCAGAAGGCAATGCACGGGGTGGAATTGGTGGTGCAGGAGTGCACCGGGGCGGCGGTTGATCACCAGGGGGGAATTTATTGCCTACAAAGTCGACGAGCGGGTCTCCACCCTTTTGAATCATGGCAAAAACAGCACCTCGGAACTGCGAGTGAACAGAAATGCGACGACACTCAAGCCTGGCCTGATAGTGGTGAATGGCATCTTCCCTGGTAGACAGTGAGTAAATGCCAGTATGGAGAAAATGTGGCGTACTCACTTGTTACAGAAAATCCCGACATTTTTGGCCACTATGAGAACATAGAATTCACCGGCGTATGCGTCCATGATGCTGCAAGCCTCCTGAAAATTAGGGTGCGCCTCCAGCTCACCAACAAGACTTGACGGTGACAGCTGATGGTACTCGTTGATGAGTGGCTGAATCAAATTTTCGATACGACCAATGATTGACATCGGCGCTTGTATGTTGAATGGCAAAGCCTTCGAGCCACCTCCGGGGAACCAAACTCTGTTTAAAGAGGGAAAGGAAATCATCAGCCACCTAATAACCACCGTCAATGTTGAGAATAACTTACGGGGTGACATAAATTCCAGCTTGATGAGAGGGTGCGCTGGCTTTGTATTGAAAGGGAGGGACTCCCTGAATGCGAGGCCAGACGAAATAATAGCGTAGTGGGTCAGAGTTTGCCATAGTGGTGGGGGTAGAGGTAGAAAGGGCTGGAAGGAAATTCAATTCACGGTTTTAGTTGGGGTAACCCTAACCCAGCTAACTACTTAGTTGCCGCATCTGGCATTTCTAAAAACAGTATAGATAAACGACAGCCACCAAGAACAACAAGTAATATTTCTGCAATCAATCATCCCCTTCAATTTTCCAATTGTTCTTTCTATCAATTTGCACACAAAAGTCAGGGCCCTGACGGGAAGGAGATAGACGCGAACATGGACTTACCTTTCTCTGGCGACGCAAAGACTCCATCAATGCCAGGTGTTCTGATTTTTTTGACGATATGTTGCCTTGTATTGATTGTTCCGAGCTCGCAAGAGTGCTCGTGCCTTGTCCTGTTCATCTGCAGGCAACATGTTGATGCGGGCATTCTGTCTGTAAACAGAGTGAATTGGAATAGTCAATCCTAATACATATCCTTCGAAACAATACCTTTCTTTATATTGACGAGATCTTTCACGAAGTCGCATCTGGTTCTTTCGATAGTACTCCCTCATATACTCCACTCGGCATGCCTTTCCCAAGCCTTGTTGAACGTCCACTCCATGCCCCTGTATTTTACCAGTTGTGTCGGAGACAAGAATGTTCTTTTCGGCGGTATTTTGTGCGATAGAGGTGTCACAGTTGTTGTACAAGCGTGAAGTGAATGTATGGGGATTGCCCTGTGGAATAGGTCGAATTTTTTTCCCGCATTTTCGTTTTATCACCAATGGGCATGGTGTTGAAGGTAGTGATGCATCATCGGAGTCGGACGAAGTGGACAAGGAAGGTAACTCAAAGAATCTAGGTATCAGAGGAGGAGGAGTAACTGAGAGTGTGCGTGTTGGTGGAGCAAGAAATTGGCGTTGTTGAGAAGCAGTTTCCTCGTGGAACAGACCAAAAGGCATTTGAAGGAGGTCAAAAGCGCTGTCGGATTTATTTACGAAAAAGGCAGAAACAGTTAAAACTCCCCAGCATGTTGAAACTCTCCACAGGACATCACCATTGTTTCTGGCACGTACCGGCCGCCTCATTTTCTCATAATGGTACCGGATGAGAGCTAGAACATGCTAAATCTAGCTGAAGTCATGTATGTGCAAGCAGTTCAATGCCAGAGCTCAAGTGAATGATTTGGGTTAAAACTCTCCATGGGCGTCTAGTTAAATCTCACCACGGAAATAAATTTGTTCGTCTCTGTACGCAGGCTCATTACTCGAGAGGCAGAAATAGGACGCAATATGAGCTCTAGAAATGTTTGAGATGCTGAATCTCCAATATCTTGTCCCAGGACTTCATCGTTCAATTGGGACTGGGAATGAACTCTGAAAGCACGAAGCATGCTTAATGTATGATATTGATGGGCATGATTGAGCAGCTATTTTGCAGTCCTCGTATGTTCCCTACCTCTATACCGTAAGATTCGCACATATTGCACAATAGACTGTAATGGTAACTATTCTAGCTAATTTCCACGCTGATCGAAGGTATTAAAAGGGTGTTATTTATGGTATGCTCGACTTTGAGATTGACAATGAAAACCGTTATCTCACTCATCACTCAGCAAAGTCGCATACAAGTAGCAGAGCAAGCTCAATATTGAGGCAGAGATGGTATACATTCAGAATATTGCAAAGGACACAATAGCTAGTAAATATATCTACTTGACGAACCTCGCGAAGTTGGCAAATGCGCTCTTCCATCGTACTTTATCCTGCTCTTTCTCCTTCTTGACCTCATCTGTGCTCAGCGATGCCCAAAAATCCTTTTCCATCCTAAAACCACGCTCCACCCAGCGAAAGAGGCCGCCACTTGTGTATTGCGTGAACGAAAATCGACGTTCATTGTGAGCAATCGCTACATTTGAATGTCGAAGCACGGCTGAAAGCAATAAGATTGTAGCCCCGGGCGGAAACTCAATAACCACCCGAAGATCCCATAGAATCATATGCCCTCCTTTCTTGTAGTCGTATCCACCTTGTGTAGGGGAAAGCGCCGTTACGCCACAGAAGCCATCTGGGCGGTTGCCAAAGTCAGTATGTTCAACACATACCGTCCGAGGGCCAAAGTTGAAAGTGACATGAGCGAAAATGCTATTCGGGAAATTCCAGTAAAGCTGAGAATGCTTTCCTTTGAGATCAAGACGATTGGCAGCATATTGGGAGTAGAGCGTTGGCTGACAGTGACAAAACGCGGCTGACTGTAACCCAGCCAGTCGAATGACGTCAGGATCACTGAGTAGGTTGTTTACAATTTGCTGGTTATGTGTGTTGGCTTGTCCTACGACCTTGGGTTCCTATGAACGAGGTCAAAACAGGTGACTACGTAGGGAATTAATGTGGTCACTCACCTTCATTCCCATGTCACATGAAACACCTGCAGAAAGCGCATCAAAACCACCGCGATGATTGTCCATCAGCCTTCCAGAGAGGCGAGGAGCGGCGGCATCAAGCCTATCTCCCGCCCGCTGTGCACACTCTGGCCAAGTCTTTTCGTCAGGAAAGCCTATGCAATGAGTGATTTGATATCCATCATTGGTCACCAAGACCATGTCAGAGCTGAGAGACGGCATGAGTAAATTGAGAGATTACTAAGAGGGAATCTCACCGTCCATCCCATTCCAACTTCGTGAAACAAAATTTGGAGTCTTCTCCAGTCATGTCTTCAAGGGTATACTCGAGCTTGCCGTATTTGGTGTGATATCCGGTGAACCCATTGTCAGACGCGCGTAACTGATCCATAGAAACATCAACCGCGACGGTGTGCACAAGCCGGGGCTTCTTTGGAGGTTGTGGGGCATATGATTCTGGTGTGACTAGTGCCTTGGCTGCAGCTCTTTTCAACGCTCGACACCTCTTGCTTTGGGCTTTTGAACGTGACATAGAACCTGAGCCACTTGACCCAGAACCTGACATGCTGCCATCAACACCGTTCCCAACACTCTTGACCGCCGAGCTGATCGGTGTTACTTCGGTAGCTGGAGAATCATGTGGACTGGAAGGTGAATCGTCCCTTTGGTTTGCAAATGCACGCGCCATGAGGGATTCAAAGTCGAAGTCTTCTGGAAGATAGTAAGGAGTTGGGACCATTCTAAAGAGGAAATCTTTTGTCGGTACGTGTCATTCAGAGCAGAGAAAACATAATGTAATCAAAAGGCCCTCATAAGTTGACTGTGTATTCCCGGGTGTCGAGTATGCACAATCGAGGGAATGAACAAGACGCGTATTCCCAGGGTTTTGAGTATGCGCAAGTGAAAGGTGTAGTAAAAGAGCAACGAGTTACGCAACTGTTTTTACCCAGACGATGGTCAGAACGGTGAGGACACGAAGATGAAGGCAGTCAACAAGAAAAGTTCCAGCACAGCCTCAGAGCCAAATTAGTGACACGCGACACGCGACGCGCGACGTGCAACACGACTTGCATGACATGTAACTACATACAGTCAGAGCGTTCCCCAGCATCCTTGGACCCCTTTCCCTCCTTCTTCACTAGCTCTCTGTTCCTCTTCACAGCTTCAGCCTTCTTCTTATCTTCAGCCCTCTTCTTAGCTTCAGCCCTCTTCTTCCTCCTTGCTTCCCGACGCTCACGAGCAAGTTCTCGTCGTTCCAACTCCTCCTCAATCTCTTTTTCTCGGAACAGTTGTTCTTCGGAGAGATCACGGCGAGGCATATCCTGAGGGCTGGGTCGCATGCGGTGCACGCTGTATGGCAATACTTCTGGTAGCCAAGGGCGAGGGAGACCCCACCATCCTGATTGATTGTAAGTAGAGGAAAAAGTTTGACCTATGAATAGACTCACCGAGGACCCACCACTGCATCTGATCAAGAGGTAATTCCTCCAAGACAAGTCGACTTGTTGGTCGGATTGGCAGCGGCGTCAAGTCTGGTGTCCAGTCCCGAACGTTGTCATAATCCCCTTCCTCTGGCTCACTCTCTTCACTAACCTCAACATAGCGTGGCCGACCTTGGCGATCAGTGGTAGGGCGGCCTGGGTAGTCGACCCAACACATGCTCCGGCGTGACATGTCCAAGATTCTGGTGTAGAAGGTCGGGGAAAGCAGGTAGATATAAATTGAGTTACAAAAAAGTTACAAACCATATGTACAACTTTTCAAATGTCCATGCGTTCCCAGAACGTTGTGAGTGCATCAACCTCATCTTCAATATCGGCCGTCTCAACAAAATCAGCAACAGGGCCATCACTACGTCCAGGCGCATCAATGTCAACATCCTCCATGCCTTCACAGGACAGACCGAGAATGTTTGTTGCCCACTCAGGTAAGGGTGCAGAGTCCGTGAGTTCCAGATCTCTACCAACGCGCTCACCTGGTGTCAAATCTCCTGAAACGGAATAAGAAAGGGAAGATAAACTGAACTTAACAACTCACCAGTGAACTCAGGTATTTCGCTTGTCTGGACGAGACGTTCAGCAATGCGTGCGTTGATGCGGGATAGGTATTCAGAACGCTGACGAAGTTCCTCAGCCAGTTCGAAGTTGGTTTCCGCCAAGCGTTTGATTGTGATATAGTAGTCGGCATGGTCGTCGAGCATGAAGGAAATGAGTCGTTTAGCTTCGATATTGAGTCGATTGATTTCCTCCTTTGCTCGAAGAATCCGGAAATGTAGTTGGACAACTTCTCGATTATCAGGATCTGCCCATGCCGCATTGGACAAGTCGAGATGGGTATCCTTCAACAGGTCAAATTCGGCGACAGTGACCAGGTGAATGACCTCATTCCACGACACGGTGCGCTTCTGGGGTCGCATTTGCAGAGCGACGGCATTGTAGGTGTTGAGTGCCTTGCGTATAGCCTCCGAACGGGCACGAAGGGCTTGCGTTATCTTTTCGCGCTGCTTGTAACCTGTTCCCGTCGGCAAAGAAATGACATTGATAGAAGCCAGATACATACCAGTACCGCTCATGTTGAGCTTGGTTAACTCAAAGAGACGCTGGACGACTGTGCGCTCCAGCTCTTCAAGTGCTTTGCGATAACGACGGTTGAGTTTCTCCTTCTGAGCATTGTGATATTCTTCGGAGTCTGAGGTCCATCGCTCACGGGGATGTTCATCCTCAAAGCGAAGAAGCGCCTCCTCCGCAGTGCGAAACCTATCGAAGGCTGTTCGATTGCGAGTTTCAATCCTTTTCCGCTCTTCCGGTGGGTACGCAGATGGGCAACGAGCAGATTCAAGATAGGCCTCCTTGGCTGCATCAGCCCTAGCCCTAATCGTGAACGTAAGAGTAGATTCCGACCCATGAGAAGTAGCAGAGAACTTACTTGGTTGTCCAGTAGGTCTCAAGCAACTCAACATATTCGATAGCAAGGACGGTTTCTGGAGGTTCAGGGAAGTGGCGGCTCTCGAAGTGATGGCGTTCGCTAGCAAGTAGTTCCTCGCACATTGCTGGGGTCATGTTCCGATGCTGGAGGGCCTCTACGTATAGATCTTGTTCTTCACGAAGACGTTGTACCGCACGACGATAGGCTTGATAAATGAAATTTCCTGTGCACAGAAGCATTAGACCATATTTGTAAACCTAAGCAAGCGATAACGCACCTGAAGCTGCATGTTTATCATCATCATTGAAATGAAAATGTTCCAGAAGCACTTGGCGTCGATGAAACATGGTCGCGAGCCTCGTGATTGCTGCTGCATGATTAGACCGAGAAAAGGTCCGCTCACACTCCTCAAAGTCCTCCATGCCAACGCCCAGATAGTACATCGGATGCCATGATAGCTGACACTTGCGATTATGGGCATGCCCATGAAAAGCAGGTACCACTCCTTTGAGACGCATCTCTTTGACCTTTGCCCTTAGCCGAGGGCTCCGGAGCATGGTCTTGAAGAAAGCGCACATGATATCATATGCGACACACAGGTCAGCGCTGAAATCTTCCATCAGCTGGTTGACTATCGCCAATGGATATTTCATGCTATTGTTGGAATCAGTAAACGTCAGGGTTGAAATGTTGGTGAACATTGGAACACTCACAGCTCCCCACTGCGTCGCATGTCGCATATTGCAAGAAGGTGGCCATGTCTGCATACAGACAAAAAGACACCGGATATTGCAAAGAAAGCAAACATTTTCTTCCGTGATTCGGGGCCTGCATTACGCCATCGGTCTACACAAGTGTCGAGGGAAGCGGCTAGCTCTTCGGTTTCGTTCACATGCAATGCAATGTCGTCGTCATGATTGAGCGGAAGGTCAGGATAGATCGCATCTGCAGACTGTATAACTTCGTTTGCAGAAGCCTTGCTCTTTGTCTGGTTCAGGGACGCCTTCATTAGAAGGTAGACTTGATGAAAAGAACAGTTACGTACCGTTTTCTGGGCATTTGAGACTTCGTCTTTGAACTGATCTACTTCCTCTGCCTCCACCCAGCGAAAATCAGGCAACTGCCTAGAGTCTTCACGAGCGTTCCCAAACTTGAATTGTTCATCGACCATTTTGAGTGAATTGTTTCCATCACAGGCAACCAACATAGATGGAACGAGCGGAGTTTCATCCTTGACCTTGTAAAGACACGGCGGACAGACGTTCGCGAATTGTGCCTGCCGTGATTGTCGCCCGAGTGCCTCAGTACAGCGCCTGTCAACCTCTCGCATTATCATCAAGTAGACATCGTAAGCGCTGCGTAGTTGGTCTTCTAGGTATCGATCCCGCGGTATCTAATGGTAATGATCAGCACCTGACTTGTGGTTCACCGATGGGAGATTTCATACATGGTGTATATGTTGCAGGGCTTTGGACAATGCGTCGATACTTAGTCTTGTACAAACACGGTGCAACTGGCGATATATATCGAATAACGAGAAGGAGAAAGCGAGCGTGACTTGCTGGGAACTGGCCCCTAGGTAGCCATGACGAATGAGACTTTCGTTGGTACTGCGTGCCTGGTCGGAGATATGGAACAATGTTCGTGGTTCGTTGACTAATGAACGTGGGTCAGCATTGAGAATCTTCTGATGGTATCCAACATACTATTGAAATCCATGATATGGACGTCCCACTCCTGCTGCTGTTTGTCTGTGTTCGTAGGTGGACCGTGAGCCTTAAAAGCAAGATATGCATCGGTGAGGTAGGGGAGTTGTTCTGTCCACATCTTGGTCTGCTTTTCGGTCCTGTCAACGCGGGTACGAGTGTCGGATAGCCTTATAGAAGATGAGCTTCGCGTATGGTCACTGGGGTGGAACATACCGTGGAATATCGGAAAATGAACTCAGAAAGTTGTGATATCCATACTCTCCGCCCTCATGACTCATAAGTACACCCTCCTCGCCAGGTGGAAATGCTGGGGGTTCATCAGACCACTCAAATGCATCGGGAGCATTAGGGTCATAAACGGGGATAGTGCCAACTTCAACGCCCATCCCAGTGTCGTCTTGAGAGCTCGGCCCTTCACCGTGGTCCATAGGTGAATCTTCATTGTCGGATGATTGGTCTTGATCATCTTGTGCAGCATAGTCTCGCTGGCTGAAGGTCATGGCTAATAAGATGTTCAGTATCGTAATTTAAGAAACATTGTTGATACGCACAGTTGAAAAGCGACCGGTGTCGAGCCTCGTCTAAAGCCCACCTCTCCTGTATCCCGCTAATTCCTCCACGCTGAATAATATCATGCCCGTCGACCTTAGTCGCCCCGCCATAATGAACGGTCGCTCGTTTCCTTTTGCCCATGAATCAGCATAGAGGGTGAGACTTGAAAGTTTGATAACTTTAAGAAGATGACAAGCCGAGGCTGTGGTGGTGGTAGATGTCAACCCGGGGAATCAGGTGATGTGGGCGGTGAGCGCTCACTAAGGGATAGACGCCCTACTGAAGGAAAAAATACGGAAGGGAGACTTACTCGCGGATATGTTGGCGGTACTGGCGGTATTACCCGCGGATGAAAAATAAGCGGACAAAACAACAAATTAGTTGACATCTTTCGACGTGAGCCGACAACTAATTTGTTGTGATCCGTGGGAGGCAAAGGTGAAAAGCATGGAATAAGGTATGTTTCCTTGACAGTCGTATCATGTTCTTGTTGCTCAAATTCTATTCAGTAGGATGCACCGGATTCCCGAAAAACAATTGTTGTGCATAGACCATCCAGTTATCATTGTACGTACGCGTTGTACCTCTGTAGGTCCACGTGTGAAGAGGCGGTATCAGAATCAGGAAGGCAAGAAGGCAATTACTCTCGAGCTCGTATCGTTTCCATCGTCTGGCTTCATTTCATTCATTCTGGCGGGCGGCCATTACAGCGATATCCAATATGCATCCTTGTGTTTTTGTTTCAAGTTGACGACATTGGACAGAAGGGTACCAATCCCTGCTTGTTACGAGTTCGAAAGAATTGAGACTCGTTCTTTATGGGGGGAAAAATTGTATCATCTATCGGCAAATTCTCCCACGCGTCCCGCGCCCAGTCTCGGCCTTCTGGATCCTGCAGAATTCTCTTCTCGGGTCGTTCCAGTCATAGTTCAACGTTCAACCATCAAGCGTGCGTTTTAGAATAATATCTTCATATTCTTGTATATACTATCTACTATTAGAATACCTATATAGCTATTTTCGGTACATCGATCGCCTAATGCATGGCGAGCTGACTGCTGCGACGTAACTTTGCGAGCATGCTTGAGGTATTCCGCACGCAGTCAAGGTGTTCCTGCGCTTGGTGTTGTCTGCTGATACTGGACTCTGTGGCATGAGTTTCGTGTGTTCGAAGGTGAGTCCCGGGGACTGTGCGTTGGTGCATGGTGATTCTTGGATAGGGATGGATGGTGTCGTAGGCAGGGGAGCTTCTTTTGACGGCAGAATATGAGACAGGTGTATGAAGAAGAGAAACAATACGTACCTGTCGTAGGTACTACACTGCCGCAGAGGACCGACCGCAGCGTTTGTACTGACTGTAGGTTGAGGTGACGCTGGTAGCCTTGGGGGTATGTCGGCGTCGCGTTTGCTACCTGCAACCCGAGACACCTCCAGGACACAAACTGTGCAGTCTATGGGACGTCGGTTCGAGTATTTGTTGACCTTTGAAAAGTGAGATGCAGTGACGTGGCAGGTATTTCGTCGCAGCGGCGGTCAAATATGCGAGGCAGTGCTGTTGAGAAGAGCCTACTGGAGCCAGGGAACAGGAAGAGCAGGAGAATATGTCAGTGATTCGATATCAAACGAGTGCTTTGGGCACGTACTAAACCAGTGCCTTCCTCCTTCTTCCTCCTTCTCCTTCCTCCTTCTCCTACACTTCCCCACCCTTCAAAACACCAACTTCAAGTATCTAGGATGAATATCAGTTGTTTGGCAAGTAAAAAACAGAGGGAAGCGCACCGGATCCGACATATGATGGAGTGTTGGAAGAGAGAGACGGTGCCCGTGATGCTGAGTCACACTCGCTCGATGGTGACAGCAACGTTCTAGGCCGACCCTACGAAACAGTGTTCACATGTAACCGACCGTCTGCAAAGGTGCTAGACGTCGGGATCGTCGGACTAGTGATCATCCCGTATCATCTGTTCCAAGTCACCGAGACCCACCGAACCTGTGCTACGAAATAGCCTCTGATACGGCAGAATCAACGAATTCGTTGCTCTGCTTGTATGCAGAGGCTAAGAAAGGACTGGTGCGTGAGCGGAAAGATGAGGTTGCGTGAAAGATGGCGCCAGGGTAACGATGGTTTTAGGCCGAGGAGGTTTTGCATCCCACCGTCCCTAATAAGCCTGAGCCCCAGAACAGCTTGAATACCTGGATTGGTTGTTAGGTGGTGGTTGACGGTTGCGGTGAATGCGAAGGTTCCTAACTTCGAGTGGTTTCGGATGAAGTAATGTAGGCTGGATACCAGCAGGGAAAGTAACTGGGGTACGGGGTTTGGTCGTAACTGATCTCGAGACAATGTCGATTCGGAATTGAGGGGAGGAAGAGCTGAAGCTGTATTGAGTCAAGTTTGAATTATCGAGGGCAATGGTAAACATACCTTCATCGTCAATATTAGAACCTACATTCAGATAATTAGTTACAAGAGAACACAATCTGTGAATAAGTATACCTTCTACATTTTTCGTTGATTCGTTGATGATTGCAGTGGATGAAGGACCAGCAGTGCTCCGCTCCTCGCATCTGGTGCACATGACTCGTGACTCATGACTCGGTCGTTACACGTGTATGTTGAACACTGAATTTCGGTTCCTGCTCGTCGTCACTCTTGCTTTCTCTCTCTCACAACAAACCTGCCGCAGATCATGCATGTCAGTTGCTACAACTTTGCTGGACTTATCCTTGGGATATTAGGTGTGTAACTAACTTACTTGTCATTGTTCTGTGTCTCACAGACCCCATCATTGTAGGATTTGCGTTCATAGGTCTGAGCCGCCTGCACCCACTTGTGCAAATATGCTCACCAATAAACCCTGGTCTCGCCTCTTCGGAGGAATTACAATTACTTGGATCATCATATTACCCTCTCGCCCATGTAGTTGCTACTGTTGATCCACAGTATTGCACGCAACATGATACATGGTGCATCTTGTCACAATGTCTTGGATCATCTTGTCATATCACAACCCACGTAGTTGCTACTGTTGATCCACAGTACTGCATACAACCAGCTACGTGGGACATGCAGCATAGTCTTGTTACCTTCATTGAATGGGAAATATCATTTCATCTTCTTTCCCCACCCCGGAAAGCAATCATCAGTGACGTCTATATCAATGTCTTGAGTGCCCATCCTGGCACCATGCTATACTTTGATTGTATGCCTTGCACTACTAATGTGAATGTTACAGCCTGTACTCTAATGGATTCTGTGCCCATGCTACATCATAGCTCATCTCTGTCACCCACGTGTGACCAATTTCCATTCGTAGCTTCTACTTCCGTTTTGTTGCTGGAAAGTCTGTCTGTGGTTGATGTTCCCTCTAGTAATTGGTGGATTCGATATGATGTTACTGTATATGTTTCCTTTGTGCGCAATGCTTGTTTGTTCATATCAGGCTATGTTCAAGTCATGATAGAGCTTGTGTATAGCTTTCTCTTGAGTTTCATGTATGTTGTACATTATATGCAAGTGTCACACTATGTGATGCTAGATATTGTTCGGTATCTCTCACTCAAACTGACTCAGAATCTGATGCGCCGACATGATTTCCATGCCGCTATGGATTTGTTCTTTCAGTTTCATTCGAATCGCCGTATTGTTCCTATCTCCCTGAGTTATGGTGGTGGGAGAAAGATGTTGATTCCATGGGACCTTATTGCATCACATATTGTTCTGTATGATGTGCCAAAAATGTATAATGAGACCTATAGGTTCACATTTGTGAAGCATGATCTTGTATCCCGTCTAAGAGATTTTGACCATCATAATCATTTAGTTACACAGGTTCCCATTGAACAGTTAATACCTTATATTGGCATAAGAGATGCTAGGCCTATTGCGAAATTACATTGTGCAACACGTGCTTCTACTATAAATGCTGAGGATCTCCATGCATATTTCTATAACCATAAGTGTGAGAACTGTCCACTAACAGCAACTGTACTTCATTTCCAGCCTTCTGTCAAGGAGTGTATGCGTAAATCTACTCAACAACGGCGTATAATTCAGAAGAGCCTGCCTGCTAATGATTCAACCAATCAGATAACCCAATCTATCCAGGGTATGCTACTGTCAACACTAGATAATAATGAAAACTGTTTTCCACCTTCACCTATGGATATAGGTTTAACTGATGCAATATTACGCAGTGCATGTGCTAAATTTCATCCTGATCAATTTCAAGAGGCTGGGTGTGCTGTTTGTGGCCAACTCACCCCACTGACAGCTCTTATACCAATTCGGAATGTCAGAAACCTTTTACGGGTACTTGATGTAAATGGTATTACACGAAAGCAGCGATTATCATCTAAAGATCCTGTTTGTGAACTAGAAGGACCAATCTATGCTTCTGACTGTAACTATGTATGTAAAACATGTCGAAGTGCTTTGTCACAGGGAAAGATACCTAAAGTATCACTTGCAAATAGCCTTTGGCTTGGTAATGTTCCTCCAGTACTTCATTGTCTTTCATATGTTGAAAAGCTTCTTGTAGCCAGAGTTAGACATACAGCCTGTTTTGTACGTATCTCATCTGGTGGAAGAAAAATGAAGGCTAATGCAATGGCATTCGAAGCACCTATTCCGAAGGTATATGATATATTGCCACCTCCACGCAGTGATATAGATGAAGTTCTTGCAGTTCTGTTTACTGGACCTGTTCAGCCAACAGTTGATGATTTTCATAGAACACCTCTATTGGTACGGCGAAATGTTGTTAAAGAAGCTTTAACATGGCTGATTCTGAATCATATTGACTATACTGATATCAAGCTATCAGAAGAGCATTTAAACCAATATGATGAAGATACACCTCCATGTGCTGTTATGTGGAAAGAAGCTGACAGTAACAAGTTTGCTGAATCACAGGCAGTTCATGACAATGAAGAAGAAGATGGCACTGAAAGTGGCCCATGTGCATTTACTGTTCATGGTATAACTGGAGAGCATTTAGAGGGCCGTACAACTGATGAGCTTAAGGGACTTGCAGCTCAATATTTTAACAATGGTGGTAAGGTTCTCAGTATAGGCCGTAAAGACTTTGGAGAGTCAATTTGGAATAATCCTACTTTATACCCTCGTATGTTTCCTTGGCTTTTCCCATATGGGCTGGGTGGTCTTGGAACTGCTGGGTTAAGTGAATCTGCACATAAAAAATACTTGCTAATGTATTATGACAAGCGGTTTCAACTTGATGAAAACTTTCCTTTTGTAAGTTTTAGTCATGAACAAGTAAAATCTGCTACACAGTCTGGCTGGTTACTTGCTGATAAGTCATCATTCAGTACTATAGCTGATCGTCTTCTTAGTCTTAACCAGACTGTATTAGAGGACTTGGCTAAGCGTATGGCTAATGGTGAGAAAGTTAAACCCCAAACACCTGATGAGAGTGCATGTTTTAAAACTTTGTCAGATCTGGATCGTGTGGCAGGAAAAGTTGCAGGTTCAACCACAACTAAGCGGTATATGCGAAATGAAGTTTGGTCACTTATTGCTCAGAAAGGTGCACCTTCATGGTATATTACAATTTCACCTGCTGATAATCGCCATCCATTGTGCATATACTGGGCTGATAGTAATGAGGAGTTCAAGCCAATGCTCAAAGACTATAAGGAACGGTTGAATCTAATATGTGATAATCCTGTTGCATGTGCACGCTTCTTTAACTATGTAGTCCAGATTTTTATAACAGATGTTTTAGGTTACAATGCAGATCATCGAGGTTTATATGGTGAACATGATGCACATTATGGTACTGTCGAACAACAAGGCCGACTAACTTTACATCTTCATCTACTTTTATGGCTTAAAGGTGCACTTCCACCACAACAGGTTCGAGAACGACTTATCAACAATATGAAGGACTTTGAACATAAGTTAATTGCATACCTTGATAGTGTGTTTTCTGGGCAATTTATTGGAGCTTCAATGGAAGATATACATAAAGAGATATCTGCTGTTAAACATGATTCTAATTATTGTGATCCAACTCTTACACTTCCAGAATGTCCACCAAATGGTTGTAATACACATGCATTGAATGATCTAGATCAGCAATGCCATATGTGTCAGCCATACTTGGGATGGCTCGTTAGATTCAAGGATTGTGTAAATGATCTGATATATAAGACTCATCGGCATGAATGTGATCCCAATTTGAAGCGAGATGGTACACTGAAGAAGAACCATATGTATAAAGGATGTCGTGATAACAAGTGGGGTATGTGTCGTGGTAGATTCCCTAGAGCACTTGCTGAAAGAACTTCAATCGATCCTGAAACTGGTGCAATTACCTTTCAGAAAGATGAAGCATGGATTAATACATTTTCATATCCTTTGACATATCTCTTGAGATGTAACACTGATGTTACATATCTTGGTTCAGGTACTGCGATCAAAGCTGTTGTACTATATGTTACTGATTACATTACAAAAGCATCGCTAAAGACACATGTAGTTTTTGATGCAATATTATCTGTATTCTCAAAGCACACAACTATGGTTTATGGTGAGGAATCAACACAAGAAAAGGCTCGAAAAATCCTAACTAAGATTGTAAATTTATTGACAACTAAAATGGAATTTGGTGCACCATTGATATGTTCATATCTACTTGGTTTTCCTGACCACTATACAGACCACTACTTTGTTCCACTTTACTGGCAACAATATGTTGCTCGTGTTCAGGCTGATTGTGGTTCTGAAGGTATAGAGACAAAACCTGAAAAGGTTACTTTAATTAAAAGAGGCAATCGAATTGTTGGCCTTTCACCTGTTGTTGATTATACTGACAGACCTATAGAAGCTTCTGCACTATGCTTATATGACTGGATTCGTATAGCCCATCGAGTTACTTTGAAAACTGCTAAACGTCAGAAGAAAGGCAATAAATCTGATTCATTACCCAAGAATCATTATTGCTTTTTAGCATCACATGACCTGTCAGATACACATGTAGCCCGTCTTCAAAAAGACTCAGAGAAAGTGGTAGTCAACTTTCTTGGTGCTAATCTTCCACGTAGAGATCAAGGAGATTATGAGTATTATTGTTGTGTAATGCTAACTTTATTCAAACCCTGGCGTAATGGCAAAGATATTAAAGATGATAGTATGAAATGGTCAGATGTGTTTGGTCAGTATAACTTTTCTCTGAGGCAGCAAAAGCTGATGGACAATTTAATGATAAAATACCAGTGTCTTGATGCTCGAGATGACTATCATGCACAAATGAGAAAGAATAATCAGCTTCAAAGCAGCTGGGACATTATGTATGATGATATTGAAGATGAAGATGGTGTACCTATTGAACTTCCAGATGAATTAGCTGATGCTATTGGCTCTATTAAAGAAGTTGACACTAATGACTTTGAAACACCAGCTCAGAATGCAGAGTATTCACTGAACTACTGTAAGCTTTTGGCTAAAAAGCGTGAAATACGTTCAACATTAGGTGATAGTGGATGGGATCAGACTATATTTCTAAAGTCAAGGATAGCATATGATAATGAGTCAATTGCTGTACCTAAACACACGCGAGATCATTGGAAGACATGCTTATCAAAGAAACGTAAAGAAATATCAGATATTCGAGCTGGAAATGTTCCACAAAATGTGCGTACTGAGTTTATTACACAGCGCAATAATAAGGGAAAGCTATACAGATCAACTGATAATGTAAAAGTTATAAACAAAGCATATTTACATAAGTCTTTTCATGCAGGTATCAGTCAAAGCCATATTGAGGACACTCTAGCTTTGTTTAATCTCAATGATGAGCAAAAGAGAGCATTTCATATTATAGCTAACCATGCATCACTATCTGATTCAGGTCAATTGAAAATGTATATCGGAGGTATGGGTGGTACTGGAAAGTCTACAGTATTAAAAGCTTTGATGCATTTCTTCCATGTAAGAAATGAAAGCTATCGGTTACTTGTAGTTGCTCCTACTGGAAGTGCAGCTGCTCTTCTTGGAGGATCAACATATCATTCTGCATTTGGAATTAGTGAATACTCTAAGAATACCAACCTATCAAGTGTACGAGAGAGACTGATTGGTGTCCAGTATGTGTTTCTAGATGAAGTGTCGATGCTCTCAGCATGGGAGCTGTACCGTATTAGTAGACAGCTATGTCTTTGTCTCCTTAAAGAAGATATTGAATTTGGAGGTCTAAACATGATTTTTGCTGGTGACTTTGCTCAACTACCTCCTCCAGTTGGTGGTGAAAGCATATCCCTTTATGGGCGTCGAATTGGTATGCTACGAAGCACTACACGTCAGCAAGAAGAGGCCATAGGCAAGTCTCTTTGGCATCTTGTCACAACAGTTGTTATACTACGTCAAAATATGAGACAGAAGACACAAAGTGAAGCAGACGCAAAGTATCGAACAGCTTTGGAAAACATGAGATACAAAAACTGTACTCCTGCTGATATAGCCTTTCTTAATTCACTAGTAACTACAACGTTAGAAGGTGGTACTTCAATCTGTGATGAGAATTTTAGAAATGTTGCAATTATCACAGCATTGAATATTCAAAAGGATGAAATTAATTCAATTGGTGCTGAACGTTTTGCACATGAGACTAATCAAAGGCTTCATCACTTCTACTGTGAGGACACTATCAAATCTGATCCCCGCTCAAGTAGAGAAGAGTCTCAGTACATTCAACTTAAACAGATGACACCAGAGTGGCAAGAATATCTTTGGAAATTAGACCCATGTAGCTCTGATACTCTAACACCACCAAAGCTAAGTCTATGTAAGGATATGCCAGTAATGATTCGAAAGAATCTAGCTACTGAACTAAACATCACACGTGGACAAGAAGCTACAGTTTATGGATGGACTTGCAGAGGGCCACCTAATCGACAGAGACTTGATACATTATTTGTTAAACTCAAAAATCCACCATCTGATGTACAGATTGAAGGATTACCTGTTAATGTTGTTCCAATCACCCCCACTTCTGAACAATGTATTGTTAGACTTCCACATGGAAAGGGTAAATTTATAAAAGTATTCCGTACACAGGTTGATATTGTACCTTGCTTTGCTATGACTGACTTTTCATCACAAGGCAAAACAAGAGACTATAATTCTGTTCACTTGAATAATTGTCATGACTTTCATGGATACTACACAGCACTTTCCCGTAGCTCTTCAGCAGCAGGTACTGTGATTCTTCAGAGTTTTGATCAAGGAAAGATCACTGGAGGCTTACAGGGCTCTGCACTCAGACAAGAATACCGTGAACTTGAATTATTGGATGACATCACTAAGAGACAATATGAGGGGAATCTTCCAATTACAGTTCAAGGTAATACACGGAATACCTTAATCAGCTCTTTCCGTAAAGTTATGGGTGATTCATATGTTCCATCTACTGTTTATTCTGCAATCAGATGGAACAATAGAGATCCACTTACTGAATTAGATGTTGAAGAGCTAGCATGGGAAATTGTATCTCATACTAAACAGACCAAGAAAAGTAAGAAAAATAATATATCCTTACAATCCTCACAATCAACCAATGCATCTGGTTCAAAAAAGCGAGCACATTCTGACTTGAGTCAGAATGATTCTACCAATAGTAATAAACGTCTGCGAGTTCATGACAGTGAAATATCACTGATGGAATCATTACCAGCACCAATTTGGTTGGACAACAGCTGTGCATATGATGCTACTGTTGCTATTCTTTGGCCATTATGGTACACTGATTACGAGTTCGGAGTTATCCGAATTCGTTCTTTATCGGTGAGCCCACTTTCGAATTTTTGAGGCTGTGCTAGTTTTGAGCGATCTGATTGGTTGAATAACATTCCCATTTTCCCACGTTGGTAATTCTCGTCATTCGCTTCGCGTCATTCATCTCCATTACTCATTTTCTGTTTGTCGTCTTTGTCGTCTGCCTCTTTTATTTTATTTTTTCTCTCACCGAGTACCTTCCCTTGTACTTTCCGTTGCTGTTGAGGTTGTTCACATTTTCGTTGTGTTCACCCTAACTTTCTGCTTACTACATGATGGAAAACGTTTACTCTGTGACATTATGCGCTAGGTAGTTCACATCATATCATTTCGACGTACAATCCGTGTGTACGCGCAAGTTCGCGTCTTTTAAATACATGCCCTGCCATACTTTCCCACTCGTCCTCTGCTCTGTTATTCATCATTATCATCCCTCTGGCCTCGGCGTGAGCAATATCTAGTGGTAGTCCTCCGCTGTCGCCGTACCGAAAATGCAACTTCCAGTTCCCCATTTCCGCGTTCATTCCCAGCGGCGTCATCAGCACGATGAGCCATGGTTTTCGGACCCACTGACGGAGGATGGAGATGTGTGTTGGTAGCTGCATACCGCGTTCGTTCTCTATGGCAAACGATGTGAGCTTCCTGGGTACCCGCAATCGCAGTATCGCTTCGCTTATTAGCCTGCCCTCGGTCTTCCAGAACCCGATCATCACCTGCTTCAGCTTGAGAAGGCGCCGGAAGTCCATGTTGGAGACGACTTCTGTAGAGTACATGCCTCCTGTGCTCGACAGTTTCAGCTTTTCGACGTTTGGGAAGGGTATGTTGTTGTCGTATGAGAAGCATACTGTCTCCGCTGGAACTTCTGCCTCCGTGACGCAGGGAAACGCGGTGTTCCGGATGAAGTTGGTGAGGAAGATGAAGGTATCGTTGCTGTGGATGATGATCTTCTGAACCGTGGTGGAGCACGCCCCCAGCAACTCGTGGATGTTATCGCGATCCTGCTGAGATATGTGTCCGCATGGCCCCTGCTCCTCCACTCGTATCCCGCAAGTAACGTCCGATCCACAGCCTGTCGCGGTTCGGGGTGCTATGGCGGGGGCGCATCCGACCTGGATGTGGAGCGTTCGTACTTGCTCAGCATTCCCGTAGTTTCGGCGTACGTTCTCGAGTATCGACAATAGGGATGTCTTTTTGCTAACCACGACTTCTCGCATTAGGATGGGCTGCAATCTGGGTCGCGTTCAGGTACAGCTACGGTTACTGTGAATAATACGTACTCGTCGTGCCACTCTTTGTCTAGTATCGCTAGGTTGCTCCGGCCTTTCCAGGAGGTGTCTTGCATGGCGGTCTTGAATATTTCGCAGAGGATCTCCGGTACGAGCCTAGGACGATCTTTCTTCGAGGGAGGACGGGCTGCCATTTAGTGGAACTTTTTCTCTGTCTTCCATTTTAACGCGTTGCCTGGGCCGTTTTGGGATTGGTGTCGCTGTCAACGGGCTTTACGTAGAAGACGGCGTCGGTTTGTGGTCGGGTATTTGTCCTTCTGTCACGTGATTTACAAAATCCGCAGAACTTTGTCCCGCTCGTGACTCGAGATTTCGAGCGGCGTTCTCGCACGTAATGCTGGTAATACCTTGTCTCTTCTTCCTTGGCGGCTCTGTGATGGTAGCCGTGATCCGAATTAGATCTTTTGTCGAATGAATCGGCCTTCTTGATCTGCCCCCTTCGGGGATGTCGCTTTTGAGTGCTCGTTTTCTTCGCCTGTTTGATTTTTTTTTTATGTATTTAATTTGGGGCATATTGTTATTCTTGCCTCTTCTTTTCTTTGTCTCTACGTCGAATTTGTTCCCCGCTCTCTGAGGCTCCCCTCGGCATTCTTTCGGGATGCCGATCGGTTATTACGTATTTGATTGCACAGACGTTGTCCCTCGTCAACCGCTAGTAGAGTGCATTGCTTGTCGTGGTGTCCGATCGATGGCCCTAGTGCTGGGACTGCCATTCAAGCTTTTTTTCACGTTCGGTTGTTGAGGTTCCCTAGAAGCTGAGTCTTCTTTTCCACTTTGCTTTGCTGTGGCGTGATTTGGCGTTTAGTCGTGCGTCCCACTTATCTCTTTCTCCGTTTCCCTTTCTCGTAAATACTGTGTGCTCGGCAGGTAATCCCAATTGATTTGTCTATTGATATCCTACTGACAACGTTTTTGTCTATCTCTGCTTCCCACGTCGCTGTCACTTCACATCGCAGGATTCTTGTTCCCCGCAGTAGCATCTAGATCAGATTCCTATATCGTCAGTGCGGCCTCGAGTATATTGACTAAATACTTGCCTTCTTCAGCATGTGCTGCCTCGTTTCCGCTTTTGCTGTAAACTAGACGCGTTTCGTTGCGTGTGGGGAATGATAGCGTCCACGTAGGAGCCATGGTGGAAAGAAGCCCGCGTTCTTCTTTGTCGCTTGGCGTAAGCCGAATTTTCCAGCACCTGTCGTCTCCTACGCTTCTGTGAAAGGCTCGGGTGTCGCTATCACACCTGAGGGCGTCAAAGGCCGACAAGGTTTCGATTGTGTCCCATCCCCGTTGCTCGTATTTCCAGATGCATGCCTTGACAGCCGGCGAGTCAGCGTCACGCAGAACCAAGTTCTTCTTGTCGACAAATGTGAGTGTTGGAAATAGGTAGACGATTTCTACCGCTGTCGCGAAGTTCATTACACTAGCTGCAAGTTGGGTCGAAGTCAGCACTCTGTGTAAAACTGTTGGAATGCTTGTCACTTGCTGGAATGGAATCGAAGTACGGCTTCTACTGGTGTGCACCGGGTCGCTATCACCTGCACGACCTTCTTTTCTTTGTTGACGAAGTTGAATACGCCAGCAATGTGGGTGCAGTCGTATCTGTCGGCCACGGTACCTGTGTTCGGGTTCCAATCAGCGAATTCCGTGTCAACTGCGTCGACGAAGATCGCAGGCTGCTGTTTGGTTTCTCTCCTTCCTCCAACTTGCCTGTCTGGCAGAGGTGTGAACTCGAAGCCGCACTGGCTGAGGCATGCCCCGGCGTCCAGCGTGCCCCTTTCCTTCACGAATACATCGAGATCCCTTGGTTCGAATGCTGCGTTTGAGAGCCTTTCCACTAGTACTGAGCCCGAGACTATCGCCCCTGTCTTCCTTTGCATTGCCCTGAAACAATCGATGTCCTCCGCCTTCAGGAACCCTTGGTACAGGTACTCGGTTGACATGTAGTCTGGTCTTTGCTGTACTGTTAGCTGCCAGTTGTTCGGTTTTGGTTCTCACTCACTTCCCGTTTGAGCCTGCCATCGCTGGTATGGTCTATCGTTCTCCGGTGTGAAGGGATAAGAAGAGAGATTGCTGTAACGTAAAGTAGTCGCCGGTTACTTCGTCGCCTTGTTCGTTTCCCCTTCCCCCTCTTGCTTTGCGCCACCGGGATGGTGCCCGCTGGATTAATTGACGTTTCTTTTTTGAAAAGATCCCTTTTTTTCTCTCTTTCGGGTCGCTCAAGGCCGTATGCGGTGTGACACTTTGTTTTAGATTTACTGTGAAACGACAAGCACAACTAAACGACGCGGAAATAGGCCGCTTTACGCGTACAATAGTTCAGTCTTCCGCGTCGATGGCCATCTTCTTCAGGT
This sequence comes from Paramarasmius palmivorus, assembly GCA_037176845.1. Classification (NCBI taxonomy): domain Eukaryota; kingdom Fungi; phylum Basidiomycota; class Agaricomycetes; order Agaricales; family Marasmiaceae; genus Paramarasmius; species Paramarasmius palmivorus. The sequence continues at coordinate 427,804 of JAYKXP010000039.1, read as the reverse complement.
CGTCCCGTGTCTGAAGTTCCTCTTCCGCAAAGTAACCGATTTTACGCTTGAGCGTCGTTGACTGGGATTTCGCCACAACGGGCTGCACCCTTACTGCCTTTGCTTATTCGTCAGCTAGCTGTTTGACGTCACTGACAGTGTCTCCTTACCTCTGAGAACTCACTGTCGAGCATAGTTATGCCCCGCAGCACGAGTCTGGTTTTGTATCTCTCCTCATTGTTTCGTGTCAGCCTGTTTCCGGTTGCTTTCCTTTGCATTTCCGCCAGCGTGAGAGTGAGCTGGATCTCTACGATGTCTCCAACGCGGAATCTGGACGGGTCCATTACCCTGAATCTGTTTTTCGTTCAGTACTGCGACCCATGCCGAAAACGCGTCTCACTTTTGTTTTCCGTTGCCGTCTACGATCCTCTCGTAGTAAGCGACGTCGTTCTCGGTGGTGTGTACGTAGGTACTAGACTTCAGGCGCTCCAGGTGGCCTTTGGGGTCGACTGTCTGGGGGAAGGTAACGTGCGCCTCGTTTCCCGCAAATCGTTGGCTTGTAAAGTAACGGTTGGATACTTCTATAGTGTGGTGTTCGCCAGTGCTGATATGGATATCGGGAATCGTCTCCTCCCGAATCTGGCGTCTTAGGAACGCGTTGATTCGGTTGAGTCCTTCGATGGCCTGAATGAAGGTAGGCTGGTCGAGGCCGGTGATGACTACTCGTTGTTGAACGTTTCTGGGCGTGGTGTTTCTTGGGCTTGTTGAGGACATTTGTGCGGGGAGTGTGTTTGCGACTCACTTTCCAAAAGGTCTTAAGACAGGCGGTAGGTCGCACTGTATAATTATGCCCTGCACCGTGAAGACCGTTTCCTCGCTGTTTCCCTCTTGATTTTGCTCCGTTATTCGCCACGTCAAGCAGTCTCTGGTTCCTGTCTGATGCGTTTCCGTGTTTTCGGAGCTGAAGTCCAGTGCCTGTCTGTGAGGGTGAGTTCCCTTTCTTGCGTTTTCGACGTACTGCTTGCCTTGGAGAAACGTGCGAGTGGGTTCATCGCGAAGCGGTTCTCGGACCTTTGTTTTGCGAGCTGTTCCAGTCGATCGCCTGCAGAACCGTTAGTGTCCGTTTCATGGTGTCCTTGTTGTTCTATACCCACCCGCTTTCTGGAAGTCGTAATTCGGATACAACATGTTCACGGGAATAGGAAGAGAGATTTCTTTGCCTTCCAGTCCATCGTCATCAATGTTTTGCCTGTCCTTTGAAGTATCGTCTTTCCTAATTCGTATTATCGATCGCTGAGATCTCTTTTTGTAAAGGATCTTGAAACGAACCAATTCCTCTAATTTGCCGTTCCGGTTAAGAACCCGTTAGCGCGAGCCCGTGGCGTACTTCGTAGAAACGAGTGGTGAATCAAGCTGTGGGCGGAGTGGATCAAGGTGCGTGTCAATTTGCCTTTTCGGTGATAATGTCCGCTTAGTTCGCCATTTTCTCACAGTACACGGTGACTTGCCTTCCCTCCGCTTTTGTAGGTCTACCGCTATAAAAAGATGCTGCTCTTAATGGCATCCTCCAAGCTGCCATCCTCTGGTACTCTTTTCTTTGCCTTGTCTCCATACTTCTCTTCGAAATGCCTTCCCGACCTTCCAAAAAGTGTGCCGCCCTTTTCACGTTGCAGTTTTCGACGCTAATCTGGTTCTAAGGCAGGCTTCTGTGCTGTTGTCGGACGATGAACGATCCGATTCTTCTGTTGTCTTCGTCAAGTAAGTACCATTACTTGCTTTTTTCCCCCTCCTTTAGCCTTACCTGTGCTTTCCTAGGGCCGGTGCCGGACCGAAGTCCAAGCCCGTCACTAAAGTTGCTACCTTTGGCGAGATCACTTCGGACGATGAGGTCGTGGTCGTTGAAAAAAAGAGGAAGCCTTCTATTTCCCGTTCGGAAAGGTATGCTTTTTTTATGCCTCGCTTTGCTACACGCTAATGTGGACCAGTACATCCCCCTCCAAGTCTGCCAGGCTCTCAGGAACGTCTACGCGGTAGGTTCCGACTCTCACTGTTCCGCCCGTTTCATACGCTTAGCTACCTTTGTCGTGCTACAGGGCTCATCCTCTCGAGGTGCCTGCATCTCCGTCCCCTCGCGTACGCGATCTCACCGAGTACGTCTTGCTTTTGTTTCCCTTCTCTACATATTCCCTGATGCGCGTTTAGGGTGGGTATCTTGAAATCTGAAGGTGAAGATCACCGCGTGTAAGTGTCTCTTCCTGTCTTTCCCCCCGAAACGCTCGTGCCGTACTCAATAGATATTCTCTTTCGTGCAGTCCTGTCACTCCACCTCGCAAGAAAGGTGCATCTTTCGTGGAATCGCCGACTAAGAGACCTCAGCGAACGTAAGTTGTTGGCTGTTCTTGTTAATGTCGTTCTTTTATTTACCCTTTGGCAGTCCTCGGCCAACCGAGAAGGCTCGGTACTCTGCAACTTCGACCCCTACTACCTCTCTGATCGAAAAGTGACGCCCTTTCTTCCACCGTCGATGCAGTCCTCATGCTCACAGTCGCTGTTCCTGCACTTTCTAGGCTTGATCGTCTCTCCCAGCGCGACGAGACGCCTGAACGGTGTGTTTTTCTTTCGCTGCTGAGAATATATATATTAAAAAAATGGTGGCTGATGGTCTTCCTCTTTTCAGGAGCGATTCCGATGAATCTTATCTTCCCTCTCGGAAGGGAAACTCTGCTTCTCGCCGATCTTCCGGCGTGAGAGTCGCTGCCTCAGCCGGCGTCAAGAAGAGTACAAAGTGAGCGTCTCTGCTCTCTTTCTGGCTGGCCCGCTACTTACTGTCCTCGCTGTTATTAGTTCTTCGAGTCGAATCGCCGCTTTGGAGTCGGCTTTCCAGGAGAGGTGCGCGTTTTCTCTTTCCTATCTTGTTTCTGCGTTCTGGCTGTTTTCCGTGTGGCTCACTTTCAGTGGTTTCACCTTCTCAGCGAGCTTGCAGCCACAGAAGATGACCTTCCTTCTCCTAGCACGGTGTTTAACAATTCTGGTCGCAAGAAAACGTCGGATAAGTGCGTCCCTTTTGTTCTCTACTCACTTTCTTTCGTGTTCTGCGTGTTTCTTGCTCTACTGACAGCGGATCGTTTCTACTGTCTCAGTCCTGACGAGTCCAGAGGACGCTCTGCCGTAACTTCATTGCCTCGTAACTTTGAAAACAGGTATGTTTCACCTTGCGCGTTTTCTATACTCCTTCTTCTTCATCGGTTTTTTCGTTGACATATTTTCCCTTTTCAGGGGCAGTAGTGTCGAAAGCGTCGCTGGAAGTCCACCGGATCATGCTTCTGTGGCCGTCCCGCATAAGGACGTCGAACCCCTGTGTGTTGTTTTCGTGTCCTCTCCGCGCACTTTCTAATATCTTTTGCCTCGGGGTAGACGCAAATTCAACAGAGCCTCTTCTGGTTGCGCCGAGGATACTTCATCTCGCAAACTCAGAGATAGACGGGCTGACAGTCCTCCTGAGGACACTTCTAAGGTTGTTTCTAGAATCGATAAAGGAAAGCAGTACGTCATCCGATATTTCCTCTTCTTGCTGCCAGCCATTGACCTACTGTGTTTTTGCCTGCAGAAAAGCTGTCTCTGAAGAAGCCACGGATGTCCTGAAACGCGACTCGGTTGAGTGGGACTAGTAAGTTGCGTAGTGTTCTCGCGGTACGCTTATTCTGACTTGTTGCTTTCCGTCATAAGCGAGGCTCTGGCGAACGTTGAATCCCATGCGTCTGATGTAGGGCAAGACCTCGTCGAATCCGGGGATCTAGGATCTTCAATGTGAGTGTTCTGTCTTGACCTTTGACTTTTCTGTAACTCGCTTAGGGATGTGGACCCACCTCCTGCGGCAAGTGGTGGTCAGGGCGGCGACGAAGGTCTGTCATCTCCGCTTTACATTCCTTTCCGTTTTTACTCACTCTTTTTGTTTTTGTTTTTTTGCCCCTTTTTCTTCCCATTCGCGTTTTAGAGGAGATGTATTCCCTTCCTCCTTTGCTGGACGCTGATCTCGTCCATCCCGACCTGGTCAAGATGTACAGCTCCCTTGAGTGGCTTCATAGGTGAGTTAGGTCGTTGTTCCCCTTGAGAAAGGGGACTCCTGTACTTGAGTTGAGCTCACTCACGCTCGTCTTTTCGAAAGAGTTAAACGCTGCCACTTCACTGGATTTGGCCGCTCAAGTGGCATTTACGACGACTTTGTTCCTATCAGCTATGGGTCTGTTCTAGACAGCGTTGACAACGTCGTTCGGAAGTGAGTGTGACGCGGGGGGGGGAGGTTTTTTTTTTTTTACTCATCTTGTGGCTTTTTTCTCTGTTTTCCAGGAAGTTGAGGCGCTCCATGGGATTCTTGTCCAGTCCACCCGTGTATAACGCCGTTCGTCAGTCCATGGAGGGATTCGTTAAGGGCTGGAACTGTCTTACGCTACCTCCTTCTGAGGGTTCTGGGAATGCCATATGGATCCTTAGCGGCATCTGTGTCGCCAGTCACCTCACCACGCCCGCAAGTTATGGCGACGACCGTGTCAAACAAATCCATATTCAGCCCTTCGAGAACGATTGGGATATATATCAGTCCAATATCGGCACCTTTTTCGACTCTGAGCTCTGTCAGGTTCCAGGTCGTGCTGATGCCGTGGTGTTCTCTACCAAGAAGCAGAACTACCCGCAGCAGAAAGGTGAGGCCGGCTCTATTGTCCCTGTCAACCTTTCACGAACCCATCACAGCTAAGAACGATTCTGCGCCCAAGCCTGGCACTTCTTCACTGAAGTCGAAGCCGTATTCGCCTGCAAAGGGGGCTTCGTCGTCGGCTCTGAGGAAAAGTAAGCCCAGCAACGTGTTGCATCCCCGCGGACCGGCTTTCCGCCTGTATGACGAAGGGAGTAAGTGCATTTTCGGTTGTCGTTTTTTTATTTTTTTGGTGTATACTCATGTCACTTTCAGTCCCGGTTTACGATGGTCGTTCCGTTCCCGGAACGATGGGGTTCAAGTTCGACGCCGATGCCTGGCAGAACTATGAGTCTCTTCCTCGCTATCCGCACTCCGAGGTTAAGTTGAACTCTCTTGTTGCTGTCGCCCACACCATTCACGGCTTTCTGGGCGACAAGGCCACGTATCACACAGTCCTTCTCAATGCTCTGTTTGTTATAGTTTTGGGGGAAGTTCCACTTGGCGAAGATGGTGCCGAATCTGAGTAGTTGTATTGTCTTCTTTTGTAGTGTGGTAGATGTCGAAATATATTCTGTGGCCGTTTGAAAACGGCGTTTGTCGAATCAGTTCTTATTTCTCCGAATATATGTCATGTGACGAAGTTCGGCGACCTTTGTGCGTCACGTGTTTCTTACATTGCCCTTGATGTGTTCGTCGGCGTGGCCTTTGAGACCTTCCGTGTAGCTTGTTGGTTGCTCTATTCGTTAGATCTACACTTTATTCGTCCTCTATGTCGCTAAGTCCCGAGTCTGAACCCTCCTTGTCCTTTCTTGTACGTTCGTCGTCCACAGCCATCGAGTTCTGGTCGTCGCCCTGTGCTTCGAGCTAAGCGTCTCTTGTCAGTCCGTGGTTATGTATTTTCGTATCGAGTGGTTGACTTGCCGAGGTTTCTCTGCGCTTCTCGTGCACCTTGACCAGTTTTTCCCTTGCGTTAGGGTAGAACTTGTGCAAGTCTTCTAAGGGGAACTGGTGAGGCTTGCGTAGTTCGCCCAGGGCTTCTAACGTCTCTTCGGACAAGTGGACGTTCTCCTCGGGAACATATCGTACCACCTTCTCTGTTTTCGAACCTTTGACGACGTTTTGGAAGTGGAGTGAGAAGTGAATGGCTGTTCCTTACAGTCAGATGTTTACCTCTGTGACCGTTGAAACTGCTACGTACTCATCGTATCGTCACAGTCGTCGTCTGTAATTTTGCTCGTCAACATGCAGGATGCGATGTAGTCGACGTTTTTGCCGTTTCGCTTGTCGATCGCTTCCACTCCCAGAATCCGTACGCCCGTCATGTCTCGGACGATTGCGAATGCGAGCTGGGCGTGGAAGTCCAGTTTTTCAGGCCAACCTACAGCATATTCAGCCAGTGTTTTTGCTGTATGCTTCTCTTTAATCTGACCTTCATCCCCGCAAAGTGGATAGAAAGCGTGTGCTTCTACCGGGTATTTCCTTGATGCTCTGAGGACTAGCGAGTCGCTGTGGTATGGTGTGAATCTACTGTACCATCGCTTTATATGTGTTTACCTTGGCGCAGAAAGCGGGGGCGTTGCTATTGTCATGTTTGCCAGCCCATCCCGCAGCAAGCGTATTGTCTCGTCTCGTTCTTCGTAACCGTCGTGAGCTGGATCGTCGTCTAGTAGAGGTACTCACTTTTTAATTGCTTCTCCAGAAGCTGTACTCGGTTTTTAAGTTCTTCGTCATGGCTTTCGTTCTGTGCGACACTGATCAGCTGTTGAACTGCAGCTTGGAGTGTAGCACTTGGTGCAGATGACGCTGTTGACATGGTCGTTCGTTCTCAAGCCTGCGGATCCGAGTAAGTTTCCTTTTACATTTTTGGTTCCCGTTTACGTACACGTGACGTTTCCTCCTTGCCGTCTACTTCCATGTCGTCTACCTCTGTTTTTTCGCGGGAAGGGTCTCTCCCTTCCCCAGTTACCGCGTCTGGGTCACCCTTATTTGGTGACAGCCCTGTTGCCTCAGGTCGATCAAGCCCAGCTTGCTCTGAGGACTCTTTGTTCGGCGGTGTTCGAGGGACGTCGATTAGTATCGACCCTTCTCAGCAAATGGCGTCGAGCCGTCCTGTGGAGTCCATTACCGCTGGATCTGTGGATTTGGATCCCTCGTCTTCGCAGCTGTTCAAAAGCATGCCGTGGTACACCAATCTGTTGGCCAACGGGAAGGACAGGATGACTCTTATTCCCGACGAATTAAAGGTAGGCTTTATCTTGTCCATTTGTTTCCGCGTTCTTACTCCTGCTGGCGCTGCCGTTAAAGACCACTGCCCGTCTCATGCTGGATTGGTACCGCGACGCTCGAGATCGGTCCTTATTTGTTGACGTAGTCGAAAATCGGTCTTCCATGAAACCGAACCAGAAGTCAGCAGGTCCAGTCGCTGCCCTGCTGTTCGGTTTCCGGTTTTTGGATATAGCGGCACTCGTAGCCTCTCCAGAGGGTGTTTCTCCTGCACCTGACGATGGAGTCTCGCTTATGCTCGACGCATCCCCTTCCGTTCGCAAATCCTTGTTCGACAGTGAGACCGTTACCTTGGTGGGTGTTCCTGTCGTCTGTATGTTTATTCTGTACCTGATAGTGTTGACTGCATTTGCTTCTTTGTCTCTGCAGCGAGGTATGAGCTTGCTCTATACCGGTGGCGGATGGCCTGCTTTGATCTCTGCTGTCAAGTCTACGTTGGAATCATCTGAAGTCGTTTCGGACCCTGTACTTCCGCAGGACAGCTTGAATCAGTCTCCTACCTACCAGCTGGTCCATGCTGCGTACCGCCAGCTGGCGTGTGTATCCGATAGGCACCGAGCGGTGACCCTTTCGCGCCAGTTCTTCAATATGGAGATGGCTGCGTTCTTTATCAATTGGCTTCTGCTGGTGCGTGATTATATCCCACTTTGTATTGGGAATCCTTTCGAAGATTCAGCTAGGGCAACAAAGACTTTCCTGATAAGACGAAAGACCTTTACGACTTTCTTGAAAAGTGCGTACCTGCAGCTTGATGCCTTTGCTAGTGCTCATTCCCCTGTTCAGGAAAGCCGTAGACGAAAAGCTTTCCTCTAAACTGATCCAGGAGTTGTCTCTTCCGGATGCAGCCTCTTTCAAGCCGGACGTCACAAAGCTACGGCAACCTTTGTTTTTTGCGTTGGCGATATCACCCCTGATGCTGCTATGTAACTTTTCACCTACGTCCACCAACATCAGTCGCTTGAGTTTGATGCGGGTTAGTTCCTGTTTTCGATCGACGTGTTTTGTCTCAACCTACTGTTTCAGGCATGGTTCTACTATGGCAATGACCGGCCTCCGGTGCTGAGTAAAGTAGAGCTCTCTTTGTGGTCTCAATTATTCGCAATGGCGAAGGGGTCGAAGTCGTCCCGCCAGGCTCTGTCCGACTTTGTGACCGAAGTTTCTCCGCTGTTGGAGGATGCTGAGAGCGAAAAGCTCTTTTTCAGTCCTCGTAAGTGGTCCGCTTTGTCCGTCTGCTCGCTTCTGACACGTTTGTTTTTTAAAATTATTTTTTGTTCTTCTTTGTGCCCGTTGTTTTTGTCGTTCTCTTACAGACGATGGCACCCTTCGCATGCTTCCACGCGGTCTCGCTCACGGACAGTTGGACGGCGGTATCCAGCCGGCGTCGACATCGCTTGTTCCACAAGCTCCGGACTTGGATCAAAATTCGGACAGTTCAGGTGTTTGGACCTGCGCTACATTCTTGGCCTTTCTTCTAATCCCGTTTTGTCTTTCTGTAGAACCATCAAATTCCATGACGGACATTGATATGTCACAACTTGCTGAGGCTATTGCTGCCCAGTTCCTGCAAAATCGTTCTCGCCTGCCCGAACAGGTCGACATGGATGTATCTCCAGCATCAGAAGAGGAGCCTGTGACTAGCCCTGGTGTTTCCGTCACGCTCGAGAAATCGAGTGTCGACGCTGTAGGAGCGTCGGAGTACGTGAAGGAAATAGGTATGCTTGTGCTCTGTGTATGTGACAGCTGATCGAGCTGATCGTTTGCACAGGCGTGTCCCACGACGGCGCGAGTACCACGTCTTCTCGGCCCGAACAGATCCATGTAGTTACTTCTTCTGCCTCGGAAGGTGAACTTGCAACTGGCCCTGATCTTTCCGTCACCCTCGAGAGGTCGAGTGTTGACGTCGCAGAGGCCGCAGGGTCCATAGAGAAGACGGGTAAGACGCCATTTTGTGTGTGTTTGCTGATCGATCTAAGCGTCCGCACAGGTGTGTCTGAAAAGAGCACGAGTGTCACGAAGAAGCCACTTGATCCCTCTAAGACTGAAGGAAAGGGTAAAACGGAGACATCTCGTAAAAAGCCAAAAAAGAACGAAATTGTCACAGGAAAATTGCTGTCGGAAGAGTCTGGCCGTCGAAAACTGCGGGACAAGACCGTGGTTTCGTATGACGAGATATCCCCCCTTGACGCTGAGGTGATTTCTGTGGATTCCAGTCCGATTGTCATCAAAGACGACGACCTACCACCGCGGTTTGAGCCTCTCTGTGATTGTGAAGTGCGTACTTTTCTCCGACCTTGGTGGCCGTTTTCAACGGCCTAATTTCTGCTTCTTCTTACTTTTTCTTTCAGCGAGTGTGTTCGGACCTTTACCTCCTACGCTCTCCTTTTGGCACAGCCTGTGTCTATAAGGGTGCTTTCTACGTGAGTGTGATATGTTCCCCCTGAACATCATTCCTAACATCTTCTGCAGTCCCTGGACGTTGTTTCAGACTTGGTACGCTTATTGGATCGCGCCAATGACAGCCAAGTGCTTCATGGGCTTGCCCCGCTGTTCAACAAGCTTACAGGGAGATCCCAGGATAATTCAGACTTCGACACCTTCGTTGGTTCTATGTCTGGTTCGGGGCTGCATGCTGTGCAGCGTTTCACGCGTGCGCGTTTCGCTGCGGTTGAGGATCAAGGCGGATTGCAGAACCTCATTGCAGCAAGCAGCGTCATCGTTTCTGGAAAAGGTGTCGAGGCAGGGGATATTGACCGGGCCTTGTTGTCGACTGTTGGTGCATGTTCCACTCTGCGAGAAGCCCATGGTGAGTCGTGTTATCGCTATTGTGAGTCTGTTTCTTACTCGTCATTGTCTTTAGATCTGTCGAAACGTGGTTTGAGCTCGGATGCCGACGATCAGATTGTTCGAGCCTCCTTCGATGATTTCCTCAAGGCAAAGTCTCTCGACGTGGGTGGCAAGATTGTCAATTTCCTCGACATACCGGGTGCAGACAGCACACATTCCACCATGGGGCTCTCGAGCAACATGGCTGCACATCGCTACACGATGAGTCTTCCGAGATATGCACGTTCCCACAACTTGGTCCCCATGCGGGACTTGTTTTGGCACCTGCTTGCTACCAGCCATGCATCTCACCCAGCTCATGTAGACGCCAATGGTTTTGGGACCGAGCTCATTCTCGTACAAGGATTGAAGCTCGTTTTCCTTGGTTTTCCCAGCGAGAAGGACCGACACATTCTTGCTAAGGTAGACGGCTTTAAAAGATTCTGCTTTGATCTCTCTGGGCCTGAGTCCAGTGATATTGTGGGTATCTTGATGTTACCTGGCGACAGGCTGTACGTTGTCCTCTTATGTTCGGTGTCTACTGTTACTAACACGGGTTGCAGGGTCATGCAGCCTTGCACACCCCACTATGTGTTTACACTGTGCCCGTCTTTGTGCCATGGTGCCCACTTCTACGCTTCTTCCACGATGGAAAGGAGCTATTGGGGAATAGTACACACGTTCTTTCGCGACCACGAAATCACGAACCAGGACCACCATGTCTATCACGAACTTCTCTTTCGCATGGTTGCTCACTGGCACGACGTCATTGTCAACGACACCACGTCTTATTTAGCTCGCTGCAGCTCTGTTAATCACGATGTGGTCGACCATGTACCGAGCGTTCGGTCCTGCAGCGGCTGGATACAGCTCCTTGCTCTCTTTGGTCTCATGGAGCTAGGAACGATCTTACTCGGCGAAAGATATGTTGGGGCAAAGCGCATGGACCTGGAGAATGAGTACAAACACATGAGACGGTTGTGTGGCGAATCTATCCGTGTCTTGGATGCTAACGTGACAGTTTCGGCAAAAGGGGTCGATCCTGTCTCCGTATTGGCGCTGACTCGCTCGTATTTCGTGCAGCAGTTTATCGCAGTTGTTAGGGTTGCTGGTATTTCTGGCCACGGCGGACGCACTGCTGCAAAAGCAGAGCAGTTCGTCTTCCAAGACTCGAAACGTGATCCGTTGCTCTACAAAGACGTACAAGAGGTCCTTGCCGGTCGCTGTGTCGAATACAGCCGCGGGCTCGTCCTTCAGTCATCCAGCTGTTCATCTCTCCGTTGGGCATTCGCGGATGCACTTGTCGACGTATGTGTTACAGCACGTCCTGCTGACCGTGAATCCCCTGCGGATGTACGTCCTGACGAGCCTCGAAAACGCCAGCATGTAAAGTAGTCTTTGTATTTAATGCCCTTATGTTTGTCGTGTGGTCTACAAGTCAAGTTAAGGGTGTCCGAAAATAACTCAATTTACGTTATACGTGCCTATATTGTATCACGTGACCTGATGTTGACTTCTTGGTTTCGGTCTAATCGCGTCTTCCGTCGTCTTTCTTATCCTCATCATGTTCGTTTTCCCTATACACGGTATTCTTACCGCAGCGCTTTTCTTCCCAAAAGGTTTGTCTTGCCTCGACGGTTGTTGCTCGCTCGTACTTACAACCATCAGTTTTGCCCTCTTTCCGGAGGTGGGACACTTTGAGTCTGTGTCGATGTTTTATTGTACTGGCGATAGGTGCGTGCTGGTGTTCGTGTGTTTCGGTACAGTTTCTGACTGACATTGCTTATAGCTCTTCGACTAGGGATTTATGATTATCCATCAGGTGTGATCGCACTCGCCCCTCCTGTCCGACGCACCGATGTTCAGAATACCTATACCTGCTTCCAGGTGTCGTTTTCCGGAGGTGAAAGCATCCCTCATCGGCATTATCTTCCTACACTGGATCCTGCCCTTGAACAGCCCGTCTGTTGGGCGTCTCTATCGTCTGGTCCATGCACGTGTCTCGGTCAGAACGTTGAACAACATGGCATACAATTGCCGTCCATCTCCCATGACCTTTGGTCCTCTACGTATCACGACTACCGCGACATGTACTCCCCGCTGTCTTCGTTGCTGTTCTTGTTACATCCAGACCCTTCCGTTGGTCTGTTGGCACTTGGAATACCCGACGTGATCTGGTGCAGTGCGTTCCGTTCGCTGCCTTTTGTGCTCCGGTTTTGGTTCGCGGTTCTTTGCACGGTCGCTTCATGTTACTCACATCAGCCTAGTCCTTGTGTAATTGTTCGGATGTGTCGTATTCTCCTTATGAAGACCTTTATGCGGCGACATGATTTTGCTGTTACAGTGTCGCGTGTAATACTGGCGGACATCGACTGTCCCTTTTACGCTGTGGGTATGTATCTTCCCTCTCTGTGTAAATGGACCTTTGCCCTACAACGGGCTGGATGCAGAGTATCGTTCTTTCTGAAGTTGACTGTGCTACTTCTTCCGGTTTTTCTTACCCACCTGTTTATGTTATTATCGCGCTCAGGGCGTGTCGTTCCCCACCCCTCTTGTGGGTTGTATGCTGAATCTTTCAGTGCTGTTCCAGAACGTACAGTCGGATGGCACGTAGTGCTACCCGACATGCTTACATGTCAGCTTGGATTCTCACCTGCCCTGGACTTGCGAAGCTTTCGGTTCTCTCATCATGGCGTGGCCAACGAGAGACCTGCGTCTGGTGTGCTTGTCACTTGCCGTATGCCTCTGTCGACGCTCAGTCTATTTGTATCACCTTGGGAACGCCGTACGCTGGCTGCGATGCACGGTGCCCCGCCTGTAGACATGGGTCCTGATGATGTGGTGCAGTATTTCCAGGATCACCATTGCGCTGGTGAATGTGAGCAGTATGTCACCACTTTTCGTGCTATAGGAATCAGCAGTTCTTTACGTCTTTCAGCGTCCCCTAAGCACATTGGGGGAGGTAGAACCTCTAAGGGTGCTATCCCACGGGAAGTCGTGTTGCCATATGTTGTCAAACTTCCCGGCAGTGATGTCGCTGATCCCCTGGATGAGACTTTCGTGTACCGCTCGCATGGCCCTGCTTCAGAACTTCTGCGGGAAGTTGGGTCTGATCTCGTGGCTATTTCTGCACCGCCGTCGTTGATTCTGCCACATCTTTCTCTCCCGAATGCAAAGGCTGTGGCCAAGTATCACGGTGTGCGGTGTGGTTCACGAGAAACGCTAGCTAGTCTCACGAAATCCTTCGCCAACCATCATTGCTTGAACTGTGATGGCTCGGTATCTCTTCTGCTGCGTGTCCCATCGCCGATTTCTAACAATCAGAAACAGTCCAAGAACGCCTCGAGTCACCTTGGAACACCAGACACGCCTGTCCTTCCTGCGGTGCCTCCAAACACGCCAGCTAGTGTTGCTGGTGTAACCAACGATGCCAGAATCTCAGTTACTGAACCTGCTCAACGGCCTGAAGTTTTTCCTCCTGCTCCGCTAGATGACGATTTGGTCGAGTCCATAGTGACGAGTGCGTGTCAAAAACAGGTACCTGCTGCCGTTGAAGAGTCAGGTTGTGCGGTTTGCGGGCAACTGACCCTTCGTTCAACTATGACGGAGTTAAGAAAAGTCAACAAACACCTGCGTGTCCTTGACGTGGAAGGTGTGACGCGTCGGGAACGACTGTCGTTGAAAGACCCCATTCAACCGCTGCCCGGTCCTGTCTACGATAAAAACTGTAGTGGAGTTTGTCCTTCGTGTAGGACTGCTCTCCTCAAGGGCTCTATTCCCAAAAAGTCTCTTGCTGCAGGACTATGGTTGGGTGTTGTTCCTGACGTCTTGAAAGATTTGCAGTTCTTTGAGAAGCTGTTAGTAGCCAAGGTACGTCACACCGCAGTGTATGTCCGTCTTTCGACTGGCGGGAGAAAAATGGTTGCCAATGCAGTTTCTTTCGAAGTACCTTTGCCTAAGGTGTACAACATCCTTCCTCCTCCGAAAGTTGAGATAGAAGAGATTCTTGCCATCTTGTTTACCGGCCCCACTACACCAACCGACGAAGATTATCGCCGCACTCCATTTCTAGTGAGACGGACTGCAGTTCGAAAAGCCCTCGACTGGCTTATTCTTAATCACCCCGGCTACAGCGACGTGTCTGTCTCGCACGCTAATTTATTGGAATATGATGAGAAAAGCCCGCCCTGTACAGTGGTATGGAACAAGTCCCCCACGAACAAAACTGCGGAGTCTGCGGCCGTGAACGATATGGAAGAAGAAGAAGGAATGGAAGAAGGTTGTTCATTCAGAGTGCATGGTATCGCTGCTGAACGTTATCTGCGTCTCACCCGTGATGAGATCACAGGCATTGCGACGAATCACTTCACGTCGGGGGGAAAGGTACTTGCTGTGGGTCGAAATACCGCTCCGGAGTCGATATGGAAAAATCCAGCTTTGTATCCCAAGATGTTTCCCTGGTTGTTTCCATATGGACACGGTGGTCTTGGTACAGTGGGTTTGTCCGACTCTGAGCACAAGAAATGGTTTATGATGTATCACGACAAAAGGTTTCAAAGAGACGAGAACTTTCCCTTTGTGGCGTTCAGTCACGATCAGGTCAAGGCGTCTACTCAGGCCGGTTGGCTTTTGGCGGACAAAGCGTCTTTTGGGTCCGTTTCTAGTCGAATCCAGGGTCTCGATCAAGCAGTCCTTCAAGACATAGCAAATCGAATGAAGAAGGGCGAAAAAGTCAAGCCTTCCACGCCGGCTGAAATTGCGTGTTTCAGAGTTTTATCTGACCTCGACAGGGTGGCGGGCAAAGTTCAGGGATCGACCACGACAAAACGGTTTATGCGGAACGAAGTTTGGGCCCTCATTACTCACAAGGGGGCACCTTCTTGGTACATCACTATAGCTCCTTCTGACCTGACTCATCCTATTGCAGTATACTACGCCGATCCTTCTGCCGACTTGTGCTTCAAACCTACTATTCGTGGTTATAAAGAACGGTTCTATAACTTGTGCGGTAATCCGGCGGCAAGCGCTCGTTTCTTCAATCATATAGTCAACCTGTTCCTCGAAGATGTCCTGGGTTACAGATCTCGAAAACGCGGTATTTATGGCGAGCACGATGCTCACTACGGCGTTGTCGAACAGCAAGGAAGGCTTGCGCTGCATCTGCACTTGCTGTTGTGGATTAAGAATTCCATGACACCGGAGCAGATCCGTCAGAGAATATTGTCAGGGGATACTGTTTTTGAGTCGAAGATAATCGAGTATCTAGAGAGTGTTTTTTCGGGTGATTTTATAGACTCATCGCAGTCCCAAGTGGAGAAGGATGTTGCCAAGGAGTCCGATACATATGTTACACCGACCGAGACTCTACCCATCCCGCCTCCAAGAAGATGCCAACAGCATCCTGCTAAGCGTCTGGATCTGTCTTGCACTTCATGTAAGCAGTATTTAAATTGGCGCAAGGCCTACAATCATACAGTCAATGACCTTATTCTGACGTCTAACCTTCATACTTGCGATAGGAACCTAAAAAAAGACGGTACCGTGAAGAAGAAACATTTGTACAAGAATTGCAAGGACAATAAGTGGGGCAAGTGTAGGGCTCGCTTCCCTCGCCCGTTATATCCTCGAACCACAATCGACAAGCAGACAGGAAGCATCACTATGAAGAAGTCAGAGCCCAACTTTAATACGTTTTCGTATCCTCTTACTTATCTGCTCCGATGTAACACCGATGTTACTTTTTTGGGGTCCGGGACCGCTATCAAATCCGTGGTGTTGTATGTCACAGATTATATAACCAAGGCTTCCCTGAAAACGCATGTAATCTTTGAAGCTATCTTGTCCGTTTTCTCCAAGAATCCATCCCTTATCACTGGAACCGTGGACAGTCAAGAGCGTGCACGACAGCTTCTCACGAAGGTAGTCAATGTTCTGAGTACGAAGATGGAGTTTGGGGCGCCCTTGGTGTGTTCGTACTTACTGGGATTTCCCGACCATTATACTGACCACAAATTTGTTCCACTCTACTGGCAGCAATTTGTTACTCATGTTCGCAGTGAATGCCACCCCACCGAAAAACCTGAAAAGCCAGAAAAAGTTGCCCTTCTGAAACGAGGAAACAGAATAGTAGGCCTCTCACCTGTTAAAGATTACGTGGATAGACCTGTCGAAATAGTCAGCATGTGTCTATACGACTGGATTCGGGTAGCGACGCGGGTTTCCATGAAAAAACCCAAGAAGGGTCGAGGAAAGAACGCTCAAGCTTCCGACATCGAGTCTGAAACGGGCTCACCCGAACCCTCTCGTACAGCAGGCGTGAAATTGCCGAAGAACCACTACAAGTTTCTGGCCTCCCACGATTTGGTCGACACTCACGTAGCCCGCATTTCGAGAGCCGACGAAAAGATGGTTGTGAATTTTGTGGGTGCAACGCTACCAAGGCGCAATCAAGGTGATTACGATTATTACTGCTGCAGCATGTTGACCCTTTTTAAACCTTGGCGCTTGGGTACAGATCTCAAGTTGCCGACCCAATCCTGGCCAGACGCGTTCAATGCGTATACTTTCTCTGACCGACAACGCGTGCTTATGGACAACATGATGATTCGCTATGAGTGCCTCGACGCTCGCGACGATTATCGAGCTCAGTTAAAGAAAGGAGGCCTATCTTCGAGCTGGGACCCTCTGATGGAACAAGTCGCTAACGGAGAAGACGATCCTGAGCTTCCTAACGATGTACTTCAACTTGATCAGCAAGACGGTGAGTCTGCTTCTCAATCTGATCCAAATCACGACCTCCTTCAGAAGGTTGTGTGTAAGGGCCAAAAAGCGTCAGCAGACTCGACGCTGAAGTCTGACATGCTTAGGCTGATGGCTTCGACAGGCATGTCAGACCCACAAACGAGCGACTCCACGCTTTTGAACGACTTGCCTGACATGTCTGGCATGCCGAGTCTCTCCCGGGACCACTGGAAAACCAGCCTCCTAGAAAAGCGGGAAGAAGTCCTTCAAAGTAGAATCAACAGTGTTCCCGCCAGTGTTCGTGGGGAGTTCTTCGCTCGCAGGGATGCGACTAGAATAGCGAAGACTGGCGAAGTACGAGTCATTGATCGGTCTTATATGAACAGCGATTTCGAGGCCGGCGAATTCAAGGGCTATATCGATAGTACCCTCAAGAAGTTCGGTCTTAACGCGGAGCAGGAAAGGGCTTTTCGGATCATAGCCAATCATGCCGCCTCTCCGACCGCGGCGCAGCTCAGAATGTACATCGGTGGGATGGGTGGGACAGGTAAGTCTACTGTCCTCAAGGCGTTGATTCATTATTTCAATCTTCGCAAAGAAAGCTACAAGTTGCTAGTGGTTGCCCCCACCGGGAGTGCCGCTGCCTTGTTGGGTGGTTCAACGTATCACTCAGCGTTTGGAATAAACGACAGAGCTTCTGAAGGAGGTACCTTACCGACAGTCAGAGAAAGGTTAATGGGAGTGCAGTACGTCTTTTTCGACGAGGTTTCAATGCTTTCTGCCTGGGATCTGTATCGAATTAGTCGCCAGCTGTGTCAGGCATTGCTAAACGAAGACATCCCTTTTGGCGGGCTGAATATGATTTTCGCAGGCGATTTCGCTCAGTTGCCACCTCCTCTGGGAAAAGACAGTGTTTCACTATACGGTCGACGCATTGGCGCTTTTACAAATACACCCCGGCAGCAAGAAGAGGCTATAGGAAAGTCCTTGTGGCATCACGTTACGACGGTAGTTATTCTCCGTCAAAATATGAGACAAAAGTCACAAACGGTTGACGATGCAAGGTTTCGCACGGCGCTTGAAAACATGAGGTACAAAAACTGTACCCCCGCCGACATCGCATTTCTCAATTCTCGAGTCACCTCTTCTGTTCCTGGTGCACCATCTGTCGCTGATCCTGACTTCAGAAATGTGGCTGTAATAACGGCAAGGAACATACAGAAAGACGTGATCAATATCACGGGTGCTGCCAGGTTCGCATCCGAAGTTAACCAGACTCTGCACCACTTCTTCTCTGAAGACGTGTTAAAGTCGAGCTCTACCAAAGGCAAGGAAAATAAGAAGCTCCTGAAGCTCGCATCGCTGTCTCCTGCGTGGAAGGAGTTAATCTGGTCACTCGATAGCTCGTGTGCTGATACCCTGACACCGGGAAAGCTAAGCGTGTGTAAGGGCATGCCTGTGATGATTCGGAAGAATTTGGCAACAGAGCTCAACGTTACCAGAGGGCAAGAAGGCACTGTCGTTGGATGGACGTCCCGAGGGGACCCAGCAAGACCTCGGCTGGACACTCTCTTTGTGAAGTTGTTGAATCCTCCTTCGGATGTCACTATAGGAGATCTGCCGCTGAATGTCGTGCCCCTCACGCCGTCTACTGAGGAAACTAAAATAACGTTCCCCAATGGTGATTACATTTACGTTAGTCGCACTCAAATCGACGTCCAGCCCTGCTTTGCGATGACCGACTACGCATCACAGGGCAAAACGAGGCCGAAAAATGTGGTTCATTTGAACAACTGCCACGACTTTCACGGCTATTACACAGCCCTTTCCCGCAGTGCGACTGCTGCGGGAACGCTTATTTTACAAGGCTTCGATCCTCACAAGATCAAGGGAGGATTGAGGGGCAGCTCTCTAATGCAAGAGTACAGAGAACTTGAGTTGCTCGACGATATCACAAGGCGTAGGTATGAAGGTTCACTATCCGCTGTCATTGTAGGTGATACGCGCAATGTGCTTTTGCGATCCTTTAGGGAACATATGGGCGACGATTATGTCCCTGCAAATGTCTACAAGGCAATTCGCTGGTCTAGGAAGAACCCCCTCGAGATACTAGACTTAGATGACATCGCCTGGGAAATCGTATCGAAACAGCAGAAGAAGAAGGCGGGGCCTGTAGCTGGTAAGACGGGTTCGAAGAATGTCTCTGAGGCCAATCATGACCGAAGAGAGGATGACCGTAAGTCGAAGCCGGGTCTACCGTTACGAGTGCCATCCTCGCATCGAGCACGTCAGGGAAAACGCGCAATAACGGTTTCAGATTCTAGCTCTCGCCAGTTGGTTTCCAAACGCCCCCGAGTCTTTTCTCCTGCCACTTCTTCATCGTTTGCTCATCCAGCGCCTATATGGAGCAACAACAGTTGCGCGTACGATTCCTGCTTCAGTGTATTGTTCGCTCTGTGGGTCTCCAATAGTGAGTACTGGACAAAGCGTTTCACAGACTCTAGAAACGACATATTGCTTACCTTAAACAGCTTGTTCGCGAAATGCTTAGACGGTTCTCTCAGCCCCACTGCTGCCAGGGACAAAATGCGGGGGTTCCTCGAAATTTTGGACCCCATGCTATTTGTTAGCGGACGCTTTGCCGCTTCTGCGGACATCTTGGAGGCTGCTGTCAATGTGCCGATGTGCAATTCCCAGCGAAATCATTGCTGTAATCGCTGTGGATTTCGTACGTTGACGTCTGTCGGAAATGGACGACCAGTTGTACCGTATATCGAGCAGAGCACTCACGATCCTCTGTCTGTCGCAGGCTTGATGAGAGATCTCACTGGTCTCCAGGCGTACTCTCGTTCATCTCTGGCTTGTCGGCATTGTGGCGAACGTCTGAGCGTGCAGTACGTGTTTAACGATGTACCGTCAATATTGGCGGTACACCTTCGTCGTAGAGTGTCGGACGGCGCTCTACCGTATATCGATACGGAGGTGACTATTCCTGTGTCTGGTCAGTCGGTCACCCTGCAACTGCGGGGTGTTATCTACTTTAACGGAGATCACTTTGTATCTCGTTCCATTGATTTGCAAGGAGATGTGTGGTATCACGACGGCATGGCCTTGGGTAGTAATCGCGGTAAGTATACTTGGAACGGAAACTTGTACCATCGGGCTCTTGATCTGTCTCAAACTCGCGGGTTTTCTGCCACTCTTCTTATTTACGCACTCACAGGCTGCGAGTTTGACGTTTCGGGGTGAAGAATTTCAGTTTATGTATTACTCGTTGTATACCTACATCCAATTTAAAAACAGGGCAACATTCTGGACACGCTGAATACGGGCTGCCTATCCATCACTGCTACAAAGGTCGTATACATTATTCCGAGGCACTCCTGAGAGTCCGACGCTTCTATGATCATCGCCAACAAGCGGTCCACACTGAAGCTCGTCTCTCGGATCGACGAAGAGAGCATTTCAACTGCACTGGACGACTGCGTGCCCTTTTCGTGGTCGCCCTTGTAGAGTAGAACTACGTGGAAGGAATGGTGCGTGAGGTATTCGCCTATGCACGTCCTCGTGCGCGTACTTTCCTCCTTTGCTTTACTGCACAACATTCGGCGTATTTCTTCCCTCTTCTTGGTGATGAATTTCGAGGTGGCTATTGCGGGGTCGGTTACAGCGGCTGAACATTGGCTCAAGTGTATGAGCCTGTCTTCAGCTTGGCACGTTCGACTCTGTCACAATATCCGTCAGGTCATCGATGATACGGTCTTGTTGAACCACTCACACAGTATGCCGAGGAGAAACACTTCTTACAATATTTCATAGCCGACGGTGGGTACGGCTTGAAACACCCTGGCCCTTCGCAAATGATAGGATATGATGCTGGTCTACATCCCCGATTTTTGTGGACGACGTCCGTGTCTCTGCACGTATCGCTCTATAATTGTCGGCGGTTAGCTGTGAAGTGGAGTCTCGTGGGCGGCGGACTCACGCAGTAGAATTTTTTGTGGCAGACTTCGCATGTAGACCATCGCATCGGAGCCAGAGGGAGACTGCACCTGCTGCAGTTGAAGGGGGGCATTTTTACTGACTCTCCTCCTAGTTTACGTCGAATTTATATGTGTCGTTTAGTAGTGGTAATCGCTTTATCTACAGATCCGCCTCAGATCTTCGGGCAACCTGAAGCTGTGGCGACGCCAAGCAATATATACATATATAGACTGAATCACGTGTATTTCAAAGTTCGCCGGATTTACGAAGTCATGTGCTTACGTTTTTTTTTTTATCCATGGTGCTAGATCCGTAACATCTTCGATTACGGTTGACTACTGCGACTAGAACAGATGTATGTATTGATTCGAATGCTAATCGGAGTCCCATCCACACGTGGTGCAAAGGCAGGTTCGCACATTGATGCTTTCACACAAGTTACACCTCCACTTCTTGTACGTTTCCGCCAATTCACGTCTCTGCTGCCTAGTTGTGCTGGTAACAATCGAGTCGTCCGACTCGGCAGCCGATTCTCCGTCCGAATCTGAGTCAGTCTGCTGCACCAATGGTTGAAGAAAGTCCACGGCATGCAAGACGTGTTCGATGGCGGCGTATCCTCCTGTATTGTGTTTAGTTAGTCCCGGTATGATCGATGTGGTTAATGACTAACCGTTCAAAACACGGCGAAGAAGTTCGGCTACTACTTCCTGCTGTGCAGTGTTGAGGGTGTCCAAAACGACGCCTGTGATAAGTCCACTAAGTGATATACGAGCCGAGGCCAGAGAACTACTCACCCATGGGAAGAACATTGTCGTTGGTCGGCAGATGCTGGGAAGACATGGTTGATATCGAATAATGGTTGCTGCGGCAGCAGTGACTTTTTATACCACTTCGTTATCAGTCGACTTGTAAGTTCCGCTGCCGTCCTCAGACAGACCATCCGCGTGTGGAGCCAGAAGCCGAGCAAGATACTTTCCCGCCTGTTGAGTAGAATTAGACGGCGTTCTAGGTGGCACTCTTATCACGTTTGAAGACTTCTTTCGTTCGGGGTTCTCATTCAGACCAATATGGTCGACGCCACGGTCTTGCTCTGTCCTGCGATAATTTGAGTGCTGTCAATGGGCAAGCTAGAAGCCGTGTAATCTCGCCATATTCCTTCTTCTGTTTTCCCCCGTACTCAGCGGCACACTTGTCCGTTTGTCCTCTTTCCGCCAAGTTCCTGTGCTGCATCGCGCGATTGAACTCTAAGCTTAATTGATTACCTTCCATCCGTTGACACAGCGAGAGACCGAGCGGCGAATATACCATCGAACAAGGTTGCGATCGAATGTCGCATTCAAGATCCGACTGTTCATCGTACGTGGAAACATGTAGTACAACAGTGATTATGGCTACATTGGCCACAGTTTTGAGATAGAGTATGCTAGTTTCCCGTCGCTGTCCAGTACCTGTATGTTTACAACAATAATCGCTTCGTGCCCGTTCTCCAGCATGTATTTGATCAGAGATCTCTTTGCTTCGGGCGTGAAATTGCTGGTACGACACGCCACCTCCCCTTGTTCTGCGCTAATTCTTCCCGACTTGGTCCTGACGCTATAATCGGATAGTTCCTCTCCGCTGTATCGCAACGTGATAGACACGGTGAAATGCAACAAAAACGTCCTCAGGTTCATCCCCGTCCGCATTCTCTGCTGCTCGATCACTTTTTTTGCCTGTGTAAAGAGAAGCCAGTCGTGTTTGAGCAGATATTTACGTGCGGAAGCTGCAATTTCGCTGGATGGTGGGATGCATTCGGCCTTGTGTGCTGCCCAGTCGTTCTTTTGGCACTGTTGAGACTGTAAAATAGATGCACGATGTATGAGATCGCCAAAGACCACATTCTCCCAAGGCGTGCCACTTACACAGTACGCGACTATGAAGCACTTTCCACACATCCTCAACGCGGTGGGACTGTTCGGAACCCTGCAGCTTCCACACAACACCGGTTGAGGTCCTCGTTTGCATTTCGTTTTGTGAGATTTATCTTGTATCAAACATTCTCTTTCCTGTAAAGGGTGTGAACGATACATGAGGTGTCGAAATGAATTCACCTACGCAATAGAACTTCGAATGACATTTTGGGCATGCTATCCACTCTCCCACAAAAAGCTGCTTACCGCACCGACTGCAGCGAAACGAAGACGGACACATATGGAGGTACTGGGACAAGGAAAGGTCGAATCTGATCGGGTCGGTGCAAGGATTCTGTCCGCCTTTCGTCGAGTCGATCTGTTGCCATCGTTCGGTCGCTTAAAGGCAATCAGTGCTTCCTTACCTTACGTTGGCTAGTACCTTCTGTTTCCCGTCTTCCCGTTCCCTTTACGATAGAGACGGTGATCCACACTGCTCTCCTGGTCGATATAACGGAATCACCGACAGATACTTACCACCGGCCATGCGTCCCTCAACTTGCAACAACTGCGAAGCGAGCCTCCCACATCTACGCTGGAAAGCATGTTCCACCTGCCACTCCGTGTTTTACTGTGTGAGCGCCAATTCTCCTTCTTCTTTTGTTATTTGCTGACCTGTGATAGAGTGCCGCGTGCTTCAACAGCGACGTCCTTCACAGACTGCAAGGGTGTGAAAGGAGACCATGTCCTATGGTGTGCTATGGATGCGCTTCGCCATTCCAGCCCGTTGTTATGAAGATGTGTTCCAACTGCCTCTTCGTAGGCTACTGCGTACGCGACTTCAGGTTCTCTGCGTCGAGTGTGTTCTCTGATCCGCCTCCCAGTCCTTAGATTGCCAGCGTCGCGATAGGCCAAGACACGCTGCAAGGTGTAAGGCTCCTCCCAACTTCTTCGCTACCGCATTCCATCGATATCTCTGCAAACACGATACCGCGCTGTGGAGAAAATTCGCAAAAAGTATGAGGAGGGACTGTGCAACTCGAGGGCTCTCCTTATCAGATCATCTCGGCAGCCATTCTATGCACCTCACTTTCAGATACTCCTTCGCTCAGGGTGAATTAACGTCTTCAAAGTGTATTGAACCGATAGTGGACTCGATGGAATGCAAGGCTACGGTGTTTTGCAGCGAAGCGAAACAGAACATGTACGACGTCGTCCGCACACACGAGGGCTGTATTGGAGCGATGGCTGCTAAGCTGAAGCTAGTTGTGGAGGATGATACGGGGTCTGATATGGAGATATATTCGACATCGAGGCTGTGGCCTTACATAAATTGATGTTCCCGTAGTCGTCATGTGTGACGTGACACGTCAGAATGCATCTACCTCTTCGTCCACTTCGACCTCTGTGCGCCAGACGTGTGCTTTTGCCCCCAGAGCTGTACCTAAACATCTTGGAAGTCACCATCGACAGTTGTCGGGACCAAAATGATAGGGCTTTATTCGTTCTGCTTATTCACCCCTCCTTGACACCCAGGTGTGTTTCGGTCTTCTTTACTTGTGTCCTCATCTGACTGTTTCCGACAGTCTCTACCATGTTCTATACAAGGACATCTTCATCAATCGGAGTACTGCCTTGGTGAAGCTCGCGTGGTGCTTGCTGGAAACAGAACATGCCTCCCTTATACAACACCTCTCCGTCAGTATCAACGTACTGCCCCCCGTAGTCGAAGCCTCGCTCGTTAATTTGTTGGATTGTGTGCGACGGAGCGTCGTCACGCTCACGCTCCCCAATATCTACAGTCCGAAAACAGCGACACTCTTGGGGACGATCGCATTCCCCTTACTCGAGTCTCTGAACGCACCCCACTATTACGTCTTGCCGAATCTGAGGCCTGTCCCGACCAGCGGCCGTCACTGGGAGTCGCTGAGACGCCTGTTTGTCGATATCGATCTTTCTTCGCACTTGGAGAGTGCAGGCAGTCGTTGCTTCCAGTGTTTGCATGGTCTGAAAGAGGTTGCAATGTCGCTCACAACCAGTTCCTGGTCGTCTGGCAGAGCAATGTCCGACCTTTCTTGCATCTTCCTGCCCGACTCGCTGGACCTCGTTGCGGTGGTCGTTTCGAGCAACAGTTCACCACTCCGACTCATGAATTTTGATTTATGGCTCTTCCATCCCCGTGTGGTGTTCGTGCAGCCAAACAACGGCGATCCGAGAGACGTGGGACCTCAACACGAAGGGTGGGATGTTCTCGTGTACCCCTCTGCGGTACTCCAGTTGGACGAAGACAGATGGCAAGGTATAAGAGTGTTCGTAGAAGACAGGGATCACCACGACCGATTCTTCCTGCGTGGCAATCGTCTTTTCCAGTCCAAGATATACCCAGTTTGATGTTGTACTATCGTGCTGAATAAACGTACATGTATTACTAACCTTGATCACCAGTACATAAGCTGCCTTCCGAAAAAAAGAAAAAAAAAGTCCGAACTCGTAAACGTCGGCGACAGCCGACCCACCCTCGCTAGTTCCAATAAGTTTGAGGCACTTGGTAATCCAATTTTACATCAAGTTCAAAGCTATTTTCAATCTTGTTCAAATGGTGATATATCAATCTCAGAAGCACGCAATCTATTTAGAAGCTGTCTCATTGAAACAAATCCTGCTAAGTTTAAATATGGAGAGTTTGCCTCTGTAACAGAGATTCTTGAAACAATAATTTGCCACCAAAGATATGCCATAAAACGGTTTGATAGATGTATAAGATGTGAAGTTATCAACTCAGGGCAGATTGAAAATCAGCGCTCACTGTTAATTGAGCAGCCAAATGAACTATTTCTATCTATTTCACATCTGATTCGTAGACTGACTTCTAGTCGTACATCCAACCATTTAAGTGCTTGTAACCAATGTATGGGTGAAGTAACATCTTTATACTCTTTTGAAGATGCTCCACCACTTCTTGTCTTTTCAATACGGGAATGGGGTCCTGAAAGAAAAATGCCTTATATTGATGTTGAAATTACATTACCAGTTAATCAGTCTTTAAGATCTTATAGACTTGCTGGAGTAATCTACTATAATGGTAGTCACTTTATTGCTCGTACATTAGATGACCATAGTAAGGTATGGTTTCATGATGGACTATCATCAACCACTAGCCAGCGTAGCAAGTATATATTGAATAAAGATCTATCTAAAGGTACATTAGATTTTACTGCCTGCCGTGGCTATAAAGCTTCATTTGTATTCTATGTAGAATGTTAATTAATATCTTATTATTACTATGTATTGTTGGCAATTACTTTTTTGTGAATAAAAGATCCCCTTAAACCGAACTCGGCTTGTTGGAGGTTTACTCCAACCCACTTCCAGCTAGTATTGGACTCGGCGCATCAGGCGCCTTACATTCTTTTCTTTTGTCTCTTTTCAACTCCGTCACTCGTTATTCCAACATTCCCGGGCACTCCCGCTCCCAACGCCCATGTTTAAAAAGGTTTGTCACGTTTCTAAAATACATACTTACATTCGACCAACTACAACTAACTTGTTCACATTTTAGGTAGCGTCCTGGCGGTTTTGACATTTGCCAGGGTTGTACCATGGCCAGATTATTCTTGTGATTGCGCAACGAGACTCAAGAAGCGGCGTGTATCTGACACTGAGCCTAGATGAATCTGAATCCTGAACATTCCAACGTCAGAGCCCTTCGTCTTCGGGGATACAGTTGCTCCTACTCACAATTTAGGACTGTGGACACGTCAAGCAACAACGATACCTTCAAATTTGACGATCCGCAGATATCGCGCTGACTAGACCCCCAAGTGAAGAGTTCAGTACTAGTACTTTTGCTTCAGTAAGTATTCGGAAGTACATCACGCCGGTGACAAACTCCTGATGGTTTGACTGCGAGGAAACCGTTCACTGTGACAAGAGATGAAGAGAAAGTTCCTGTGGGAACACGAACACATGACTAGTGAGTGATCACGCAATTACGACCAACGTCGTCTCAACTTCCAACTTCTCTCACCACTGCTAGCATGCTATCATACGGAGGCTATTTCCTAGACTTACATCCCGAGTCAGAGACCTTGAAATACGCCACAAAAGGATTTTTTGACGACATGTAAGCAAGAAAGGCCACGAGGGGTTCCGTTCCGGTTCCACAGTATGAGCAGGTCACATCCAGCAACACAAGACCTATTCGCTGGGTCTCCCCGCAATCCTCATCCCGATTCTTCTCCGCCATTGATCTCGATTCTCGGGCGTCATAATCATTCAACCCTTCAAGACATCCACGGACCACGAGATACCGCATGCGCTGATTGGTACGCGGACTTGCGGTGACGGAAAGCACTACTCCACCGACTATACCAGGCTTCCTTCCAAAGTCGAACACACCAGTCTTTTTTTACGTTAATGGCGATTTTGTAAGTGTCCGTAGTCCAAGAACTGTACATGATTTGTTTAGGTACATTGCACAGGTACGGAGAAAGCCGACACTTTTGGTAGCCAATCCCGTCATGGTCATCTGGACGTAACTTACATGCGTTGTGCGATTTGAGGGTGACAGATCATCTTGGAACTCCTTACCTCCAGGCCCTTAGGACGTGCTCCATTAAACATTGTCTGTCGTCACGACTCAAGGCCTATCGCCTACGATCCAGCAGCATGCTTTCGTGCTTATTGATTCGGCAGTAATGCTAGGGAATGGTCACATAGCGGTTATCTATCTATCCGACGCTAAACAGTCTGACCAGCCACTTCGGTGGCTGCTGCAGAGTGCGAGCTTTCTAACCAGCCATCACGACTATTATTTGGCGTTTGCTCGCAGCAGAAATGTGAAATCGACACCAAACAGGAAGCGAAAAGGCAACGTGGGCGAAAGCGAACCTTTCGCCACTCTTGCGCCACCCTGATGTTTGCTCACTTGTCGTTGCTTTGTTTCCATTCTGTATTTCATCCTCACAGGTCAACCATCAGGCTGGAACCGCCGCCGCTCGATTCGACCTTTTCGTGCAAGTCATTCAAAACAGTCCTTCTCCCGTAGAGAAACTGCGACTACGACGGACTTAGGGATCAACGTGTGGAACTGGCGTGCAAGAAGCTGCGACGGAGACTCTGTTCTCCGAGTCTCACATTTGGTAGTGAATTGCGGATTCGCTGAACTTTTACACGGAATGCACACTACGGTTTGGGTAAATTCTTACTTTGGGATTAGCATCCTTACTTGCCTTCCAATTCGAGAGCTAGCAATCAACAAGAGCTTTTAAGCAGCCTACTCGCATGGTTCTCCTTCCCCAGAATCTCCCTTCTCTTTCAAGTTTCGCAGACAAGCTCTCAACATGCCTGCCCCAGTCGTTCTTCCTGATGATCGCTACCTCTTCACCAACGTTGAATTTTCCAACGTTGCTGCTCTTTTGGTCCCCGACGAGGGTGCACCTTTGACCAGTAACCCTGGTGGTCCAAATGCCATCACGGACGAGAACAATATTGTAAGTCTTGATATCGTTAGGTGCTGACGTTGACTAAGAAGCAAACTACAGTGGAACTTGACGCGTCTGGCAAATGGGAAATACACCATCCAGAACGATAGGCAGCTCAGCTTTGCCTCTGTCGGCAATGACCCAATCATTGGCGACAGTGTAAGAGGAAGCAAGCGCACCCAACAGTGGTCCATTGAACAACAAGGAAACAACTATGTGTGAGTTGTTTTCATGAGGATGACACCGCTGTTCTTCTCTGACCGTCGGGCCTTTAACAGAATCTCCGACACAGTCACTGGTGGTTTGGATCTCTATTGGGGTCTTACTTCAGCTGACATCGGCGTTCAGGTAATGGTGTCTTTGACTTGCCGATCCTCGGTGGGACTAATGGTTCATCAATTCAGATCCAAGTAAGCGACGACCGCAACGCCCCACGCAACCAGTGGATCATCACGCCTGTCCAATGAACGCCCACGACAGCGTGTTTTTCTTTTCTTTCTTTTCATATAAAGTCGAAAACTAGAAAACCCCCAAAAAATCTTGCTACGATGTATTACTTGTGACTGTTTGTATAACTTGATAAAACCCAGATATTGAATGTAGTGCTATTCATGTTTTGCATCACCTGGTCACAGTGGCATTGGACCTCTCGCCAAGCCTGCTTGCTTGGGAAGTAAGCCTGGAGACGACAGGGCCCAGGGGAAATAGCGGTGGAATGGGCGTCTGATATCTCGAAGGGTCGAACTTGGATAGTCTCGTAATCCGGGCCATTCAGGTATCGCGTTGAGTGTTGTGAGTATCAAAGAGTGATTTACTGTGATGGTAAAAAGGTGTTAGACAATATCTGAAAGCTATTGCGAGGATCAGCACCATATCTCCCTTGCAGACAAGAGGGATCGCGTATCTTTTTGTGGAGTTTCGTCTGCAGATAGTAGCTGGTGTTTGTTAGTGATGATCGTCCCAGAAATGCGACATGCAAGTTCCATTGACGGCGCGGAGAACCGTAGTCATCTTAGAGATGTATACCAGATCAAGGAAGCCGAAGAAAGAACTGCTGGGCTAACTACGAGTATTGAGGTATCGCGCCAATGGGTCGAACTAGAAACGTATTCAGCCATAGAATCGATGATTTAGAGAGTTTGACCGCTGCAAAAAGGGGGTTTCGAGTGAGCTTCAGTCGTTGAGGAATGGCGGGACATGGTGGGAAGAAGCAAGCTAAATTTCCTTGACGCGTCCACCGTGCCAGACGCCCAAACTTGAACTTCACCACCACCATGTCTGACGACGACGACAGTGGCGATGGCGAGCACTCTCCACTGAAATCTGAAGCCTTCATTCGGTCCATGTTTCATTCTCAAAAACACCGAGTCGACGAAACTCTCGAATCCGTTCTTGATCGTCTCCAATCGGGTACTCTCACCCGAGACGAAGCTCGCAAAGATACAAGAGGTCACCTCGTATCAACAAATACCCAAATTCGTAGATGTGTCTTTCGTTTCTGGCCTCGCGATTCCCGAGGGACGATCTATCGTGGTCCTCCAGTTGGTAAATTCAAGCACGCACCAAATGCTACAGAGCTATGGGGTGCTTCTTTGTTCGATTTCTACCACACGTATCGTGTTCCTGCGTTGGTGAATGCCGTTACAACAACTACAGGAAGCAGAATGCTCGCGTGGTGTAAAATGGTTGGGGAGCTCGATGCTGCAAAGGAAGAGATTGGTTGGGCTGAGAAGGAACCAGAGCCCAGGAAGATCGAGGCTGCGGATATTGTTGAGATTCATAGGCATATGATTGACTTCAAGTTGCCGTGTACGAGGTATGGTAAGGCTGTCATTGAACAAGCCAAGTCGAGGGGATCTGTTGATAATGATGTCGAGGTAAGGTGTTTGCTAGTACGACAACTCTACACGAGCTAATTATTCCCAGCACTGGCGCACCCCATTCCATCCATCAAGCTATCCTCCTTCATTTCCCGCTCCTCCTTTCAGCTGTCCAACCCCAAGACTCGAAACAACCATTCCTCTACACCTCTTACCCCAAAAACTTATCGTACATGACCCTCACAACGTCTTACACGGCAAGCGCTCCTCACCCAAGCCTGACCCCAATGTCGATCCGTGGCCCAGAGAAACAGATGCCTCGTACCCAAAACACACTTACACACTCCAACTAACCCCACAAACCCAAAACAAAGTCACTCAGACGCGTTCGCAATCTTCCCTTTCCCAGACCGCCAGCACAGAAAACGTGTTATACATATACCCTTCCACGACCGAAGGCCCCACGCACACGCCTCTCATACGTATCATTGTCCCTGCGCGTCCGCCACGTCCGCTCTGTACACCCGAAGCACATCTCTTTCTATCCGAGCACAAACAGAAAGGCCAAGGCCATCACTCTTTGGTGTACGAAGCAGAATGGGAGATCCCTAGGAACTTGTTTCCTTCGGAGGATCCTAAGATCTGTTATGCGTGTGTAGAGGCGAAGGCCAAGGAAATCTGGATGAACCAGAACCCAAACGAGGAGACCTCGGAATGGAGACGAGGCGGTAACGACCCCGATACCTTAAGGGTCGACCTTACGCGGTTGAGTTTATCCGACGATGTCGTTTTACCACCTGAAGTCGACGGCGATGACGAAGAAAAGCTGGAAGAGTACATTCGAGAATTGGAGGCACAGTTGGATCCGGAGGTTCTTGCGTCTGTTGATATCACCGAGGATTCTACCCCTACACCTGCGCCTTCTGCCACTGGTGATCATATCGACCCTAAACCATCACGGATCGAGAGTTGTGGGTTGCCTTTGGAAGGTTGTAAAACTTGGGGTACTGTTCCAAGAAATGGGACTGGGAACGAGAATTGTGGAAGTATATGGATCGATTCCAATGCTCGTCCAGTGAGGAAGAAAGTCGAACCCGAATTCAAGTCATTGAATGATCTCGGTCTCGAGAAGGATGAGCTCGACGAGAAGGAGTGGGCGTATGGAAGCGATGTTACAGAGGAGATGAAAGCGGTGTTTGAGAAAGACCGAGTCGCTGCGTTGGGACTGGCAAGAGAGCAAAAGGAAGAGAGGGAGAGAGAGCGTCGGAGGAAGGAAAAGGGTAAGGGCAAGGCAAAAGAATCCGAGAATGTCGCGCGCGACGAAGATGTGAAGATGGCGTCACCTCCTGTATCTGAAGAGTCCAAATCCGAAGATGAAGACGAGCACTACTACCTCACACAAACGATATTCTACTCCGGCATCGTGCGTACAATAAACGTACCCTCTGTACCTTGGATCTTACCCGGCGATCCACCGTGCTCCGTCTCCGGACATGGAACTAAACACCTTTACACGCCTTCTCTCGATCCCCATAAACCGTTCATTCCTAACGCAACTCCAAACCCAAGGCAGTTTGACGACCTCTTCTCCAGTTCAGCGAGGCTACCGCCTACGATGAAAGTAACCATCTCAGCGAAGATTAGTATACCCCGGGATGGCCATCTTGCACAAGAAGCGAGGAACTATCAAAGCTTTCCAGAGAGTTTTCAAGAACATTGGTCTGGGTTGAACATTGCGTATCCGTTGCATGAACCCACGCCGTGTGGGGCGATTGTGCCGGGGTTTTATGGGTTTTATAGGAAGGACGCCGAGTCTGTGGGAGGTGAGGTGAAGAATGAGGAAGTGAAGAAGGTAAAGGAGGAGGCGAGGAAGAAGGAGAGTGGTCAAAGAGGAAGAGGACGGGGACGGGGACGCGCTAGGGCTGCGAATGTTAGGTTGAGGCATATACCTGGGCTCACACGGGGTGGCGGCCCTGGAAGTGGAAGTGAAAGCAAGGCCGAGGAAGAGGAAGAGATACCGAAGCCAGAACCAGCCTATTTTAGCGATATACTGCTTTTGGAGGACTGTGGTGACCCCATTGATGCAGAGGAGTTGAGCTTGGATGATAGGTACGGACATCTAACCCCAACTAACTCCGATGCTGACTAGAACTTCACCATGCAGAAACGAATGCGCCGCCCTTCTGTTCCGATTCCACCATCACGGTTGGTTGCATGGGTCGTTCCACCCCAGAAATATCCTTATGAGACGGGGTGACCATGCGGATTACCCTATGGAAAAGAGCCAAAGCGATAAGAGGTTTCGGTTGATTGACTTTGGGAGGTCATGGTATGTAGAGAGCTGTAGGGAAGATGACGAAAAGAGTAGGAACGAGTGGGATCGACTCAGGGCGACTGAGAAGAGCTTTGTTGGGGAGACAATGAAGTTGGTGCACAGGGATATGTTAACGTAGTATTTCCTGGTCTTTGGCTGTCTTGCCGTGTTGCTTTTGCTTGCTATCGAAGTGTTTTCTTGGGAATTGTAAACTAGCGCAATGTATATCATGCAGAAGGGTGGTCTTGAAACAATCCTTTATAACGGGACGCTCCAGCCCGGAGAAATTTTCAAGAATTAGGCGCCCAACTCTTGACTCCGTCCATCATGCATCATGTACAAAACCTGCGGTCTGCCAGGAAGGAAGGAAGGAAGGGAGGGAGGGAGGAAGGAAGGTAACCGGCACATGGTCCTTGTAGAAGAACGGCCGGGTTCCGTGGCTCGAGAGTATGGTCAGTACCTCGACCACGGCCGCCCAAGGCACCGTTCCGATACAATCGAAGTGGGTTCTCAATAGCCTGGCTAGCCCGGCTTTACACAGAAGATAGTCGTTCTGTATTAAGGTCCTCAAGCTCAAGTGTCGTCACGCCACGCGAAAGGCCAGAAGCAATTACTATAAGAGGTGCGTGTACATTTCTTCTTGGAAATAGCGCAACCTCATTAACACGGGCTGAGAATGCCCAGCACACAGAATGAATGAAACTATGCCACAGTTCTGCCAATGGTTGAGGAACTGCCATTCTTGTTGATGCTCCTGTAATGGCTCGACGTGATGGGACAAAGAGAGGTGCAATCAGTGTATGGTACGTCCACTCTCTCGTCCACAAGTTCAAGGAAATCTGAGACAGCCATTTGCTCTATGCTACAGAACAATATCCACATGTTCAGCATCGGGATAATTGTAAACCAGTGGACCATGGCAACTTCAAGAGAGACAAAGTTAAGCCCAGTTCGGTTAATGTATGGGAGTGGTCACAAGGATTCGAGCGCAAGGTACGTATACTTTCTCTATATCCGCGATCTTAGGTGCCAACCAGTATTTTCGGACAGTTTTGGCTAGGCTTGGAGTTACGTGTGAACGCAAAAGAGTACCAAGGAAGCGGTGCCATTCGATGGAAGCATCCATGAAATACCATGACCTCCCTATCAAGGTGTCATTTAGTCCAGCAGTTTCGCAAACCCCGTAGAGGAGATAACATGATATTGAATTTCATACTTATAAGCCGTACAAAACACCCTGTTCAATTACCCTCCAGCATGGGCCTTCTCGAGCTAATCTTGATCGCTTCTGTGCTGTATTCCGTGGCAGTGATAGCTTATCGCTCGGCTTTCCATCCTCTTTGCTGTT
The DNA here is from genome assembly GCA_037176845.1 of Paramarasmius palmivorus. Taxonomy (NCBI): domain Eukaryota; kingdom Fungi; phylum Basidiomycota; class Agaricomycetes; order Agaricales; family Marasmiaceae; genus Paramarasmius; species Paramarasmius palmivorus. The sequence goes on along the minus strand of JAYKXP010000039.1, from coordinate 394,447 downwards.
TCCCGGGACCCAAGCTTGCCGCTGTAACGGAGCTCTACCAAGTGTACTTTGATATCGTCAAACGCGGGGGGCTCTTGAACCATCTTCGAGAGCTGCACGGAGAGTACGGTGCGTGAATATCATTACGTTTATTTTCTGCGAATGTCTAAAAGAAGTTTTGCAGGACCTGTCGTTCGGATCGGTCCAAACACGGTAAGCTCATTCTTTGAGTTGTGCAGGTAAAGCATTGATTTTACGCCAACAGGTCCATTTTGCCAGTGAAAGGGCATATCATGACATTTACACTCATGGCCAGTTCCCCAAATACAAACCATTCTACGATGGTTTTGCGCAACCTGGATCTTCGTTTGGATATATAGATCCCCAAAAGGCACGAACGCGCCGAGCGCTATTAAACCCTCTCTTTTCACGTCGTGCGATCTTAAAACTCGAGGGAGTGGTTCAAGAAAGGGTAAGCAATCTCGTCTCATTGATATCCAGCATCGATTAATCTTTTCTAGGTTAACAAACTAGTCGAACGGCTCAGTACATGGCCCAAAGCCCAATCTATCAACATGTCTTTTGCTTTCCGATGCACAACGCTGGACATCATCACCGCATATTGCTTCGCCAACTGCTTCAACGCCGTTGCGGCTCCAGGATTTCGCGACCCTACCATTTGCGCTATCCAAGGCGCTCTTCACAACTTCTGGTTACGAAAGCACTTTCCGATACTCCTCAGAATCGTCGATATACTGCCTGAATGGCTCACGTTACGGGTATATCCACAAGTTCGACCGTTCCTCGACAACCAACGCAAACTAGGCAACCAAATAGATAGGATTCTCACCGACCCCGACGTGTTGAAAGTGGTCGAACATGAGACTATCTATCATCACATGCTTGATCCAGTGAACGAAGACGGCGTTGGGATGGACCCAAAAGAGCATGTTCAGCTGACTAGGAAAGACCTCCTAGACGAGGCTATGACGCTCATTGGGGCTGGGAGCGACACTGTTGGTTCTACGTGTTCCACGGGGACGTTTCATGCGCTGTATACTCCAGCAATTGCGCGAAAACTCAAAGAGGAACTCGAAAGTGTATGGGAAGATCCAGGGAGTCCGGTCGACTTGGCCGTGTTGGAGAAACTGCCGTATCTGGTATGTATGTTTCGGATTGAGCCTTTTCTCATGTGTTAACGCGTCTATACAGACTGCATTTTTAAAAGAGTCATTACGCTTTGGACACGGCGTTGTCTCGCCACTTCCTCGAGTGGTTGGGGATACAGGTGCGGTCATTGACGGGATGGCTATCCCACCTGGAGCGAGTGCTCTCATTTGAAGTTCGTGGTCATTTGCTAATGTCGATATTTAGACCGTTATTTCGATGAGCTGCGTGTTCCTTCACGAGAGTCCTGATATCTTCGATGACCCTCTCACCTTCTCGCCGGAGCGGTGGCTTCAGAGCGATATCCGTCATATGGAGCATAACCTTGTCCCGTTCTCGAAAGGGCAGAGAATTTGGTATTTATTGATTCCGTATCAAATGTTTAGCCTGATCCTTATTGGAACTTGTAGCCTAGGCTTGAAGTAAGCTTTATCATGTCTGACTAGACTCTTACTGAAACTAACACTGGCGTTCAGTCTAGCATGGTGCGAGCTATATCTTATCATTGCCAATATCTTTAGAAAACTGGATATGAAGCTTGGAGACACGACGTAAGTCAGTGTGAACCTATAACCATTCGGTACTCAATCATCCCCTTTGTTTTCAATAGTCTGGAAGATATGCGAAATTACAAGGAATATCTGGTACCGCATTGGGAAAACAGCTCGGTGAACATCATAGTAGATGCTGCAAGGGGCTGACGTCCACGATATCTGTATTCTGTTGCAGGGTCGTCGTCACATATAGGGGAATGTAATCAAGGTTCCAATACTATTACTTAGTTTCTTGATGTCTCTCGTAAGCCTTGTACCTCGATGTGCCTTGGACTGTAGCAGGTTAGACAAAGAGTGAAGAATTTTAATCTCACTTATCAATAGCCACTGATGTTCCCACTCCCACTCCCAGCATCTCGATGATCATATAGGTACCTGTGCGGCCATTTCATGATAGAAACAGCCAACAAAGAGATCCCGAAGCCGTAACCTCACAACCTGAACCTTAACTCCACAGCTATCCTCGACCAATGGACAGCTGACAGTGGCACTTTGCTCACCAAAGTCAGTGGAAATACATCATTTGTTGTGATCCGTATGTTGTTACAGAATCAGGGGAAGGGGCTATAAAGCTTTAAAGACAGGACAGACATTACCTCAAGCTTCTCCAGCCCAAGCTTCAATGGACCGTGAACACCAGTTCGTCCCTTCAGAAACCCCAACCGAGAGTAGATGCCCATGCCCAGGTCTGAACGCTCTCGCCAATCACGGATATCTGTAAGTCAGGACCAACATGCTTTATCCTCAACTCACCAACCCATTTCCTAGCCCACGTTCAGGAAAATCCATATCTCTCGGCGCACTCATCCACGCCATCGCACATGTCTACAACTTTTCCTACTTTCATGCCTCCATACTTAGCCTTCCCGCTATCCTGCGATACGCAAAATGGACGTGGCGTTTTTGGGACCTCAAAATCGATTTGGCCTCCTTATCCCAATTCGGCGTGCTAAGAATAGCTCACGAATCCTCTTTAGGCCACTCAGACGAGCCTTCTCATTCCCCTGACCCACATCTTGTGGAAGAGCTCCTCGACCGCGCACGTACGAACCCCAGCGGCGGACTTGATCTGCGGGATTTAGCTGCTGTGCGTTTTGAAAGAGAGGAAAAGTTGGGTCGGAAGCTAGATTTCTTGCACGAGCAACTAGCGTTTGGAGAGTGTGGGTTCTTTTATCTCTCAATGAGGGATCCCAAATCTGGAGTGATACCCGAAGAGAGGATCAAGCAGTGGTTTGGTGAGGAACGTCTGCCGAATGGATGGTGGGAGGCTGTGCGGCCGAGCAGAACTGTAGGATTTTTTGAGACGAGGAAGACAGCATATGTTGTTGAACAGTTGGTCAAAACTTTTCGGTTTTCGGAGAGGATGTAGTCGCATTCACTTTTGGTATAACTATACAACTGTTAAAGAGAAAAATAGACCATCAAGCTAGATGCCATTCCGAACAATACATCCCCACGGAAGACATGCAAAGATGCGCCATTGCTACCGGTACCGGTATTGCTCGCACCAGCGGATGTTGCGGTGTCAGTGGTAGTAGATCCAGAGCCTGAGGCAGATGTGCTAAAGGAAGGCAAGTGAGCAAAGATTGAAAGAGTGCGAAAGGCAAGTGTACCCTGGAGGCAAAGACGCTGTATTCGAGTTTGAGGTTGTGACAGTAACTGGTTCAGATTCAGTAGTGGTGGTGGTCGAGATGGAAGTCGTGCCCGTGCCCGACACTGTAGTGGGAACCGTCGTCGTTGGAGCAGACAATGTTTCCGAGCCCGTCAATGTAAGAGAAGGCAACGATCCCGTCGTAAACGGTAAAGTGAAAGTCGGTCGAATGGTCGTATCAAGAGTTACTCCACCACTTGGAAGGCTGAATGAGGATGAAGAGCTAGAAATCCAACGTTCAGACCACCATACAGCCTAAATATAGACGAACACACACCTCGTATCCTCTTGAGCATGAGCTAGAGCAAGGAGCAGCGCCGTAGTACAAAAGGTCGTAAATTTCATGTCAATCGCAATCGTCAATCGTGGGCTAGATGACCGTAGTGTGAAAGAGACCAGTGAATAACGCCTGACATGATGCAATGAATGCCATAGTTGATGCTCCGGGTCATGCAGGGAACCATGAGGTACTGGTGTCAGAATGGGTGATGGTGATGGTGGAGTCTGGACAGAATGGACAAGTTACATTCATCGGCAACGACCGACACCCGAGCCGGCGGAAGAATCGTCTACTATCGTCCAGCAACAATTAATGAACGGTGAATAGCAGTAGCAATACATGAAATAACGGTGTTATAGATACACTATGTTTGCGTGAATAAGAGGGATGTAGAAAATACTTAGTAGATTATGCGTCATTCCGAACAAACTTCCATCAATCCAAGACCAGTACGACTCTCCTTCTCTGCTCTCGCGTACAGCTCCTCTCTCTTCGTCTCATCGACAGTCAAATTCGCCAATGTTAACAGTGCCTCCGTCAATAAGCTCTGCAGATCGTCATCGTCCTCCGCTTCCACTTTCACTTCTTCAACAACTTCAATCTCAGGCTCACAACAACCTCGCTTCCTCTTTCGTACTTGCGGCGATCTTTTCACCTCACTATCCGCATTAGCTTCGACGACGCCTTTGGCTCTTTCAAAAAACACCACAGCTTCTCCAAGCACCTCCCTCGCTTCCACCGCATCCTCCGATCCCAACGCAGTTGCAGCACCTTCGCCACCCTTTTCAAGCTCATCCTCAATTTCTTCCGCAAGCGCGCTCCCAACAATTAACAAACATTCACCTCTCGACCGATTGATCCGCCCTTTCCATGCTCCCTGACTGAGCTCCATCTGCAAACCCATCTGCATTTGGTTAAACACCGAATCGGCCCATTCAGCCCAATACCGACGTTCTTCGGAAGAAGAGAGCTTCGAAGCGACGAGTAAGACTTCCGAAGCAATGGTGTATAGCTCCTTTGCGCGCGAGAAACACATGTTGGTAGAGGAGGTGGTTGAAGGATGCGGCATGTGGAAAATACCACGGCTGAACTGATCCATTGCGAGCTTGAGGAGATCATTGGGTTTTGCGGTAGCGAGTGAGGTGCGCCCTGTTATTGGAGGTCGGCGTTGGGCGATGATGGCAAAAGGTGTATCTGGTCCTAGGCCTGTTCCAGGCGCAGGGTCGGGTGAGGTCGAGGTAGCCATCGTGATGTCATGTGAAGAGGACTGGCGCGTAATGGTCTCGTCAGCGAGACATACAAGTGTCCGCCCCCAGACAATAGCCATCCTCCAGTCCTCCGGAGCGTCACACCCTAACCCATGCGTCCTACTGGGGAGGTTCTCGCCCGTCTCAAAGACATCTAAGGCGGCGAGCCAGTAGGTTGATGGCGCATCAGGTTCACCGGGTAGTGCGAGCGTAGGATCTTGTTGGATTAGATTGCCGAAGAGGAACAGGGCAGTACCGAATATAGCGTGAAACGCCGTCGGTAGCTCGACACATGTACATCTCTTGGGTCTTTGGGCGACACGAGGTACCGTCTCCGGCACAGTCCCATCGCCTTTGGGCTTCTCTGCAGCAGTTGGAGGCAGTTTTGGCGAACTACTGGGGTTCACAAAAAGTAACGACGGGTCGTGATGAACTTTAAGGCAGCGATGACATTCGTGGATGACACCACGAATTATAGGAAGCGCCTCGGCTGCTTCGCTGCCTGTGGTCAAGGTAGTTAGGGAAGATTCGGGATACATTTGCGTAAAATACCTACTCTCGTACTGTTCTGCAGCTTTTGTGAACATATCCTTGAGATCCCTCCAATCGCCCAAATCAAAAACTGGGGCTTCGGACGACTGTCCCTTGGTTGCAACTGAAGAAGTGTCCATCACTTTGGCTCGTCTCCTGCGCCTGCGCTGACTGTTTGGACAATGCGATTGAGTGTCCTGGCTTTGGAAAGAACCCAAGGGTAGAGGGGAAAGAGGTGGGGTGATGAAATCCCAGATGTAGAAAAGATCTTCGTCTTCGTCGTCCGAACTTATGGAAGAGGTAGACGGCGAAGTAGCACGGAGCTTCTTAGCTGGTGGTAATGAAATGGAGCTGTTGTCACTGTCGTCCGAGGAATTGCTGAGACGACGATTCTGTTGGGACAAAGCAAAGGAGTTTAGACAACGTGGCGGGTTTGTGAGAGTCACGCGTGCTTTCCAGAGACCTTTGGGTCTAGGTCGTCTGCGAAGGCCATGGTTCAAGACAGGTTGAGGTTGTGGGGAAGGGGATGCGGGCCCAAAAATCGCTTTGACGGACATGGGCGGTACTGGAGTATCAATGGCACTCTGGGAAAGGAAAAAAGAGCAGAATGTGTGCGCATTGGAAGGATATATAGCATGGTAGGATTAGGGTCCAGAACGAAAGCCAGAACGCTTTTCTTATTGGCTCCAGGTGGCGAGTCTACCAGTGTCGATCAGTCATCCCATTGGCTGATGAGGTCCAGAACGATCTGGCCAACAAGGTTATTCGGCGGGAACAGCCATCTCCGGCTAACATCTCTCCAATTTCCCTTCAGCGTCATGTGTGTTCCAAGCTGGGGATAAGTTTAGTAACAGTTTACTTGGGTAGAATCACCTAATAAAGGTAGGAGAGGTGAGAACGCAAGTGGAACTCCGCTAATGACTTGAAAATCCGTACTGATGGGTGAGCCAATCGCCCGCACACCTGCTATGTCCATTGCTGTTCATTGTCCAATAATATCCTCCGCAACGCGACCTGCAGTCGACTTTGGTCCTTGAATGCTTTGGACGCATTCACTCCGTCCTAGGTGGATCTTGCCCAGCACTGCACCGAGTGCTATCTATTCCGCAGCTGAACATTTGAGCAATTGTCCACATGTATAACGTCGATATCGATATGTCTTGACCCGTCAATGTTTCGTCAAAGATCACGGTAGCAGATGAAGATAAATTCCATTGGTTGTGGAAGACTGTGGAGTGCTTCTATCACAATAAGTCTTCGTTTACGGAGCTGAACAATCAGGTAATCTGAGGTAAACGTCGAGGAGGAAAACTCGAACAAAATGTTGCTCGCCTGTCCAGAATCTGGAGCCATTGGCTAGCCAGCATGATAATGTTTGTTTTCCAACATGACACATTCTGAAAATCCAGGCCTAGGTGGTCCGGATTTTGCCTCTTCACCGACCAATGTTCTTGAGCGAGCAGCTTGAAATTCTGAAATGTGATTCACGGCATTATTTGTGAAATGGCGATAGCACCTTCGGGCTTGGAGAAGTTCGAGAAATGCTTGTATCGTTCAATCCTATTGGCTGCTTAGAGCAAGTTTATGTCTGTCTTCGTGCTTGAGCGCCTCGGAGCAAAGAAGAGTATTTCTGGAAATGTTGCCTACCTAGATGAAACCCGAATGTCGCCTAAAACCTCCGAGAATGCTGGTGGTGCTAATGGGAGTCGGGGAGAAAAAGGGTATCGTTCGTGGGAATGGTTGAGCGCTTACGTTCCTTGTCTGCCACCACGACTAACCCGAAGCGAACTTCTGACGTCGTTCGTTCTTTTGCCGTCAAGCCCACTACACCCGAAGCTCCCATTACTAGTCGCGAATTCCCACTTTGTATTCATTGCATTCTGCAATGTCGGCTCCTCATTGTTGGTCATTCCAAGATAAGAAATTCTCATCGCTCGATTAATTACCTCTCGCAAACCACAAAGCACCGCTAAGGCGAATAAGCAACCCCGAGTCGGCATATACTTACCCAAAAAATTACATTCCAAGCTCGGTTTATACGGGCGTCAAGTTTCAAAATGGACGGTACCCTCGTCGTGCCTCACGAACTTGTGCTGTCTTAGACAACTTTGTCATAGCCTTGGGCTTGCGGCTTCCTCGTGGGTAATGATATAAAAGCTACCTCTGCGGAGACAAACCCCACAAACACAACTCTGATTCCCAATGGACTCTGAACATCAGTTTATCCCCCCAGTCAACCCAAGCGAAAGCCGCGCACCTTGCCCGGCTCTGAACGCTCTTGCAAACCATGGCTACTTGTAAGTCTCCTTTAACTCCTCATCGACATCAAGAGCATTGCCTCACCAAACTACCTCGACAGGCCACGTTCAGGGAGAGACATAACTCTAACTCAACTCATCCATGCTATAATGACAGTCTACAACCTCTCCTACGCACTAGCTCTTCTCCTCTCTTTGCCCGCCATCCTCCGTTACGGCAAATTCCACGGTTGGCAAATGACCATCGACCTCGCGTCATTGTCCGAATTCGGTGTTCTCAAGATTGCTCACCCGGCTTCATTGGCACACCCAAACTTTCCTTCGCATTCCCCCGATCCTGGGCTTGTCCAAGACCTCCTTGCTCGTGCAGCTCGCAATCCTAGCGGTGGGCTCGACTTGCGGGATCTAGCTGCGACACGTGTTGCGCGTGAAGCTGTAAGCCCTCGTGTTGATGATTTACATGAGGAGATTGCTCGTGGAGAGAGTGCGTTGCTGTATCTCATGTTGAAGGAGGATGCCGTTATACCGCCTCAGAGGATCAAGCAGTGGATGGGTGAAGAGAGGTTGCCGGATAATTGGGAGAAGATCAGGCCGAAGCAACCGGTTGGTTTGGCTGACGCGAAGAGGATAGGAAATACTGTCGGTGAGATGATGGACGAGATTAAACGTGAGGCCGAGACGCAGAGAGCGCAGTGATCTTTGACGGACGGACGTTTATTTATGGTGCTCGAGCATTGCTTATATATTATCCATGAATCCGTATAGTTGTACACACATTCTAATCCGAGTCTTTCTTGTTTGCTGCCTTCTTTGAACTCGTGATACGGCGCTTGAACCCGTTGACGGACCCTGGGACATACAGGAACTTTAGCCAATAAATCACCACGAGGAATTATCTCACCTTACTGTGCACCCCGCACCATTCCATCTTGTTCAAAGGCCAGCAATATGCCAGTTTGCACGTGCCCTACTCCAGTAAAGAAAAGAGTCCATATCCTGCGGTGCTGTCCGGTTTTGGAGGACCCTTATTCCGCGGTTCATGAGCCCTGGCATGCTCAACGAAGGGTCGACGCCCCAAGATTCGGAGTTGATGTCTGTAACTTGCTTCGAAGACTTGCAACACACTTTCAATAGAGGCAAACTGCACAAAGGCAGAAGGAGTCCCTGAAAGAGTTATTCAGCAGTAACACACAAAAAAAAACGACAGGCACATACAATCCAAATTTTTTATGTAAACATCCTGGATCTCTCCGAATTTTCCTAGCGCGTTCCGTACATGTATAGCTGAAGTTCCTCTTTCCAGCCCTCGGAAGCAAAGCCGGCGCTGGAACGGGTTGTTGCCCTCAAAGCTGACCGATTGTTGAATTGGGTCCGATTCTATGAAATATTTGGTGAACGAGATCGATAAGTGCTTGTCTCCTATTGTTAGGCCACCGATAGCTTTGTGCGAGTCCTTCACAATTTGTGCAGCAGCCTCTTTGGAAGCAAATTGAAAATAGAATTTGGGTACTTTCACTGCATGTCGGCGTTAGGTGACGTAGATGTCATTTGAAGTAATGCAAGCACGTACCTATAGACTCGCCAGGAGCAAAGCCTATCCTCAGAATCTCTCCGTAAACTTCCAACTGTTTCTTGACGTCCTGGATCGGGAAATGTTTGGATAGGTTACGGAGGCACACCGTATCCCGTCCAGCAAGGACTTCATGAGATCCAACATTTCGGGCTTTGTGTAGCAACACAGCCCGTATTTTGAATGATCGAAAGACTAATCCATCATCTTCTACAAATTTGAAGAGCCTTTTGGCGTCTTCTCCCCGCTCAAACTCGATGTTTGCATATCCACCTGGTGCTCCTTGGTCATCGTTGGCTACACTTGTCGACATTGCGAGGTGTAGTCTGAGTATATGCAGATAGTAGGAAGAGACGGTTATGCTCACGCGTATCCATACTCTTCACTGGGCCAAAAGGTTCCACAGTTGCCTTGAGCCACTGAGGCATACGGGACATGAGAGGAAGATTATAAAGATAAACCACGCGTCTGGGGCCACTGGATTTAGACAATGTCCGAGAAGATACAGAGAAGTGACGAGCTCTGGCAGGAAGCTTGGTGTACAGAGAAATTACTCTGACATTACAAGATCCTGGAATGAGCATGAAGAGACCTCGAGGCTAGTCGACGATGATGGCAGGAAACGAGATGTCGTGAGAAGAATGACTTCACCTCGGCTCGGCCTTAATCTCATTCTCTTCCTTCGTCCACCATGAGCAACATTGGCCTCCTGAGCTAGTACATATCTTGCTTCTTCTGTTACGCCGCCCAATTCTTCCTTAGAAATTACGCTAGCCAATAGCGGATCCCCCGCGAAGACTGGACTCGATGTTCTCGTCAAGTTCTCATGATACCTGGCCAAGAAAGGAACCGATTCTTTTGCGGAAAACCTAGTGGGCAAAACACCTGACATACGTACGTTTAAGATACGGAGCAGAGCCGGACCGACTTAAAAGTACCTTACAACAGTCGACTCGATCGTGTCAATGCAGTCTGTCGCCCGTTGTCGATCTCATTGCGGGGTACGGAGAAGACGGACCCGATATCGATATTCAGGAGAAAGCGGGTGGCGAACCTGCAACTATTGGTTTTTAGCGGTAATGAAGTTGATTGGTTGTCAGGTACACCGAGCAAGAATCTGTTCCTTCAAACGCCACGGAATAGCTGGTTTGCCGTGCAGAGATTGTTGTGGAATTGGTACTGATACCGCTGTCTGGATTGTTCTGGACCGCGGGAAGCGACCGGCCCAATAGGATTTTTGATCGAGGCAATGGTCTGCCAACCTGGAGCCAATGAGAAACGCGTTCTGGACCCTCTCCTCGCGATGCTATATATCCATTGTCCACGCTTTTCTTTCAGTTTCCTTTTTTCCCCGTTTCGCTACCGATAACCTTCAGCAATGCCTACGTTCCTCATACCCAGTTCACCGCCGCCCCCGTCACCAGTTCCAAACCGTCGACGGCGACCTAGACCCAAAGGCCTATGGAAGGCACGCGTGACTGCAGAGCCACGTTGTCTCAATTCTTTTTCCTTATCTCATCGACAGCGGCCTCTTCTTTCACGCCATTACTCGGACTACGATAGTGACCACGATTCCTCTGTCGGTTCGTCATCAGCTTCAAGTTCGACTAAAAAACGCCGTCTTCTTTCGTCTTCTGCCTCTACTGTGAGCTCAGACGACGACGAGGACGACGCAAGTTCCGTGTGTATCTGGGAGTGTACCGGAAGTCCCCCGCTATCGCCTTTACCCACAACTCCCTTTTCGGCATTCGGTGATCAAGAGAACCAGCTGCACTGTCAACCGCCAGCAAAAAGGGAAAGCAGGTGGAAAAAGAGAACAAAAATCATGGATACATCTTCAGTGGCTACCAAGGGATCGGAAGGATCCAGTACTGTTTTTGACATGGAAGATTGGGAGGATTTGAAGGACTTGTTCACCAATGCTGCAGAGCAGTATGAAAGTGGGTTATCGGCCTTTTTATATCACAAATCACTTTTAACCTTTCCTGCCTATGCAGACAGCGAAGCGGCAGAAGCACTCCCCATACTCCGAGGTGTCATTCATGAATGTCATCGCTGTCTCAAAATCCATCATGATCCTTCATTACTCTTCGCCAACCCCGGCACTTCACCCAATCCGTCCCCAGATACACTAACTCCTCCAGAGGAGAGACTTAGAAGAGATTGGCTAGCACCTCCTCTCGTCAGCGAACGTCCCAGGAAATGCACATGCGTCGAACTACCCACAGCCTTCCACGCCATATTCGGAACAGCCCTATTCCTATTCGGTAACCTCGTCGCCCAAGATCCTTCGCTAGCGCTCCCGGGCGAACCCAATACGGCATCACCATACTGGCTCGCCGCTCTTGACGTCTTCGAGACCGGTGAGAACCTCCCTAGTCGGACACATGGTCTAGGCTGTGACGCACCCGAGGATTGGAGAATGGCTATCGTATGGGGTCGGACGCTCGTTTGCTTGGCTGACGAAGCCATCACTCGGCAATCCACCTCCGATTCTACCGATGATACACCAACACCGCTGTGGAAGGAATCTGGACCAGCACCAGGAACAGCAGGGCCAGATACACCGTTTACTATCATCGCACAGCGTCGACCGCCCATAACTGGACGTATGTCACTTTCGACGGCGACGCCTAATGATTTGATGAAGCTCGCAATGGACCAATTTAGTAGAGGTATATTCCATATGCCACATGGGTCCTCTGCATCTGGCTCCGAGACAAGCTTCTCACGCGCAAAAGAGCTTTATACGATTGCCTCGGAGGTGTTGGTCGTTGCCGAAAAGCTGTCTTTGGCGGAGGAGAGGCGGTACTGGGCTGCTTGGGCCGATTCGGTGTTTGATCAGATGCAGATGGGGTTACAGCTCGAGTTGAGCCAAGGAGCGTGGAAGGGTCGGATAAATAGGGCAAGAGGAGAGTGTTTGCTGATTGTAGGGAGTGCGCTTGCTGAGGAGATTGAGGATGACCTGGAAAAGGGCGGTGAGGCTGCTGCGAGTGCGTTGGAGTCTGAGGAAGCAGTAGAGGCGAGGGAGGTCCTTGGAGAAGCTATAGTGTTTTTGGAGAGAGCGAAGAGCGGCGTCGAGGCTGAGGTGGAGACGGAGAGAGAGAGCAGGAAGGCTCAGAAGAGAGGCAAGAGAAAAAGGGATTGTAGTGAGCCGGAGGTTGAGATCGTCGTGCATGAGCCGAAGGAAGAGGACGACGATCTGCAGAACTTGCTGGCCGAGTCGCTGTTGACGCTGGCGAATCTGACTGTGGATGAGAAGAAGAGGGAAGAGCTGTACGCGAGAGCGGAGAAGGAGAGTCGGTCGGGTCTTGAGCTTATGGACGTTTGTGACAGCTGATAGTGATTGTGGCTTGTCTGTCCATGCATTCTTATCCTTATTCTTATTCCGTCGAGCTCGTAGGGTATAATGAAATGTATCTTTACTGCATACCACATTTTGTACTTTTATTCATCCATTCGTCCAAGATACCCTGGGCGCCATACATAGAGCAATGAAGTATTGAAATTACATGACGGGACAATCCTCTCTTGAAGGCGTGTTATATATGTCTAGCTCCCAATTCGAGTCGAAATAGATCTGCGGCTCTGAAATATCTTTGAAAGAATCAAACAGTTGTGCACGATACTTGATCATAGACTGAACAGGAGCTAGATCCTCACCCTGCAAGTGTGTGTTTAGTTTAGTATCGAGAAAAAGTGCAGGGAATTCTACGAACCTCAATAAGTTGCCTTTGTATCACTGTTTCTCGTGTAGAGCCTGGGTCGGTCATACTTGTTATTGCATGGAATGTATTTATGTTCTTGATCGCCTCTTCAAATGAAGAGTATTTTTGCATGTAATCCTTCCAGAATTGCAGCGTCGGCATCCAACGGCCTTTGATGTGTCCACACACTTGACTGAAGGCTTCGCCGTTGGCTTTTGTAACATGGATAGTGACCCAGCTCCCAGGAAACACCGCAGATTCGCCCGCCCTTGGGATCAAGACGACAGGAATTACTCGTCGCCATTGGCTCCAAGACGAGGGTGGTACAGAGTACAATGTCTGTAGGATAGTATCCTGAATATCGTAATCGATGGGAACAGTATCCGCAACGCTGGCAAGCGATTTTTCAAATTCGAAAGTCGTCTGAATCACACTTGTACGCGAAAGGTTTGGTGGAAAACATAGGCAACATTCCGTTAAGAGTGTTTCGAGCTTTTCTACCAACTGTTCAGGAGGTTTAGGCTCAAGAGACTGTCGATTCAAATAGTGGTCTTAGAATTCAAAGAAGCATGACATGGAATGTGTATACGTACCTTTGCCCATGACAGAAAAGATGACCATATGCTCAATCCGAAGGAATTGTCCCGTTCCGGACCAGGGGAGCACCGCATAACTAGTACTGACGCAAGGGGATAAGGGTTAAGCTTATCCAACGAAGCGAGTAACTCGTTATCAGGTGCACCCACTGACCTGCAGTATGAGATCGACAGTCGGGTCAAAGCGTCAATTTTCTGGTTCTTCTGTGCCCATAATTTGGATGTCTTCAGGATTGAAGGACTGGAAATGTGGAATTGAGGATAATATGGCGTAAGGGAGGAGAGTGATCGAATCAAGAACAGAGTAATCAGGTTCTGATATTCTGGAGAGGACATTGCGGGTGTATGATGCTTCCCTGAGCGGGCACTGTCCAAAAGGAACTCCGCAAACGAGGCGTGTCGAATGTTTATACCAGAGTTATCTTCTGGTATGTGTACCACTGAGTGAAGCCGAGACAAGAGGATCGCCACTTCACTTTGTCTGAGGCCCAATATACCCTCGACAATCCATGGTGAACGCCAATGAATTGAGTAACGAAGTGACTCCCATTCGAGTTGAAAGTGGTCCTCATGTCGGGTAACAAGGAGTCTGAGGATCTGGTATATTTTATGCCAGTTGCGACAAGTGGAGAGGATCTGACAATAAAGGAGATCCAAGTCGGGGTATGGGGAATCGATTGGGTCTTCTACGTGTATCTGAAGGACGTTCTTCAAGCGGTCCTGGGGAAGATCATCGCAAGTATCAATATATTTGATAACCGTTGCAGCAAATATGAATTGCCCGCTAGCTCTTCGAACAAGATGTATGATGTCATCCTCGCTAGGCCAGGAGACATTTGTGGAACGAAAGGCAGGATGCTTGGTTCGAATCCGGTCGAATTCCCTAACAAAATAGGTACGGATATCACGATCGCCTTCAGACAAGGGTAGCGTGAGCCGGAGTTGAGGCCACCTTGTCCGTTTTGTTGAGGAGTCAAAGCACAGATGATGAAGGGGGCGATTATCGGTTCTAATGGAGAAGGATAATGAGGAACCAATCTCGAGGTATTCCACTTTGGATTTGACAACATCCTGTGCCATTGCATCCTGGATATGGGGTTCAGGACGACTGAATAACAGGAATATATAGGGAGGCGTGTTGAGAGAAACTGCAATGCCTATCATTGCGATAAGCCTCTTCACGGAACGTGCATCAACACATTCGTCGAGACCATCAACTATGACAAGGTTTGTGGGGTGTTGCTCGGGCACTTCGGACCAACAATCCAGAAGTATCTTTGTGAACTGCTTTTCGACGGAGAGGTCAAAAATTCTAGGATGTGACCTGATCGTCTGTAGTATAGATGAGCCAACCACATCCCTTAGGATGTTCGATGTGCATATCTGATATGCAATTGTCGCGACCAAGGGTTCCAATTTGTCACGAGTGGAATCGTTCCGCGAGAAGAAAAAAGAAGCAGCCAGTCTGGTGTCTGCATACTTCTCTGCGAGAGTCTGTGCGATTGCGGACTTCCCGACCCCGGCAGCGCCATGAACCCAGAAAACACTGCTTGTCCTCGACTTGCTCTCGGCCCATAGGCTCAGCGTATCAAGTACTTGGACGCGTGTGTCTGGATGACAACTGGGCGGGGGAAAGCGTTGCTCTGAGTCGTGGAATGCATTTGAAGCAACTTTGGTTGCGAGAATATGAAGTGTGGGGTCTGAAATTTGAAACAGTGAATTGCAATCCCGGACAAAGGTTTCAACAACTCACCTGTATCGGTATTATTGATCTGATCCCCGTACACTACATTATAAGCTCCACCATGAACGTTGAAGTCTCTAGATTTATTGAAAGACATGGAGATGCGAAGAGGATGCTAAAGGCAGTGCAGCTTGTCACCCAGGTCATGGGGAGACACCTAAAGGCCTAGTCTCCGGCTGCTGCCGTGACAGACTTAGATAGTCCTTCCTAAGGAGGCGCCAATTCACCGCGTTCGCTGTAATGTTATGAGATGAGGTGATCCTGTGTGTCGTTGGCACGATGGTGTTGGAAAGCTGTGGTATTCATTGGATAGAATGTTGGTTTTCCGATTTCGAGATGGCCGTGTCAAACGGCGACGAGTCAAGCTGGTCAAAGGATGAAAGACAGCGCTTCAACTTCACCTACGACTCGATTACTAACTACGCTCCGAAGATATTATACGAACACACTCACCGAGCTTGATTCTGACGTTCTAACATGTCTGAACACCCTTCTTATTCCACCAAATAATAGATCCATTTCTTGGGTAGTGACCAGGGTGTAAGTTTCAGTCTCCAAAACGAAGAAAGTAAGAAGAACCTGTATTAGATGCTAAGCCTAGACGGATACAAAGACTTTGGCGCGGCAGTGGCGAAAGGAATTAAGATTCAGAGGATGGTTGGATTTGGGGAGTATGGTTACTATTAAGTAGAGGAAAGTACAATTGAAAGAAGGCAGGTCGCGTCAGGGTCGCCCAACTACTAACCCACGGCCGGACATTGCGCATATTTTTAGGGCCTGGTGTCTTATCATGCATGCGTTCTCAAACTTATTTTTACTCCTTCGAGCTAGTAGGGTACAATAAGGAAAAATGCAAGTTACATCACATTTCTATATAGCTCGTGAATCGAGTCGGAATCCTGAGACTGTACTAGACCAGTAGCCTGCAGGGAACTGAGGACCTAAGTGACACACCAACGCTGGTCCCTAGGTGTCAGGTTTCCCTCAAGGAGAGGCTGTCCCCACCAGTGGCAGCGCCAACTATTCGGACCTGGAAATTGAGGAGGAAATCGATGCGAAAAGGAAAGAGGAAAACACGTATTCAATGCACCGGATATGCGGAATTTCTCTGTCCAAACACACGTGCTTTGCGTTGTTGGTTACACGTGCTTCCCAGAGCGTCAAAGAGCATTTTTCCTGCTCCGGAAAACAGAGACGCCAGAAACATGGTCTTTAACGCTGCTGGAAATATGGTATTTCCAGCTCTTTGTCTTACTCAGCGTAGGAAATATGGCTTTTTATGGCCTTTGTCTTTTCCAGCGCTGGAAATATGCTTTTTCACGGCCCTGAAAGCACGTGAATATCGAGAGGCAAAGGTCCATTTTTGGGGCCCGAAAAGGTCACAAATTAGTGATACTTTAAGCTCAATTTTCACCTTCCTTTCCGCTGTAATTTCCTCTAGAATTTCCTTGTCCGAATAAGCGGGGCTGCCACTGGTGCCCATTACATCAAGTCCCACTCCAGAACCAACCATAACCAAGTACCCAACCACAACGATTTCGATCACATCTTTGCCATCCTCTCTCCATCTACGGAGTATGCGCGCGATCGCTGTATCTCCCCCGATTCCATACGCACGAAATACAAGCGCGCACATTTCTGGAAATGTCCCGTCGTCTCGATATTGAAACCTATACTTCATTTTTGACACCTTGTCAACCACAAAGATATCCTCGCTTGTAACGACTGGTCTAGCATCTTTGTCGACCAAGAAGCCCTCATATGTTGCATGCAATCCGTACGAATCGCATGTGGCTGCTGGGCCAAATGACTGGAGCGCTTGGAGTGGGAAGCCGAGTAGGGAACGAGGTGCCCAGCGAAACGGGGCGTGAGCAAGCTTGGGCCAGGTTCCAAAGATGATGTCCGCAGGAACATCCTTTAACAGTACGAGAAGAGCTGCCATACGGGTATCAACATTGGGCGCATCGATGATAGGATCGACATCGAGACCTAATGTGATTGCGAGAATGAGCGCCTCGTCTTCCATTTTGCTGGTGGATCTGTGTTGGACGGCATTAGCAAGCCTCTGGAGAACGGTCGTTGTGATCATTATGGGAAAACCTGATGTCGGTGGCGATACTTCGAAGACGGACTGCCTCAGTGTGGCCATGGGTGGAATCTGTCTTCGTGTGAGCGCTGCAATATCTTCCCGGAAACATATTTTGGCCACCAAGTCGACACATTGCTCATCAGCCGTGGTAACCAGTTGGTGAGGGCACTGTAACGTTTGCATATAGAGTCGGTCTGCGAGCGCACCTTCCTGAAGCGTCCATAATCGACGGGTCCATCCAACAAAGGCTGTGATCAGGTCCTGCTCCAGCAATGATGTACTCTTTGTATCGAGTCGTTGAAGCTCGCGGTCAAGGACAAGGACGGACTTTGCATTCTGGTATGTCTGACTCATCAGCTTGATAGCCTTCTTTCGGTATGACTTGAAGTCGGGTTGTACAGGGATACAGAGGGTATCCATCCAAAGGGCTAGCGCAGGTTCCCCTGTCACCTGCAAACCGGACACGTAGGTGGCTAGACGCTCCATCTGACAACGTGGGAGTGCATTTTCGTGAGGATTGCCCAGCCCGTGAGCCCCTGCCAAAGAGTAAGATTAATACCTCTCACATGTAATAAGCTGGTGCAAAGTGCTTACACACGTGTGATATCGCCACATACGGTTGATCAGCACCAACGACGAGCTGCATGCCTTTCGATACCATAATTCTCGGGATTTGTCCGCGATCTAGCACCATGCACAATTCTTTGGGTTTTACCCTCACCCACTCACATCGACATCCCTCCACGGCATGTTTGGTCGTGTATTCCTCCTCGTCGACAAAGTCTGCACCGCACAGTGTATCGTTGCATCTACTATGATCCATTCGCCACCTCCCAGACTGTCAACTTGGTCGCGAAAAAGTTGTACGCCCCATCGTATTGCTCCAAATGCTGGCATTCACTCTTGCACCACCCTGTAGCGAGCATCTCCTGGGTCGCGAAATCTTTCAGCTCGTCCCAATCCGCAGGGAAAGACTGTGACAGAGTAGGTTGCATGAGAAGGTGTAGGTCAGACTCTGATTGAGGAGAGGATAGCGCCAAAGTGAGGAGAATAGCGCGGAAAAGAACACGGATAGCGAGTAAAACTTTGCACTCGTCATAGGTAAGTTTGAGAGATTCTTCGACCTGAGAGCGTACAGTTGAGATACACGTTTGCAGTGACACAACGTGAAGAACAACCTGTAGCATCTGGCCCCATCTCTGGCGCCGGCTATCGTCATCGAAGGCCTCCAGTGCTGCTATCCATCTGTGGACTAGAGTGTCTAATGCAGCTGTGGACAAGACGTCGGGTGTGCCTTCAACATGCAGGTTCGGAGTGGGCACGCTTGTGGTTTTGTTCAATTCGGCGAGAACACCAAAGAACAGCCAAGCCTGTAAAAATGCCACTTCTTCGTGCAAAGAGTGGCGTGTACCATCCTCCTTGAAGCATTTGATCCTCAAGGCATCGTTGGGACGATTCTTTACAAATGACTCTGGAATTCTCCTCCGTCGGCATCGATACTTGTTATCCAGTTCCTCTAGCACTGGTTTCAACATTTCGGCGAGTTCCGTAGGGAATTTCCGATATTCTCGTTAGCCGTCGAGGACCCAACCACTACGTTCAGGAAAGTCCCAAAAGCCTTCTGGGTGATTGTCGTAGGACGTCTTCGTGGGGATCGATGGAAATTCAAATGGTATTAAATAAGGACGAGCTGGTGAAGTGTAGTCGAGGTGGCCCTCTCGGTCCCTCGCACCAGAGGAAAACGAACTTCTTGGAGTTGTCCTCTGAATAGCTTAGATTTAGTGAGTTGGACAGAAATTCAGTGTCCTCACCTGCGAGATGACTACGTGCTGGCTAGGGTCCTGGTCTTGGTTTATTCGTGATTCCTGGCGAGGCCGCCGCCGAATAGTGGACCAGCACATGGTGGTGCGTCAAGCTTCAAGAGGGTGAAACATGCTGTCATGGCGAGGCGCAGGGACGAATACTTCCGATGTACGATAACATGCCGCAGCGAAGTGTGACTGCAAAAGAGATAACTTATAAGAACCAAAGATATTATCAAGTAGTCAATTTGTAGCGTACTGTGGGCCTTGGTGACCTGAATTGTGCAGTCATTTCCTAAACGATGGTACAACACATCCCGAGAACCGAAATACGAATGAAAATATGCTTCAACGACGGCTACGAACTCGAGCTGAAGAGCTGAGAAAGCGAAGTGAATTCTTTGTCTAAGTATGTGACTTTATAGGACTCACCCAGACTGGCCGTTCTCGATAGTCTTGTTCCATATCAGGCGAGCCTGCGGGCGATTAAATCTGCCTAGGAGAGACTACGTTTTTGGTGCGTTTCTTTTTCTCCCCTTATCCTCCATCCAACTCCTCCAATAGGTCGACAAAACAAGTTCCCATCGCCCAAGCTCCACACATAAGAGCATGGAGATCCTTGTTCGGTACTGTGGAGAAATAACCGTATTTCAGCTCTTGAATTAATAGACCATGGAACTCCCAGACCACTCACATAGAATTTATTAAAGGATGGTTTCGCGTAGTGACGATGGTAATGGGGAAAGGGCAAGTCGCAACCAGTCTGCCTAGGGGAGACTAATACGTCCAAAATACGTCGTAATTTCCTCTCGTGTCGAAGCCCTCGTCAGCCCGGCGGTCGTGCAAGAAGAAAAGGGATTGTAGTGAGCCGAAGGTTGAGACTGTTGTCCATGAGGCGGAGAAGATGATGATTTACAGAATTTGCTGGCTGAAACGTTATTGACGCTGGCAAACCTGACTTGAGATGGGAAGGAAGGAAGGAAGGTGGAAAATAGATGAGCTTGCGCTGGAAACTAGGCGCCCGTTCCTTATTTAGCGGAGGTCAATTTATAGTTGTTCCTTGTTTCCAACCGTCATCATCATTGATATTGCGACAGCTCCTCGACCCCAGAGACTCTTCGTGAAGGTAATCCGTGTCTACTCGAACAGCTTTCTGAGCTGAGCTGATGGTTGTTACGCAGTATGAACACATCGATCTGATGAATCTTTCAACACTATCCAAGAGCTAAGTACTAGAACCCACGCACGGATACAGTGCGCAATCTGAGTGAAGCAGCTTCTAAGTTCATCAGTGATGTATGCGAAAGGGAGCATCCTGTCTATCATTGGGTGGCTGCTCGACTGAGATCTGGGAAACCTTTACTTACCACAATCTGGCGACCAACGATGTTCTTTCCTCCCCGTCCTCCCAGATACGTCAAAACCCTTTTCGTGCTCAGATAACCATGTGTCTAAACGCTGACACCGACCCGTCTTGGGTTTCTCACTTTGGTAAAACCCTCTTTCTCAACATAGGACTCCTCATGGGCTCGGTTTTCCACTACGGTGCGTCTTACTTTGCATATTTCTATTTTAAAAGTCCTGGATATCTCAGTGCCCTAGTAGGTATCTATACCATACTGGTTTGCTTCGCGATACCCATACTATGTATCAGCAACAAACCGGGCAATCCCAAGGCGAAACTAGGAATGTTGTCCGCAATCTTACTCATGTTCGCAATATCCACGATCTCTGTCGTTCTCCGAGCGATGTTCGTGCTTCTCGGCTTGAAGATGATTACCATGGATGGTTCTGATAGTAGGGATGCCCTCGATGGTTTCAACACAAGAATGAGGAAGCTGCTCGACGTGGAACTAGCACTCTGCTTCTTGGGGGTGAGCGTTAGAAATACTCCAAAACAGATCCAATCCTAGACTGACATTCGTTCACCAGATCTTAGTTGGAGATTCCCTCGTGATATGGAGAACTTGGGTTCTATGGTCGAAAAAGCTGAATGTCTTGATCATACCTATCCTCCTCCACCTAGGGACCGTAATATTGGCCTTTGCTTTATGGACATGTGAAGGCCTGCACCCCTCGTTGGCGGACCTTTCAACAAATGTAGCCCCCCCATGCATTCCGCTCGAGATTAGTATGGCCAACTCATCCGTGGCTACCAACATAGCCGCCACGGTAGCGATTGGGTACAAAGTATGGTGCGTACTTTGGTTAAATCTCGCAAATTCCTAATCTTACCGTTTTCATGATAGGTTGCACCGAAAAGCTACAATGAAATACCTCATGAGAAGCAGCCAGACACAGAAAATAGTAAGGCTCGTCTTGCTATTTGCAGGCTTATATTGTTTCATTTGGGTACCGTGAACACCCATTCGTATCAACTGCTATCCATGCTAACTGATTGTTTAGATCTTAGGCATGGCGGTTACTATATCCTCCGGAGTCGCAAATGCTTCGCTCCCTCTACAATTTATCAATTTCTGGATACAGGGCAGCGCAAGACATGTTATGGTATGCACTACCTGATTATGGCCGGGTCTCAATCTGACACTATGCTTGATATTCAGGGTATTTATCCAACGTCGCTGTTTGTCGTTGCCCATTTGCAGAAATCATTTTGGGTGGGACCTGATCAAGCGCCAGTACAGAACAGCCCAGGTGCTGGTGATGCCTCACCTGCCATTGATCGACGCTCACCTTCGGAGTAAATGGAGATAGACAGCCTTGTACCTTTACCTTTTGTTCGTCATAATGTCGTGTCGAGCTCGTAGGGTATAATGAAATGTATCTTTATTGCATAGCACATTTTGCACTTTGATTCATCCATTCGTCCAACATACCCTGGGCACCATAGATAGAGCAGTGGACTGTTTAATCCACATTACAGGAAATCCCGATTAGCTCTGTACGTGGTACATGTCACGAATACAAAGTTTGTGTAAAGTACTTGGATAATGACGAATTACACATAAAAAACATCTGGAGTACCCCGAACACTGAATAACATTCCTGGAAACCTTGAATGGTATGAGCTAGACCGCCTAATATATACAGAAGTGAGAACATACTTCAATGCTAATTGTTCTTCAGCCGAAAGTGCTGACGAACTCTGTTCAGACGAAGATAACTTTGTTGGTGCAGACGATGTCTGAGCGTAGCGCGGCCCACTGAACCCCTTTAGCAACTTGACCTGGGTCACAGGAAGCGTTCGGACGCAAAGATTGATGGTGTCGAGATCCACTTTTTCAAGATGAAGCCATAGTGGGTTATCTAGCATATACTGGGATTAGGGCGTCCGACGACGGTGGAGAAGCAGAAGCAACATACGTTCATCCTTTATAGACAAATATCTTGTTTCTCCCAGCTCGTCTTTGAATCCAATCGTTTTCGGATCCTCCCATGTCAGCTTGTAATCGCCAAGGACCTCTCCTCCAAAGATCCGGTGTTCCATAGCCAGGACAACTTTTTCAGAAAGCTTCTTCGTTGGCTTTTTGGAGAAAACACTGTAAACCACGTGGGCGAGTTCGCGCAGAATACAGACAGTGAAGAAAAAGCAAAGTATTCTGTTCAATTGGATGAGTAAAACGTCAAGTTGCAGTCTAAGTTGAAAGACTTACTCCGCCTGACCCCGTTGATAATGTTTATCGTACACACCGGACATTCTGTAACGGTCTACGAGTCTCAGTGCATTGAAGAGACGCACATCGATATATACGGCCTCCGCTGGTATACCTTGGATCCGTTGCGAGGCTTCGCAGTCTGATGCAGAAACTGTGGAGATGAGTGGGGGAAAGTGAGCCCTGAGGTATTCCACGACGGCGTCGCGACGACTATTCAGAGTTTCTTGACCAGCGACTTCCGTGCCATCGTCTCCTAGAGTAATCCGAGCAAGCTCGAGAGTTGCACTGTTGCTGAAAATAATGGCTTTGGCAATCCTTTGATAGAGATCTTTGATTTGAGCTACACTTGGAGCTAGAGTGTGCAGGTGGGGTGGTTCAACGGTGTTGTCCGTAAAATATACCTCTGGTTCGGCGGTGAGGTTCTCGGGAGCGTAAGACATCCTGGAGCTGAACTTGAAGCACTAAAGGGCGACAAGGTGGTCGTTGGGTTCAATGTTCGAAAATTGATCAGGGGCCAATTCGGTCGGGGGTGTTTGCCAGGTCTTGGATTTGTCAAGTCGCAAGGCGTGAAAACTCAAGAAAGGGTCAAGAGAGGCTCAGAGAGAGCAAAGGGAGTCGAAAATGGCTTCAAAATTGATAGTCACGCCCACTAGCAATCACTTTTTAATAGACAAAAATCCAGCTTGACACATTAAATTTCTACCGAAAATACAGCGACGTTTCCGATCCTCAAGAACCTTCGGCAACGATCGATTGGTGCAATGCGTTTTTGAGGTAAACGCTTCGAAAACGTCGGCTGTCTTTTGTAGAATTCTCGTGTCACCTAGATATCTTTCTATCAAAAAGCGATTGTTAATGGGTGTGAGTTGAGGAACAAGCCATTTAGCCATTTAACGCCGGACTATTACACTATAGCCGAACTTCGGCCGAACTACTGTAAATGCCAGGCATATTGACTCTCTTGAAGTCCACTAGTATGTCACTATCGACAACAGGTATGTAGTGTAACTAAGTACGGGGAATGCATATAAGTGCCTAAGAATACACGTACTCGAAAGAGTAAGCAGAAAACTTTGTGAAGGTATATGGATAGAGCGTCCAATTACGATAAATGAATCCAGCATAATAAGATCAAAAAAGAACGACGATGTGTACTAGTATGTTTGAAAAAAGAATACGCGCACAGAAGCTCAACTTCCGCTACTCGCACTACGTCCCATCAAGGAATACCGTTTCAGCCCCATCTTCAGCTTGCCTAGCGGCGTTGAATGAGGCGGAACGTGCATCAACCCCCCAGTAGACGTGGCTCTCACCGGAGACATGGGTTCCGGCAGAGGCTTATTCACATTATTGTATCCAAGTCCTGGGTATGCCGAGTTGGAGGAAAAGCTAGGATTGGAATTCGAGAGCGCAAGTCGTGGAGGAGGGTTTAAGCGTCCGTTTGCTGTAATTGGTCGGCCAATTTGACGAGAAGTCGAAGCGCTTCGGGATAGTCCGCCAAAGCCACCTTCTGCATTCATCCAGAAACTCGGTATGCTCTCCCCAGGTGGGTTGTCGCCTAGTCTTCGTCGTGTATTGGCCACGAGACTGACTTCGTCAACACTCTTCCTGTGTCTGGGTGTCCTGGGAACCTCTTCGATTCTCTCTAGAGCACTGCTTCCCCCAACACCAGTGTTAGGAAGATAGAGATCGTCCATGACCACGCTATCCGGGCGCATCTCATCGACGGAAGTTGAATGAAGTCGTATGTCATTGATGGAAGTTCGTTTTCTGGGGGTCTGAGGTGTACTATCTGCTGAATTAGATTCGTATTCTCTGGGCAGGGCCGGTACGGGTTCGACGGGAGTCGAAGCATTCGAACGTTTGCCGACAGCAACCTTCAATCTCAGGCTACCCATACTAGTCCTGAGACTTCGCTTTCGCGCTGCCTGGACAGTAGCCATGTTGGACCTCGTGCTACGATTATCACTGTTGTCGATTGGAGAGATCGGAGTATCAGGTTGCGAAGTGGAAGGTGGTCCAAAGATCGGTGAATCCACAGGACTTTTAAAGTTGTTCCTTTTCTCAACGTGGTCATCTTCGGCTCTATCCGAACCTGAGGCAATCGACGATCCCTCTTCTGGGTAATCTTGCTCGTGTCCATGTACACTTTGGGGTGCTTCGGGAGGAGGACGAGATGGAGCTGGCAGTTGGGGCGGCAATGTACGAGTTGGGGAAGTGTAAGAGCCTGAAGTGGGTCTGGAGGTAGGATTGGATGTGGCGGCTTGTGTTGCAACAGACAGCAAGTTTGGCGGTGGTTCTGATCTTACGGGTGGATAGGTAGTCCGTGGGGGTTGGGGAGGCAGTGGGATGACGGGTATAGTAGGGCTGCTCGGGCTGCTCAGCATCTCTGGTCTAATGCTCGGAGGAGGTGAAAATCCGCGAGGGATATTCAAGATGTTTGGAGGCGGTGATCGAGGAATCGAGGGAATGGAGACGACCTCCGCTGTCTGTATGAGAATCTCCTCTCCATCCTCAAGCATTGAACCAGAGTCATCCGAGTCTATTGACGCGTTGTCCTTCCCATCATCCTGATCATCTACGTCAGGCTCTGGCTGAGGCTGAGGCACAGGATCTGGAGTTCCTTGAACTGAGAGTCGGTGACTTGAGATCTGACTGTAACGTTTGGAACGTATTTTGGAGACAGGTCGTGTGGGTGTTGTTTCCTTCTCCATCCGGGCCTCCTCTTGTGCACGTTCGACCTCATCCAACTTTCGTGCCAATCTCTCAGCTTCTTTCCATGCATCTTCTCTCTCGGCTTCAAGTTCTCCGATACGAGTTCTTGCTGAGACGAGATCCTGGGTCCGACGAGCGTAGGAGCCATTGAGCTTCATAAGAATGAGCTTACGTAGAAAGACCATAATGTATGAATGCTAACCTTCCGGAGTGCAATGGCCAATGCGCTACCCCAGTGGATATCGATCAGTTTTTCAATCTGTGCGATCTCTTCTCCTAGTCGTACGAGCTCCTCGGTTAATCGGTCGAGGTCTGAGGCCGTGTCAGCTAGCTGGTGCACCAGCTCGCCCGCGCCGTCAGCAGAGCTACCCTCGGATGCAGTCGAAAGAAGGCCTTGGAGAAGCATTGTACGCCTCTGGACTCCAAACCTGTATCGCGCCTGCGTTGTCGTCTTGAGCGTTCGGAGACGATCGAGTTCCCTAGGAAGCGTATCGTCCAAGAGATCTATGGAAAGGAGGCGTATGAATGACTCTTGCGCGGATGAACGGATCGCGCGCGACACAACTGTCTGAAGGTCGGCAGATGTGAGCGTCCATAATGCCGCCTCCAGCGGCAAACCTTTCCATCTGACATCGGGTTTGTCAAACTTGATTTTGGGCGGTGGTGTGAGACTTTGCTGTTTCGGTATCCGAGTAACACCGGAGCTGTAAGTAGACTGTGATGTCCCGGGACGTGTGGGTGATGGAAGGGAAGATTCTGTGGTTCTTGATGCGGATATCGGGTGTAAAGAAGACGTGGATGTAGGTCTAGAATTGGAAGGGGCAGAAAATGCAGAATCTCGGCGTGAGATTAAGGAAGGAGGTCTTGCAGCAGAGAAAGACTCTGTAGATGGAGGTCTTAACTGCCGAGTATCATCTTCGTCATCGGATGCAGTCGGAGAAGTCGGAAGAGCTTGTGAGGATGTCCTGCGACGTATCATCTCCGGAAAGGTGTCTTGCGTGCTAGCTGGAGTGCCCGGGGTATCAGGTAGGGTCGCCGGTGTTGTTGGTGTGGGAAGGGGCGGTTCTTCCGGTGCTGCCGTTGGGTGTGAAGGTGGTATTCGAGAATACCTTCGGTAATTAGGTCTTCAGGTATCTGGTCTGGAGAATCCTGCTGCGCAGACAAATTAGGTGAAGGAGGATGCTCAGAGATCCCAGGCAAAAGTGACTGGTGCTGAGTGGTAGGTGACTCGTCAACTGTGCATGAGATGGTTGAGTCTCTAAAGCTCGATTGGGAGAACGTCGAATCCCGAGAGCCTGCAGAACGATGAGAAGAGGGGTTTGACTGAATCGAGTCCCTATTACTGAGACTGGAATCTCGATTATTGTCATTGCTTCCGATGCCTGTCGCAGCTATCGAACTCGTCTTCCTAAATCGTGGTCCAAGAGGTGCTCTGCCAGGCCTGGGCGTCGTCGCAGGCGATTTGACTTCCATGGTACAAACTCTATTGAAACTTGAGTCTTTCCGTCGCAGACAAGCAAAAATAAAACGTACCCCGAACGAAAACTACAAACCAAAAACTGTTCTCGATAACCCTGCCCTCTTGCACAACACAGCTTCAACTTTCAACTTTCGACAACAAATCCAGGCTCTTGATGCTATCTCTGGTGGTCCTTCCAGCGCGCTCTCGAGATGACCGCTGTTGCTTCACATCACTCCTATCAGGATCAGCTTCCCCGGATTTAAGAGTTTAAGCTGACCTTTGTCACTTTGATCGTTCAATTCCACCTGTGCACCGTGTGAGGCCGAGCCAAGTGGTCAAAATGCTAGCAGCACTCAAAGAGCGCTGAGCAATGTTAATGGACGCTGGGACACTGGAGTCCCGTGCGAGTCCCGACCCCGGTCCCGTTGGAAATTTTTGGCCAAGGCCAATGAGAAAATGTTAGGATGCTCGATATTCAATATTCAATGCCGGAAACGAGGTCGGAGATGTATCTTGAACTCGAAGACACGGATCTGTGAATTTGGAATTTCCTCGGGCTCTGGAACATTAAAAACTACACTATTAAAGCGAACTACATGGCTCGGTGTAATATGCATGGCTAAGAAAATACGACATGTTTCTCCTCTGGGCCGCTGCGTACAAACTTCCCTGCCAAGGCCCACTGGAGTAACCCGAAAGCTGAGCAACCCTGGCGGAAGACAAAAAGCACAACTCACATTGATATATCCACCATCGCCTTCCAGAACAAAGTCGCCAGCTTTCCCGAGATAGAGCACGTATCTAGAATGTATTTAGTATCCAAATGTCGTTTCTTAGAGAACTAAGATTCACCTAAGGGTGCCCTCAGTCTGAGCGAGAAGAATTCTCATCGTTAATGAGAGATAGAAAACCATTGACGTTGCATACTATACTGTGGTATTCTACATGCTATAAAGCCATAAGTCGGGCAACCAGGCACAAAGAAGCGTGGCGCTCACTTGTTGCATCCAATCGACATACTCTATGCCTTCCCACTTGACGGTATGTTTTGTACCAACGATGACACCGTTACTGTATGACGACATGTTGGTCAGCAGCCCCAGACTGACAATGAAAACAACGCACTAGCCAGGATGCTTATCTCTAGCCGCTCCCATAGTATTTTGTGTCCACGATCCCCGGTCCTACATAGACTAGGGTCGACATCATG
The DNA here is from genome assembly GCA_037176845.1 of Paramarasmius palmivorus. Classification (NCBI taxonomy): domain Eukaryota; kingdom Fungi; phylum Basidiomycota; class Agaricomycetes; order Agaricales; family Marasmiaceae; genus Paramarasmius; species Paramarasmius palmivorus. Next base: position 366,268 of record JAYKXP010000039.1, on the reverse strand, counting down.
AATTTGCAGTATTAACGCAAGGAACAAACCCCATCATCAATTCCCCGGGCACTGTGCTCTGGCAGCGACCTTTCGCTGAAATCCATAGCTCGAGCGTCGATGGCTTCTGCAGTTGTATCTGGCCTTCGATATGTTATTTCCGAAAGGGCCACCTCTGACGTCTCGTTTGAAGGCGCAACGGCATTTTTTATTTCCTTGAACGCTGTTGAAAGGTCAGCCCAGACAGGAGACGTCCGTATGTAATGATCAAAACGCACCTCTGGAGTCGGTAGGTAGCTGAGGGCCAACTTGATTCTCGATCGGAGTCGCAGAGACACTGAACACGGCGGAGAAGGCGAGATAGGTGTTCAACAGCTTCATTAGTCGATACTTTGACCTGATCATTAGACTGTGGAGTGTTAAAAAAGGACTCAAGAGCTTGCTTTGTTCCCTTCTCGGTACTTGGTCTTGGATGTTCATTTAGATGCGGTGTTCGTTGCTACGGGTTCTTCATCGCACCAAAGTTGAATAGGACCCCAACTAGATATGCTATGACACGCGTTACACTGGGTTAAAGATGGTCGTTTTCGCGGGAACAGACTTTAGCACACCATGAAGCACCGCCGAGAGCCTCTTTTCTGCATGACCCCAGACCTCGACCTAAAATCAGATGGATATACACAGGCGATGGATGACATTGTCGCTCACATGCACAGTATGGTTCCAAACCATGGAAACTCGCTTTCATCTTGTTTCATGGAGAGAATCATAGTTTGAATCGTTCATCCATAGCATCATGATGAGTCGGTGTCGCAGTAGAAGGAACACAGGGCCATCTAACGATGAGCGCTGAGATGGTGATGGTCGTGTGAAGGGAGGCGCCTCTTCACGCCGCCGCACGGGCCGGAAAGGAAGGAAACCGGCACGTGGTCCTTGTAGTTCCGATTCGAATTTTCTCACTTTCTCTTCTCTTCCGTCATACTCGACTACGAGGAACCTACGCCAAATGCAGCTAAATAACGCGTCAATCCGGGGACATGAGAAGATTCTCGAACACCATGTATTACCCGTTCGTGAACTTACAGTCTCTTACTCACGCGTAGGCGGCTCACGGAAATTTTATTAGTGTCTTCAAGTGTCAGCACCCTTATTGTGCTAGCTCACAGGTGGCCCGGAAGCACTCAAAAGTTCGTGCTGCTTAATGTACACAATTTCCACTTGCAATGATCCAGCCCAGCCATTCCCCAACTAACGTCCAACTCCCTTTAACAGGTCAACATATACACACAGTCGCTTTACCAACGCGCGGAGTTGTCCGTGTAATACTAGAGCGATCTCGACTTCCTCTCGTCGTCGCTATACCCTGTTCGACTCGACCTCGAGAATGGTCTATTCTTGCGGTTATGGCTAGGACCGTAAACGAGACGGCGAAAGGCCGATACTTAATGGAATAGGGATGAATCTGGGGAATCTCTTCCGCACTTCGAGGCATATACCGACTTGCCTCTCACTAGGTCCTTGGTTTCGGGGTCGAAAGCATTGCAAAACCCTTGGTCAGGGTAGCATCTACTGCTGAAGTACTGTTTGTACCGAAAGAGACAAGGAAGGAACGTTCGGTGTCAGGTATGTAATTACCATACTGCCGGATAAGCCGAAGGTGATAGAGCGCCCAAAGTGGACATTTTACAGGCAGTCTGGACCATATCGATGAAACCAGATGCTTTCAAAGGCGTTGCAAAGGCGTCAAGGCGAACGATCCTTTGATCCCAGCAAATCGGGCCTCCATGTCTGGTAATGATCTTTCTAAGGTGCTAAATCACCTCGAAGACTTTGTCGGTCTTCGAAAGGTGAGTGCGCTGGTAATAGGTATCTTTGGAGTTGACTCTTACTAAGACATCTGATTACTTTTCAGACGTGAAATACTGTATTCTGCATCGCTTGCGTATTTGCTATATTTCCTTGAAAAACTATGGCCCCGAAATCGTGCAATGCAAAGGACGACGAGAGAAGGATATCGATACTTATAAGCCATAAACAAGTACGATAAGTATGTGGATACGAAATGTGAGCGACAGCCAGCGATTGGAAACAGTCTCAATTATTCAATTCGGGGTTTGGAAAGTCAGATCATTAAAGACTATCTACTTGTATTCTAGTGTACTAATGCAAACAATCATGGCCATGCTCTTAGAAGGTGCTCTCGAAGGGAACCACCACCTTCCGTCCAATGTATTCGGATGCACGCAGCTCGTTAATAACCTTCTGAACCTTCTCAAGAGGCTCCTTGGTTACGACTGCACGAACAGCTCCCTAGAAACAGCATCAATCCATGTTCTTGTTTGACAGAGGCCATAACTCACATTGGCAAACAGGTCAAGAACAGCTTTCAGGTCATCGCGAGAACCGTAAAGGCTGGGAAGGACTAATCATGAACGCAGTGAGCACACACATCCGATATCCCGAATAAGTGGGAACCATACTACCTTGGGTACCATTCGCAAGGAAGCTGAACTCAGAGACAGCCAATGTGTCCGGACTTATGCCAACCTGCAATGTCGAGTGAGTATTCGAGACCTAGGCTGAGGCTGGTCGACGTACAAGAACAGCCTTTGCGGTACTTGGGAAACTGACCGCGGCATTTCCGGCTAAAGCGGCAAGCGAGAAGTTGAATGCTAGAATGGAAGATCAGACTGATGAGCGGTCGTGGAGGAATGAACCAGACGCACTCTGAGAGCTTGCAACAAAGTCAATGGTAATATCCACCGTGAAACCATTTTTCGTGGCTTGATCTAGCTCGATGAGATCAAACGCTTTGACCGCACCAAGTTCAACTGCGAGTTCACGGGCTTCTGGCTTAATGTCGCAAGCGTATACTAAGGAGTATTCTGTGAGTGTCGCAGACCGCTGTGAGCGGTGATGGATACATACCAGTAGCACCAAAGTGTTTAGCGTACTGCACAGCAAGGTGTCCAAGACCACCAATACCGAAGATTAGCACTCGGAAGTGGGTACCATGGGTAATCTACCATGGACGTGGCATAAGCAAGCGCTCGAACTATCGAACTGGATAGCTCCTACGCCGGCAGTGTTGTGTACTGCGTTGTATGCAGTTACTCCTGCGTCAGCGCCGACTGCAGCAACCTCCACAGGCACTCCATTGGGCTAGGCGAGGAGACCGGTCAGAATTGTACCTGTCGGGGTGAACAACTCACTCACCACTTCGACCAGCTGGTTTTGCTTCACGAGGACAAATGGGGCGAAACCGCCGTCGAGACCGATTCCGGTGCTAGTGAATGCCGCAGGAAGACCGCCAACTGACTTCACGCAAGGATGCAATGCAAGAATTGAGTAATGCTTCCCTTTCTTGACGGTGTGTGGATCAACGCCTTCGCCCAATCTATTGGAGGACTGAGTTTGTTGTTAACAAGACCAACTTGTAGCGCACTCTACCGGAACACCGCATATCTCATGCCCTAGGATGTACTTTCTCACATCCAAGGATAGCCCGCTTAGAAGGGTTACATCTGAGTGACAGACTACGAACAATTAGGTGATGATAAAGTATAGCCCGTTGGATAGCATACCTCCAGAAGCAGATATCTTGATGAGCACCTCCCCTTTACCAGGCTTTGGAACAGGGTGGTGTCTTTCGATAGCGAGGTTCTGGTTACCTGGCTCGTATAGAGCACCAAACATGGTCTTTGGAATGACGGTGTGAGACATCTTTGAAGGAAACGTGAGCAATGAATAAAAGTGAGGATAATTGGGTACCTACAAACCTACTGGCTTATATACTCAACAGGTCCATGCTGAGCAGTGCAGCAAGGAGAATCCGCGACTTGGGCTGCCCTAACACGGAATAGACTCGGAATCTCTTCCTAGTCCGTTCCTAACATCCAGTGCCATAAACGCATTCCAGCTAGGTCAAGCTGAGGCCATAGCAGCGCCCTCGGACCTCCCCATATCTTGAACTAAGCTTCAAGGCTAATGCAGGTTCTCGAGTAAAGACGGGGACGGCCTTTTTGGCCCTTCGGCCAAGGTGACCGGTGGGGCCTCATTTAGACCCTAGCCGAACGGTCGGCTAGGTCCGTTCCCCAAAGGTGAATACCGTTGACAAGTATCCCTCGAGTAGAGTTTGAACATTTTTGAGAATCTATGGATACTCAGCTATGGTGAATTGAGAATAAATCATGTACCAACCGAAGTGGAGCAGAAAATACTGTAGCATCCACAAGACGAGAAGAAATCCTCGACTGTCGGTAAGTTAGGGCCCGGGTACCTATGATCGGCATACCTACGATGAAGCCTTGAACACTCTTGTTTCCCATTGCAGAGTGGAACCCAGTAGTGAATGTGCACAAATATAATGAACCTTACCATCGAGTGTAAACAGTTTTCCTAGTGATGTCCTTCAACATTTTGACCTGGGACCTGCAGAATGACCCGCCTACCTGCCTACTTGGAGAACAAGGAACAAACCCCATCATCGATTTCCCGGGCACTGTGCTCTGACAGAGACCTTTCGCTGGAATCCACAGCTCGAGCGTCGATGGCTTCTGCAGCTGTGTCTCGCTTTCGATATGTTATTTTCGAAAGAGCCACCTCTGACGTCTCGTTTGAAGGCGCAACGGCATTTTTTTTATTTCCTTGAACACTATTGAAAGGTCAGCCCAGACAGGAGACGTCCGTATGTAATGATCAAAACGCACCTCTGGGGTCGGTGAGTAGCTGAGGGCCAACTTGATTCTCGATCGGAGTCGCAGAGACACTGAACACGACGGAGAAGGCGAGATAAGTGTTCAACAGCTTCATTAGTCGACACTTCGAGCTGATCTTTGGACTGTGGGGTGGTAAAAAAGGACTCGAGAGTTTGCTTTGTTCCCTTCTCGGCACTTTGGTCTTGGATTTTCATTTAGATGCGGTGTTCGTTGCTACGGGTATGGGGTTCTTCATCGCACCAAACTTGAATAGGACCCCAACGAGATATGCTATGACACGCGTTACACTGGGTTAAAGACGGTCGTTTTCGCGGGAACAGACTTTAAGTTTAGCGTACCATGAAACAACGCCAAGAGCCTCTTTTCTGCGTGCCCCCAGACCTCGACCTGCCCAGCTAGAATCAGATACATGTACAGCGGCAGGCGATTGATGACATTGTCGCTCACATGCACAGTATGGTCCCAAACCATGGAAACTCGCTTTCATCTTGTTCCATGGAGTGAATCGTAGTTTGAATCGTTCATCCATAGCATCATGATGAGTCGGTGCAGAAGGAACACAGGGTACTAAAGATGAGTTCATGATGGTGATGGTCGCGTGGAAGGAGACAGGCGCCTTTTCACGGGCCGGAGTTCAAATTTTCACTTTCTCTTCTCTTCCGTCATGCTCGACTACGAGGAGCTTACGCCAAATGCAGCTAAATAACGCGTCAATCCGGGGATATGAGACGAGTCTCAAACAGCATGTATTACCCGTTCGTGAACATACAGTTTCTTATAATTACTCACGCATAGGCGGCTCACGAAAATTTTATTAGTGTCTTCAAGTGTCAGCACCCTTATTTTGCTAGCTCACAGGCGGCCCGGAAGCACCCAAAAGTTTGTGCTGGTTAATGCACACAGTCCTCACTTGCAATGATGCATACCAGCCCAGCCATTCCCAAACCAACATCCAACTCCCTTCAATAGGTCAACATATACACAAGTCGCTTTACCAAACCCAACGCGCAGAGCTGATCGTGTAATACTAGAGTAGTCACTCTATCTCGACTTCCCCGCCGCTATACCCTGTTCAACTCCACCTGGAGAATAGCCCATTATTGCAGTCATGGACTTTGGACAGACAGCGAAAGACCGATAATGGGAGAAGCATGAACCTCGGGGCTCTCTTCCGCATTTCGTCTCAGGATCCTTGGTTCCGGGGGTCTGGTCAGGGTGACTCTGGCGCTAAAGTTCTGTTCGTGCCGAAGGATGAAGATAAGGTTCAGACGTTCAACGGGTAAGTAGTTGCCATACTGCCGGATAAGCCGAAGGCGATAGAGTGCCAACAGCAGGCAACCTACAAGCAGTTTATATAAGCTTTGGCCTTCCATAGACCTCGTTTTCTCAACATCCATCGATATGCCCCCTCGCCCTAGCGCTGTCCCCGACGAGTACGCCAATCGTACCCCATGCATCAAGCATACTCGAGTTTATGCTGGCGAGGCTCGAGGATCTATGAGACATGACACCTGGAGCTCGTGCGAATACACGGGCGGTAACTTCCGTTGTCGGTATAGCCATACAGTCTTCAACGCTAAACGAGTCGTCGAGCTGGTGAGTGATGAAGTGTCTAACCCGATTCTGACATCTGACCGAGCGAATAACAGGGTAAGAAAAACGCTGTCTTCCCGTCCGTTGTCACCCTTGAATACGGACATGGATTTGAGCGATACGGCACCTACGAGATGGACAGTGATGGTTGGGATGTCAAAGTCAACGGGAGGGACCTTGCTCACAGGAGGAGATATAATCTCCCAAAGTCTCTGTTGCTCGCCGAGTTGACTCTTGGTATAACATCGAAAGGTGCCCCTGATGTAAGTAGCTGCTCCTCTATCTCGGGTGTCGAATAAACTCTGACGGTGATCTTTGTCTTTGTAGCACCGGTATGAGAAAAAGCAAAGCATGTGTACGGACAGGCAACAACCTACCGGATGTCCAAGAGGCATTGAATGCAAATACGATCATGATATCCTGGACGCAAAGCGACTCGAAGCCTTGGGGCAAGCATTGAGCCATGGCGCCGATTCAGCGTTTGATACTCGGGATTACCTCACAGTAGAGTGCCGTGTCAATGGAGAAACTTGTGATACGAGCACTGTCCTTTGGACCATATCGATGAAACCAGATGCTTTCAAAGGCGTCAAAGCAAACGATCCTTTGAAATTGAAGATCCCAGCAAATCGGGCCTCCATGTCTGGTAATGATCTTTTCGAGGTGCTAAATCGCCTCGAAGACTTTGTTGGTCTTCGAAAGGTGAGTGCGCGAGTATTTTGGAGTTCAACTCATACCAATTCATCTGATTGCTCTTCAGGCATGAAGCATTTGAACATATTCATCTATGAAACCCTTTCCCCCAGAGTATGTACGCGTTTCTCTAGTTTGCAAACTTGTAGCACAAGGAACGATGGAGCAATGGAGCCGTGATTAATATACTGCAGATGTGAACAATTAACGACAATGCACAAGGCCGACGGTGATGGTTGCATTGAAATGTACAAGAAATATACAAGCGCGTGATTTGTAGCCTTGAGTGGCCTATCCTAAGGTCTGGGCTATACATGCGAGCGAGTTGTAGTAGAGCATTCTCGAGTACTAGGATTTACTGGGAGATGAACATATAGTACATTATTCTACATATTATCCGTGAAATGAGCTGATGAGCAACTGGGCAGCGAACGAAACGACAACAGGACGACGGGAAGGTGGAATGGGTTATCTGAAGTTAAGACGAAGCAGGTATCAGCACCATGCGCGGCTCTGAGATGTCGGGTATGGACTTCAACACCAGCTGTCGCGCTGCGACCAATAAGTTAGCAGTAGTAACAACCAAAGCAGAGATTGCGCACCTTTTGCTGGCGCCCAAGACCAGTTGTTCGGCCCAAGATACCATTCGGGATCCCTTCCTTCGAACAACATATTCTTGATACGGTCAATGTATCCTGTTTCAGGTGGTATGATTCCCTCATAGTTATTCCCAATAACCAATGCCATGTCTACCTGCCCTTCACTGTTCGCCGCGTCCACAATACGAATGAGGTGTTTCGCGTTATCTGGGATTTGAAGCTCTTCGAATAGAATCTTTGGGAGTTGGAAGACGGTGGGTGTAATGAGGGTACGACCCCCGGAAATTCGAACACGTTTAGGGTAGTGTGTTTCGACTAGGTTGAAAAGGGCCTTTTCTCCAATACGCCATCCGCACCAAATCCAAGGCGGCCGAATGGAATCGAAAAACGTCTGGTCGGCTAAGTAACATGGAAGTTCGTTGAAGGGGAGAGGTGTGGAACGACAGACGACTTGGAAATCCTAAAAGAAGGTAATCCTTAACCTGACATTCTCCAACATAGACAAATGACTGCGAACCTCTCGTTGATACTTGAGGCGACCGTCTGGTGGTGCAAAGAGGAGATCTGAGAGTTTGGATTGGGTGGGCATGGTTGTTTGAATCCAAGTTGTGATGTTCTTCGGAAATCAATGTCAAGAGCCTATTTTATATAGGATCGACCACGTGGTGCATTTGGCCTGAAAAATCACCATCATTTGTCCTTTCATTGTTCTCCCATTCGCTTCTCTCAATGAGTCCATTGTTCTCTATATCTATGAGAAGAGGCGCGTCCATGAAATTTCCTTAAAAGCTAGAAAGTGGATGGCTTGTCACTCTGTTGCCCTTGGCGTTCTGGTATAAAGCGGGACATGTAATCTCGGAATCTGTAACTTTCACCTCAGACGATATGGCCACCGCAGGTTTCCAGGTATGTGATGAAAATTGCAGTTCCTCCTTGCGATTTGCTGATATCTTACTTTCAGTTCCCGCCCGCGTTGCACCAATCTTGGCCAGTCAATCCAGCTTATGACGACGCAGATCACGCAGAGTCTATTACAGAACAGCTATACGAGAGACAGCGCCAGAAGAGAGAGCTACCCTTTTACTCTATCTTCCCTGGCACTGTCATGCCTTATCTCTGTGCAACCTATTCGCAAAGTCCTGGGACACTTCGTCTAGAGGGAGCCCCCACGCCAGAAGTATACTACCGCGACAGTATTACTCGAGTCGAAATGGAACAGGTCGTGGATCCAGACTGGCAAGAGGAGTCTGATAGCCAAGAAATTGATGATGATATGGTTCTTCCTTCCTTAACCAACCACCGAGACGAGGACATGACAGCACAGGCGCACAGCCTACCTCGGTCTCTCCTCAGTGGTGTGTTCAACCTCCATAGATTTCAATCATAGTCGACTAAAGAACACACTACAGGTCTTGATGGTGCCAGTTGGGCGACCAACACTACGCGCGAAAGTAGAGCGGCTCAGAAACGTGTAGTCACTCGCAACTTACTCCTTACTAGTAATCGTCAACGTACTGGGAGTTCGGAGACGCCAACACAAGGGCCTCCTGATAGCCAGCGCTCCGACACAACCACAACTACCCTTCCAGACAATGTTTCTATTTGCATTGTTCGAGCATCGGATGCTTTGTTTTTGGCTCGAGAAAAGCTATCACATCTACGACAGCGCAAACCTGGTGCTACCCATCCACCATCTATCCCTGCCCTCTCTGCGGAGATCAAAGTCCCTTCCGCCTATGATCCAGCACTCTCCGATGAAATTGCAAAAGCAGATGCTGCTGAGGAGATCCTGGAAGCCATGCCTCAGATCGTCCAGCATGCGCAATTCATTTTGCACCAATATCCCAATCTGAAGGCTATATGGACTGCTGGTGTCAGTGGCAAATGGATTCAATTCTTCAAGTTCACACGGGAAGAGACACCACGAGTGCGTCCTGTACGGATAACGAAGAGTAATCCTTATTACAGTGACCCTGAGCTTCCAGCTGAAGATGTGCCTGAGATTATCACGGACGTGATTGCTTTTGTAGACGAGGATGGAAACTATACGGAAGATTTCAAAAGCCTGTGGAGGGACGTGATTGCCACTGTCGAAGCAGGATATGCCGCAGTAGCACTGTGATGCCTATTTTCTGGAGGGAAGGGAATCTAAATATGTACTTTTTCAGGCTGGTTCTTTGTTGTATTTCGGATTCCATCTTTTATACTTATAAGAATGAACAGGTTTATTATCGCAAGGCATCGTAGAAACTTGGAAGTCTACACATAGATTAAATAAGTAAGGGAAATAGCAGGTCATCGCTACGCTCTTAGAAGGGGTTCTCGGGAGGAATCACGACCTTCCGTCCAATGTATTCGGATGCACGCAGTTCATCGATGACCTTCTGAACCTTCTCAAGAGGCTCCTTGGCTACAACTGCACGAACAGCTCCCTAGAAACGGCATCAGTCCATGTTCTTTTTCGGCAGAGGCCAATACTCACGTTGGCAAACAGGTCAAGAACAGCTTTCAGATCATCACGAGAACCGTAAAGGCTGGGCAGGACTGATCACGAATGCAGTGAGCACACGCATTCGATGTTCCGAATAAGTGGGAACCATACCTTGGGTTTCATTCGCAAGGAAGCTGAACTCAGAGACAGCCAATGTGTCCGGACCAAGACCAACCTGCGATGCCAAGTGAGTATTCGAGACCTAGACTGAGGCTGGTCGACGTACAACAACAGCCTTTGCAGTACTCGGGAAACTGGCCACGGCGTTTCCGGCTAAGGCGGCGAGCGAGAAGTTGAATGCTAGGATGAGAAGGTCAGACTGATGAACGGTCGTAGAGGGAGGAACCAGACGCACTCTGAGAGCTTGCAACAAAGTCAATGGTAATATCCACCGTGAAACCATTCTTTGTGGCTTGATCTAGCTCGATGAGATCAAACGCTTTGACCGCACCAAGTTCGACTGCGAGTTCACGGGCTTCTGGCTTGATGTCGCAGGCGTATACTGAGGAGCATTCTGTGAGTGTCGCAGACCGTCGTGGGCATTGATGGATACATACCAGTAGCACCGAAGTGTTTAGCGTACTGCACAGCAAGGTGTCCAAGACCACCAATACCGAAGATTAGCACTCGGAAGTGAGTACCATGGGTAATCTACCATAGACGTGGCATGAGCAAGCGCTCGAACTATCGAATTTGATTGCTCTCACGCCGGCGGTGTTGTGTACTGCATTGTATGCGGTTATTCCTGCGTCAGCGCCGACTGCAGCAACCTCCACAGGTACTCCATTGGGCTGGGCGGGGACCCCGGTCAGCATTGTACTTGTCGGGGTGAACGTCTTACTCACCACTTCGACCAGCTGGTTTTGCTTCACGAGGACAAATGGGGCGAAACCGCCGTCGAGACCGATCCCGGTGCTGGTGAATGCCGCAGGAAGACCGCCAACTGACTTCACGCAAGGATGCAAGGCAAGAATCGAGTAATGCTTCCCTTTCTTGACGGTGTGTGGATCAACGCCTTCGCCCAATCTATTGTAGGATTGAGTTTGTTGTTTTAACAAGATAAAGTTGCAACGCACTCTACCGGAACACCGCATATCTCGTGCCCTAGGATGTACTTTCTCACATCCAAGGATAACCCGCTTAGAAGGGTTACATCTGTGTGACAGACTACGAGCAATCAGGTGATGATAAAGTATAGCCCGTTGGATAGCATACCTCCAGAAGCGGATATCTTGATGAGCACCTCCCCTTTACCAGGCTTTGGAACAGGGTGGTGTCTTTCGATAGCGAGGTTCTGGTTACCTGGCTCGTATAGAGCACCAAACATAGTCTTTGGAATGACGGTGTGAGACATCTTTGAAGGAAACGTGAGCAACAAGTAAAAGTGAGGATGATTAGGCACTTACAAACCTACTGGCTTATATACTCAACAGGTCCATGCTGAGCAGTGCAGTGAGGAATGGAGGCCCTTGCTAGAGACCGAAAAAACCCAGTATGTCGAGTTCTTTGGTGTGTGTGTTTGACGCAATCGTCGAGTGGTCTAGTCAGCACAGGGATCACTAGCAGTGATCCTCCTTCCAAATTCACTCTCCGAATCCGCGACTCGGGCTGCCTTAACACGGAATAGACTCGGAATCTCCTCCTAGTCCGTTCTTGATGACCAGTGCCACAGACGCATTCTGGATAGGGTCAAGCTGAGGCCATAGCAGCGCCCTCGGACCTCCCCATATCCTGAACTAAGCTTCAAAGTTAACGCAGGTTCTCAAGTAGCCAGACCCGGAGGTATAAGGACGGTCCTTTGGGGGTGTCGGGCGACCCCCGAAATTAGACTCCCTCTATGTTTCGTTCGACGTTTCCGAATGCGAGAGATGTAGCGCTGTAGTCTGCTCCAAACTTTTGGAGCATGAGTCTCGTCCCAGCACATTCGGTGATTTCACCGCCATACTTGTGAGCTTGGAATGTTGTTCCGAGCCTATACTACAGTGAGGTCGAGTTGTCTTGGATGTAATAAACTTCATACGCTGATAATATGTCTAGAAGGCAGAATGCACCAGCTTCCACATCGTTGTATGCTACGTTGCAGGTTTCGCGGCTCTTCTACAGAGGGATATGTCAGCTATGCCGCTCTGCAGGTACTTGAGAACACACATACGACCATCTCCGTTTCCTTTACTTTTCGGGTATATCAAAATGTCCACGTTCCTGGAGGAAGGTAATCGAGAGTGAACGTCAACTGGACTTTGAAAGACGCGTCGTCGTCGTGGAGGACAGTGAAAAAGGAACGATGACGTGATTATCTTCTTCCTCTTGACTACCCTAATCTGACCCTAACCATCTTCTTTCCTTAACCACCATTATCTCGCCGGTCGAGTCGCCTCTTCTCACTCTGGTAGTACATTCTATTCACATTTTACTATGCGAGCTCGCCATATGAAGCGTTCTGCTCTTGCTGGCCCTGGAGGTCAAGTCCCATTCGTTCAAAATCTTCCACAAGTCGCTGTATCAGCTCTGGAACTCAACACGACCACTCAAACGACCATCACCGTCACGCCTAGCTCTTCTTCTACCTTATTGAGTTCAAGCTTCACGCCTGCTTCTGCTTCTACTCCTACGGGTTCTACCAGTGTTTCTTCAGCAAGCACCACCTCAAATGCACCTTCGGCAACTCGTGCCATTTCCTTTTCGCCCACGTCTTCGTCACCCACATCATCATCCAGCTCTGCAACGCAGACACCTTCAAACAGTGTTTCTTCCGTCCCACCTACCACAGGAACCGCTCTGAACCTCATCTCTGCCACTGTCATCGACCCTGACCAGTCTTCTTCGTCTTCGTCTCCCTCGGCGTCTGCTTCATCCGTTCCATCGACGAGTAACGCCCTTCGTCACACTCCTTCTTTCTACATTGGCATCGTTCTCGGAGTCATGGTCGTTATCGCCTTCGTCGCTGCACTGATCGCATGGTGGTTCCGTGTCCGTACACGCAAGGATAGAAGGTTGAAGAACCTGGCAGTCAGGGTACCTTGGGCGAGATCAAACTCGGAATCTTCTATCGCCAATCCTTTTGCCCCCAATGCAAGTGATCCAGAGAAATGCGAGACAGTGCTCATACGCGAGAAGAGCGAAAAGCTGAGGTTGCATTTGGAGCTGATGGGCGATCGGGATGTAGGCGAGCCAAAGAGGACGCAGAGCTTCATTGAGAACGCCTGTTCGCCGGTAAAGAGAAGGTCCTTACCAATACTGTCTTTACCTTCACCGCCACCACCTGTGTATACGGGGACAGAGTACGTTTTTCTTTCTGGTCCCTTTGCCCATCATCGTCGGCTGATTCCCTTTCGAAGGCTACGAGACAGCGTGGCGTATCCACTTCCATCGAGACCTCTACCGCCTCAACCTCAAACTCAGCCTACGTATTACCCGCAGTCGAATAACCCTTACGCTCCGCACAACTACAACTATCCTCAACAACCTCAATACGATTACTCTCAACCAGAGCCGGGCTATCGGACTCACCATCAAGCAACTCACCAACCCCAGCACCAGTTCCCCACCGAGTTTGGAACTCCGAGAGAAAGCGTGGTTCAGCCGAGGTTTTTGTCCTTGGCTTCAGGCGCAAATAGGAAGAGACGAATGAGCGATGTGATTGAAGAGGCCGAGCCAGCTGAAGGCGGAGCTGATGATCATGACTCGGAGACTTGGACAGGATCGGTTCGCAGAGCGTTGGGATTCCCATCTCAGCCCAGTCAACAGCAAGAGACGTACACCAATCTACCGTATACCGTCCCTGCGAGGCAGAGGTCCAGAAGGAGAGGTATGGGCGCAGGCTGGGTCGAGTTGGCTGATGAGGTGTCGTATCCTGGTCAAGAAACTCGTTTTGACTCCGAGACACCAGCGTCGATAACTGGATTGGGTTTAACACCTTCGACAATCGCACCAACCACGGCGAACTCTGCTGCTCCTTTAATTATCAAGAAAAAGCACGGGCTTTCGCCTTCGAGGGCGTCTTCGGTAGCGTCGAAGTATAGTGTTATGACGGAGAAGGAGGAGGCGGCTGGGAGAGCATTGAGGGCTCGATGGGCGAGAGTTCCTGGGCGAGTTTGATGGACATACGGACCCTTTCGTGTTTATTAATATCGAGGACTTTGTACGAATTTTCGGGTATGCCATACGGCTTTGTGGACGCATTGTTCGTGTTGCGTTGAACCAACGAAAAGGACTTGGTGGTCCCTTTCGGATTTTTTCGGCCGTTGATCCAAGCCTTCGGTATTATCAGTTTACGCACTCAAAGAAGCTACGGGTATACGAAGTGGAACCTTTTTTCTACAGCACAAACGCCGTATATACGGAAACAGATACACTCTATGTAGTATTTCGATATTAAAGGATACGAATGACGAATTATAACGTCCTACACCTGCCACTTCTCCCACATCGATTTTGCAATCACTCTGAATGCATCCAAGTGTTGCAAGGCGACTTTACGAAACTCGGGTTTCTCCATTCCTTCAGTGAGTCGGCCTGACGCCGGAGCGAGGACAAATTTTGAAATATGTGTGGTCTCGGATGGATATTGCGCAGATATGACAGCATCGCTTAGGGCGGTAGTGACAGGAACTTTGAAGAAAATAGGGCGGGTACGGATCATTGCAATGCATGGAATCGTCATTTCGCTGATTTCTTCAAGGCCGAGGCGGCTTCTTGCTAGATTATTGTGCTGGAAGACGGCAATGGCATTGGCAACAATCTGAGCCTCCGTATCCGGTCCACTAACAATGGACACATCTTCTTGAACGACAAGAAGAATGGTCGCACTTGCACGGAACAGACAGATATCTGTTTTCGCGGATCGAGCCTGCCCACAGACAGTGAAAGGGATGGCATATCGTGAACGCAGCAAATTTCCGCGTTCTTCGTACCCAAGAGCACGTAAAATTTCTTTCGTAAAGTCATCGATGGCTGACTCCTGCCCTGGATGTGCTTTGCTTGCCAACTCCAGATACTGTAGCAAGCGATAGGTATGGTCTGACAGACCGTCCGAATCGAGGGTGCCGGAGACGAAATTGGGGTCGAGTTGACTGAGAGGAGTATTTGGTACTGAACCGAAGAAATCGGCAGAGGACTGGCATATTGAAACTTTGATGTTGTACGCCAATAGCTCATAGGGCGTCCATTCGTTGCCTGACTTTGGAGTTCTGACGAGATTCGCCATACTGATGATGGTGGTAAGAGGAAGAGCGAGGAAAATGTGCGACAGCCTGCTGATAGGAGCTGTTCGCGTACACTGTACGGCAATTGCCGAGATGACTTTGCCTGCAACTGCCACCACTGCCTGCCATCAAAAAGGCAGCCATGCTTTCAGAGCTCCAAGATGTACGCACTACCCCGTTTTTTTGCTTCGAATTTTGTTTTGACGCCCTAGGCTTGATAGGATGAGCCAGAACTTCAGTATTTCTCTGATTCTGACACGTCCGATTTCGAAACAATATCCTCGACTCCGTTCTCAACCATTTCACGCACGCTCGCTACTATCGATGCTTCCCCGATTCCACAAGTAGTCGCGGTCAAAATGAGCTCTTTGACGAGGAGATGGGCGAAGGAACCACATGACATTGTTAGAGAAGGCAGGGTTTTAGCTAGCTTGGCGCATCCTAATGTGAGTTGCTTCGCTCTTTCCCCAAGCTTGATCAAATCTGAAGGTGCCCTAGGTCATAGAACTCATAGATACATCCAAAGAGGCCCGTGACAATACTCTCAGTCTCTGGATGCCCTACGTTCCCTACTCTCTCGACCGCTTCCTAGACCTTCATCTCACTCCAGATTCCCCCACACATATCCTTATCTTGGCTAAATCGATTCAATACCAAATCTTCAATGGCGTGTCTTATTTGCACGCAAATGGCGTCGCCCATCGAGATATCAAACCTTCGAATATCCTCATTACCTCCGAAGGTGTCGTCAAGCTGATCGATTTTGGTGTATGTTGGGCCGAGCAGTCGAGTTCTGGTGATCTCTTTCCTGAAATGAGGAAGAGAGGAGATGAAGGGAAGGGATTGTATTTTGAGGTGTGTACTGGGTGAGCCAGTCCAACGTGATCGCATTGACACAGGTTGCTGAATACCGGCGTTAGACCTTACAGACCGCCGGAGCTTCTTTTCGGTACGCGAGATTATGATCCATATGCAGTGGACATGTGGTCTATTGGATGTGTGTTAGCGGAGTTCTACACACCTTTCCAGTTCAATAATGAGACGAGACGGAAGGAAAGGCAGGCTCTGTTTAATGCGCCGAGTGAGCTTGGTGAGCTCTACTTTCTATTACTTCCCACATTCGCCGTCTTTATGTGTACTCATTGGACCGTAGGCCTGATATGGAGCATCTTTTCGCAACTCGGCACCCCCACAAACGATGTCTGGCCTGGATGGGAAGACCTACCCGACGCAGGACGCGTGCAATGGACAGTGGTGCCTCCCAAACCGCTAGCTGACGCACTACCGCACCTACCTACCGAGCCGCAGTTTCATCCCTTGGAAGTAATTGAGAACCTCTTAGTCTATCCCCCGAAGAAACGGCACAGACCAACAGATTCACTGAGTCTAGAATACTTCAAGAGTGAAGGAGTTGTGCTACCGATTGGATATGGTGATGGAACAGGCGTGAACGTGTACGAGGGATACACATTGGGTGATATTTTACTGGAGAGCTTTGATGTGGACAATAGTAATAACTACGGACATTAGATGTAGCCGAGGCAAGCTATGATAGACTATGCGAACTTTGTATGTTAGGCTGCAAGCGCATGTAACAAGCATGTAAGCCCTTGGGCGCCTACCTTTTTCACCTCCGACACCCACCACGCTCATATTCTCTCTCCGCCCATTGCAGTCATGCTTGGCATTTGGAAGGCCACCTTACCATGCAGCTCGTTGCTCCAATCTTCTATCTAGGTTCCACTATCGTTCCTCAAGTCAAGGTTTCACGCAGTGGCCTCATAGAAAAGACGCCGACACTTATCTCAGTTATGTCGCCATTCGCCTGATCCATAACGCTTATGGACTAGTTCTAGACCCCAAACCTCTTCGAAACCTCCGCGGTGTAGTCAACGTGTCGGAGATTACAGATTGCACCGGGAGACTACCATGCCATGTATCATATTGTCGGAATCGTGTGGTGTCCATCTATCGTGTATCAGGATTTGGACATGCTACCAAGTCGCAGGCTTTGCATTTTTGGTGACTAAAGGTCGATCTCAGGCCTATAGGGAATCGTGAAAGAGGTGGAATGAGTTGGCACGCTTGCGTCTTCACGGATTACATGTGAGTGTTTCTCGTTGGTTTCTCGCTGGGGCCGCTCTCTAACACTGCAACGCCACGTTCTAGGAACCTCGTCAATCATCGAATCAAACGTCAAATCAAAGGAACCGAGAAGCTATGAAGATCCAGCTTTATTAAAAGCCCGGCGGGTTTTGTGCGATGCTACCATACTCTGCGTTTCGCATGCTCAGTCAATTCATTCCGTCCAATCACTTGTCGACTTTTGAATGCTGGCGACCCCACCCCGACACCAACAACGTCGTTGTCGGGCATTCCGCGTCAATTTTTATCTTGACATTGACTCGAAACTCGTCTCTACCACCTGGTTATGGAGAACACAGTGAAACAATTGACACACGGCGTTCCTTTCCCACTCCGCGCCCACCGAAAATCCCTGTGCTGATGGATCGACGACATGTCACAATCTTATCTGCATTGTGGTACTGAGAGGTCATCCTATGGCCCTCGGGAGTCGGGAGATTGGTCATGGATTGGTCGTACCGTCGGACTTGAATTCTTTGGCACAACTGTTTTCCTAGAGCCACTTTTTACTCCTGCATTTGCAGGTATATAAGGATGCCTCAATCGACCTCTGGAAACCATCGTCTCAGAGTTGCTTCGACATGTCTTCTCTCGACCCCGCTCCCTTCTCTCGCGCTTCTACTCCAGATGTGGAAAAACAAGCTGCAGAGGCTGACTCCTCTGCCAATTCGTCTGCTGGCTCCATCATAGACGAGAAGGTTGACGCGCCGCAAGAGCCAAAGCAAGTTGAACCCTCTCAAGAGATCGAATATACCCTGCCTGCAAAAAATGGTCGTTCTAGCTTGACTAGATGGCTCGACCGTGAGTAGATCTTCCAATCAAGAGATGCACTATATTGATTCTTTGATACAGTTATCTTCTTTTCATACTACCGAAAGACCTTCACCATCATTTTCTTCGCCAATCTAGCGGTTTTCATCGCTATCGTTGTCCGCGGCAAAGGTCGTCCCTTCGCCCAGGATGTGGGTAGCGCTGCTTCTGCCAACCTGATGGTGACTCTTCTCTTCCGTCAAGAGAACTTTGTCAACTTGGTTTATGAGATTGCAGTCGCGTGCCCACACAGCGCTCCTCTTTGGTTGCGATCTAGGCTCGCAAAAGTTTTCCATTACGGTGGTGCACACAGCGGTGCTGGAACAGCTGCCGTTGTGTGGTACATCATGTACACTGCCCTCGTTACATTGGATTACCTCGACAAGAGATCACCTGCGGGATTGGCCAATACCATCACATCATATATTTTGGTTACCATGTTCTGCTTCATCCTTGCGGGTGCTTATCCCCGTTTCCGTGTCCTTTATCACGACTACTTTGAGATGCTGCATCGTTACTCCGGATGGGTTGCTCTTTGCACCTTCTGGATCCATACCATTTTCGCAGGTCTCCAGTACAAGGCACCAGGCGAAAACCTCGGTCGCTACCTCATCCATACCCCCAACTTCTGGACTTTCTGCATTTCCACCAGCTGCACCCTCCTCTCGTGGGGTCGTCTCAGGAGAGTCGACGTCTATCCCGAGGTTCTTTCCAGCCATGCCACTCGCCTCCACTTCAAGTACCGTCAGATGCCACCCTTCTACGGTCTCAAAGTGTCTAGTCGTCCCCTAGCCGAATGGCACGCATTCGCTACCATTCCCGACGAAGACGCCAACGGCAAGCCAGATGGATTCTCGGTGTTAGTCTCCAATGCCGGTGATTGGACCAAGGAAACCATCACAAATCCTCCCAAGAAGCTATGGGTCCGTGGAGCACCTCTCCATGGTCTGCTCTATACCTCGAAGCTCTTCAAGAGGATTGTAGTTGTCGCTACCGGCTCCGGGATTGGTCCCACACTTAGGTATGTATCAGCTATTTTTGGTTATTCATTTCTTGCAACTGACATTCACTATTCAGTCTTTTCTATGCCGATGTGACACCAAGACGTGTCTTTTGGTCTACGCCTGCCCCGGAGACCACCTTTGGCGGAGACGTACTCAAAGCCGTGAGGAAGGCTGACCCCAATGCCAATGTCTGGGATACCCGCAAGCAGGGTAGACCTGATATGGTTTTGGAAACATGGAAGTTGGTGAAGGAATTTGACGCAGAGGCTGTCTTTATCATTTCCAACCCGAAAATTACGAGGAAGGTGGTCTTTGGCATGGAGAGTCGTGGGGTTCCTGCATACGGTGCAATCTTTGATTCATGATTAGATGTCTTTGTAGAAGTTCTTGGAAAGTTCATTGAATGAACTAGTAGATTTGTGTTGTAAATCATACATAGATTATTGTATCTTCAATAAATAAAAATTTAAATATACAAGCTTTAGTGCTCAAATGTCTTCACTGCAATCGACAATGCGCTGATCGTAGATAACGTCGTCGGTGGGCTGGATGCTTCCTACATTGTTCTTGTACCAAATATAGTGATAGTCATCTTTGCCAGCCTCTCCGGTAGGATCTCCATAATTTAGTTTCACTCTGCCTTGATACGTTTTATGGAGAACCTTCGCTATGAGAGCAGCCTGCAGAAAGAGGGCGTAAGCTTAACTTCAGGGAAAGGGAAGGGGATGCTTACCTTCTTTCCAGGCTTGATCGTAATGTCAATGTTCTGGCGGAATGTTTTTGCTTCCGTGTTACTCCAAGTATCCGAGCTCTCGAATGAGACACCGATTGGCAACTCCTCGCCT
Organism: Paramarasmius palmivorus; assembly: GCA_037176845.1. Lineage (NCBI taxonomy): Eukaryota > Fungi > Basidiomycota > Agaricomycetes > Agaricales > Marasmiaceae > Paramarasmius > Paramarasmius palmivorus. The sequence continues at coordinate 346,187 of JAYKXP010000039.1, read as the reverse complement.
CCGTCGGCCGAAAAGCCAACACTGACACCATATTTCCACGTCTGAGAGACAGAAGTGTCACCACCGATAGTGGTCTTTAGGTCGGTGGTACCGCCCTTGCAGTTGTCGACAGGGTTCCCAACGATGTGATCGACACGCTTGTCCTCGCCCTTCTCCTGCATCTCAAAGGTGCACTTGTCGGCATCACCTGGGTCATCGCCAGGGCAGTGGTTGAGGTTGGTAGGATCGGGTCGGTCGACATTTTTGCGCTTCTCGACCTGGACTTGGGGAGCCGCAGAGACGGCAGCGATAAGGGCGAGAGCGACGAGAGAGGTGAAGCGCATGGTTGTTGTGAAAATAGATAAGAGGGCTGAAAGGCGAGTTGAAACTGGAAGACTTTGCTGAGGGTAAGTCCTCAGATCGAGGTCGCTTTTATACGCTGTTTACTCCCTATAGACGCGACGAATTCTCTAAGTCCAGTTTGGTTTCGGGGGACCTGAGATGACTTCACTTTTCTGGATCACATCAAGCAACCAGTGCTCGCTACGATGAGTGGCGAGACGGAGTACTCCTCGTTGCTCCACCGCCATTGGGATGTAGAACAGTGATACGCATCAGATCCACTGAATTTCAAGTTCGGAGTTGCCTGGATCTTCAGTAACGATACCTGTCATTCCATCTCGAGGAGACTACTTACTGTGAGCTTTGGGCGAGGTGAAAGCGAGGGGGATAGTTGCGTGTCAGATGAGGGTTTGAGACAAAGGCGACTCCGCTGAGTAAGCGCCCGTTGCTCTCACCTCTTGACCTCAGACCACCACTGTCTCGCTCAGTGGGAACATTTCTTGGCATTGGCGTGAGGGTTCTCCACGAAATGTTTCGAAAAATTCATACTGACGTTGTGTCGATTGATACTAGGATTTAGATGTTTAACAGATACGTCAGCAAGGCGGCAGATTGGCAGCTGAACCAGAAACGATTTATCCGGGTTGTGGTCGATTATCGGTACGCTCCTTCATCGCTCAAAGCTCAAAGTAGGCCTAACACCAGTCATCGTCCATTCACGGATCACAGTTCGAAATTTACTAGCGGATATTGGACGTTTGGCATATGATAATGCGACTTGCAAAGCCGGCAACTTTTCTATTGCAAGGTAGTAGGGGAAGTGTATTGGGTGCCATCAATGATTCAATGACCACTGAATATGCACCGGTTTGGCTCCCAACATTGATTGGAGTACCACATTGGAGCCGCCCACACCACAACGCTTGCCAATGGTTGAATAGAGGTTCTCCTTCGTCAAACGAAAACCTGAAGTCTGTACGACTACTTTCAACGTCATTTACTCCGACCTCCAGTTCCGCTGCTGGGGATAAAAGCAGGTTCATGGCTCTCCCTCTCCTCAGCAAACAACCCACTTTCGCTTCTTCAAACTAGTCGTCTCTCGTCTCTACAAGCCACCATGCGCTGCACCTCATTTGTCGCTTTCGCTCTCGGCGCTGCCGCCGTTTCTGCTGCACCCTCATCCCAGCACCTCGAAGCGCGAAAGAACGTGGATCGACCTGACCCCACTAACCTGGACCACTGCCCTGGTCGTCCTATCGGTGATGCCGATAAGTGTACCTTTGAGAAGCAGGTTTGTCTTCTTTCCGTCATACTACGTTGAACTTTGCTAACAATCCATTCAACTCCAGAAAGACCTCCCTGACCTCCGCCGCTGGTTTATTCTTGGAGACCCCGTAGCCAACTGCGATGACCCCAATGCACCAGATATCGAAACTCAGGTTGGTGGTGAGAGAACCACCACCGATACTTGGACTCACACCAACAAGGCTGAGATTAACCTTCTCGGCATCAAAATTGGTGGCGAAGGAGGTTGGGAAAAGTCCGAGTCCAAGACGGAGAGGCAGCTCATCACTGTCAAGATCCCTGCAGGCAAGCAGAGGGCCGTTGTAGCGGGGGTGAATCACAAACAGTCCCAAGGCAGGGTTCGCCTAAATTACGGAGACCCTTCTGGAGAGCCTGGCAAGGAAGACTACCACTACATTTGGTACAACAACGACATTGTATCTTCGCAGCCTACGGACGATGTGGAGTATGATTCCAAGGAGATCAATTGCGGGGAGAAGTTTGACTTGAATGACTTGTGATTCAATATATTTATCGCATACTTATCTCGACTGCATATCCAACAATATTGTAGCATTCATAATGCAAGTATTTATTGCTTATACCGGCGTGTTCATCGTTGATGTTCTACGTTGCGTCAAGTTGTGTTGAACACGCGTTTGTGGACCATCAACGCGCTTCGGTGCTGAGCAGGTATTCCTTTGCGCAATATGGTATGACACCGCTCGTACGTCTACTTGTACATCATCTTTCGGAATCCGCAAGCACGCGTTCAGGTATTGATGATTTATGGAATGATCACTGTCTTCCTCCTCTCAACGCCAATACAAGATGCAGCACTGCTCCCGGAGTAATGTTGAATTCCGACGCGGTCTTGTCGTCTTGCCTGTCAAACGTAAACATTCTTTTAGTGTCCGAACATGAGTAGATAGAAGCAGATTTACGCACATTTGTCTCCCACCAAAAATCAGCCTCTGTTGTGGTGGTGGCACACCCGATTGTTCCTCCACTTTCTCTTTGATACGTGTGATCTACTTTCGCATAAGCCTTTTAATAGTCTTTTCATGGTCCGAGTGTCTGACCTTGTCCTCTGGGTCAATATCGAGCTCAATCTGCAGCCAGGGAAGGGATGCCATCAGGTTCGTGACGATGCAGTTGGCCAAAACGTACCTCTTTTCCGGTGAGTGTCTGATTAAAACACGTCAGTAGGTGAGAATATATATCAGAACTTTTGAAATACCTTGACTTTAATGAGCATGATGGTCGTGGAGAACGGGAAAGAAAGACGAGGTGAGTAAGCCGGCGGCATATGCTGAGCGCCTAGTCCGCACTGGCAGTATCGCCCCTTGTTTCCTTACTCCCATCATCTCCCCTTGGCAACTCCTGCCCTACAAGAACACCAGGAACTTGGCTAAAAACCTCTTTCAAAGCTTTGATAGAAAGATATATCATATCATATCCATGGCTTTTCGTCCCTTCATCTCGGTAGACTTCTCTTCGCAGTTCGGACATCCAGTTGCCGACAGCCAGCTGGCAACCCGAGCTGTTCCCAGCTAGCTCGAGAATTCTGACCATCATGTCGTCTCAACATGATGGTGCTTCTGCACCCGTGCTAGCAGTCGCACAGGTTCAGCTTTAAATTTTGCAATGGTTAATATGTAGGCCTTGGTGATGCGGGCTCTCATGACCGTGGACCAGCCCCGAGCTCCCCAATCGTTTCCAGGCATCCAACTATTGCAGGAAAAATGACTCTTCTTTGAACCCATTCAGAGTAAAGGGTGGATATCGAAATAACGCGTTGCGATGGTCGGTGACGTTTGTATTCAAATATGGAATGGAAGTCTCGGACTGGGTGCAGTACATCTCCAAGAAACAATAATCCACCTAGCCTTGAGGAAATTGGTATAAGAATCCTGGCCTTCCACCGCCAATCCTCATTCTCCCATTCTTCGTTCTCTGCCTCGACCTGGTGTCAACTTCTTTCTTCCTTACTTCTTAGCTTATTCTCCCAAGTCTTCGCAATGGTTCACTTCGCTTCCTTCAAGCTCTTTGCGCTGGTTTCCGCTGCTTGTGTCTTACAGGCTAGTGCAGGTTTGTACTCAGCTTTCATAGATCTCGACTACAAGCTAAATTTGTGATGGCAGGATCACTCGTTTCTCGCCAGGCGGCGGACTGCCCTGAACTTGCTTTGGGCATCGAGCATTCAGTGGACGCCGTGAAAGACCTTGCTTCCGTCTCCAAGTACGTTCTCCCATTTTCTCAGGGTAGAACAAAGACACTTACAGCCTAATAAGTGACCCGGCGGTCGCCAAGGCTCAATCAGCGCTCCAAAGTGCGCAAGAAGGTAGTAACGCAAACCAGGCGCTCTTGAACGCTGGCCAGGCTCTGGATTCAATTGAAACGTATGTACTCTTTCGTATTCATACCATAGCTACTTGAACCAAACCATCCACCAGTGACGATGCTAACGTCGACGATGCCGTTCAAGATGCTCTTGACGAGGTTGCTACCGCTCAACAAGCCGCTGAGAAGTGTAGCAACGGCACCCAAAAGAAACTGTCCAAGCGCCAGATTGGAAACCTCCAGTGCAACATTGCACGACTTCAGACCGTGCGCAATCTTGGTGCCACAGCTGACAATGTGGATGCTATCGCTGCTGCGGCTGGAAGGTCCGTAGTCTTTCAAATATACAGGCAAGGACTAACACCCGCCATATTAGCGACCCGGAGGCTGCATCCGCTGCCCAAAGTGCCCAAACCGCACTCTCAAGTTCTCAAGATGGTATTGGGCAAATCGCTCAAGCGATCATCACCGGCCAGCAGGCTCCAGCTGCTGCCAGAGATCAAGTCGGACAAGGCTTCGCTGACGCAAAGAGTGCCCTCGACAGCATTTCTTCGTGCGTTTCAATCTCAACTCTTTCTCTATCATCGTTAGCTGACGGCTGGTTCATAGCACCGACCCCAACGTAATGTCGTCAGTGTCTGCCGCTCAAGCAAGCTTGGACAAGGCCATTTCGGCCGGACAGGATGTAGTTTCTAACTGCAAGTAATGGATTGGTAGCGGGCAGAGGCGTAGATGGATAGGGACCGTTGTATCATATGTGTTGTGCATCCCGGAATGACATTCTGTTTTGCATTCAACGATAGAGCGATGATTACTACTGATTCCCCTGCGCTAATCCAACAAGAAGTGGGAGTTGGGGACGATCATCTCCTCCGTCTTTAACCATCGGCGAGGCAATGTTAGTCATGTTCCAGAAAACTGTCTTCTGAGTTGGCGCAAAGGTGAATGACCGAATCAGGAGAGCCAGGACAACCTCTGGCGATGAAGTTTGAGCGAAGTGGCGGAGAAGAGCATAATTCTCACGTACTGATCTCGAGAATGGAAAACTTGAAGCCACTGAGTGAGCCGCGCATATTAGAACATGGATACGTGAAAGAGTGGTTTTATCTCACATGCAAGATCTTTCACCGGCGCTGAAGGACATTCTGTGCACCACAACAGTCAGAAAACCGGACCTTCCTGGTACGATCCACTCACGTATTTGAATACACCCCAGGTAAGTTGGCATCCATTACGGTCTTTGGCAAAGGCTTCAGCCACCTCTCTGGTTTCCAGTCGTATCCGCGTCTGCACCCCAGATGTTCGGATTTCGATTCATATTCATGATCGATATTTGGATTTCAGTATTCTTCATGATTGGGATCTCTGTAATGATAGTCCCGTCTTTTGCTTGAACGGGAACCGAGAGGGGAAGGATGGTGTCCTGTGTAGTAGTTCGCGATATTTTGCTTACTGAGGGATACCTACGAGTAATGTCAGTGGGAGCGTCTGAGGGTTTTTGTTCCCGTACATTCGCAGTGACTCTCGGATAACACTGTCCAAATATGGCAACGCAACCAGATCGTCGTATGATGGGTCTCCGTGTTCGAATGCTTGACTTAGTTCACCACGGAGTTTGTGCTGAGCCTCTGGATGCTGGGCGAGTACTTCCAACATTCGGGTAAGTGCGCTCTGCACGAGTCTGTTCGTCAACTCGCCGTGCTCATGAAAGAAATTACCGACCGATGTTGTGTCTGTTCCAGCAAATATCAATGTCCTGTGTACACGTCAATGATGTTCACAAGACGACAGCCACTGTACTTACGCCATCTACAAGCATTGACCAGTCATTTGACGCGTCAAGAGGAAACAATATGCACATACCTGTCCGATCATTTCCTCCTCTTCCAGCCTCTCATCACCGGAAGCCTTTAGATTTTCTCTTACTATGGGACAATAAATCAGCGATCCGACACATGTGCGCATCACTCACTCATCAAACTCAAAACATCCTTCCCGCTTTCCAGCGTGCCTGTATCGGATAATGTCCGCTTTCGATCCTCGTAGATGCTTTTCGACATCTCCCACATAGAATTCGATATCGCTCTCGCTTCTTGAAAGTCCTTCCATGGGAATCGTTCCGCGATGTATTTTCGCAGCTTGGTTGTTCCAAAACGAACGGCATAAGGAAGAATGAAGATTTGCGCCCATCCCAGACGCGCTAGTATGGGGCTGGCGAATTTCAATCGTTAACCCTACAACGTGAACGGAGTGAAGAACACGCACAAAAGGCGTTTCATGTCCTCAGCAAAGGGGTGAGGTTTTTCTTGCTCTGCCATACTATCGAACGAGTAGCCCAGACCGCCCTGGCCAATCATTTCCAGCGCGGTACGCCCCATCCAAGACAAGATGTCAATCTAAAAATGCTGTTGATGTAATCTACGGTTGATGTCAATGGTCATACCCACCTCTTGAGGTTGATCTTTGACCTTATTCGTCAAAGTCGTTTGAAGCTAAAAGCCACAGGATATACCAGCATTCTTAGAGATGAGAGCAAACACACAGACCTTGTGCCCAATCTCAAAAATTGTAGGCGCTGATTGAAAGAAAGTCAGTCGATAATATTGGGAACATTGATTCATCGCGTACTCAGATCCTTCATGTGTGCGAGCGAGAAGGCTGGATTGAGTATCTTTCGTTGCTTCCGATGTTGATGACCCAGAGTAGTCGACATGACATTTGGCCCGAAAATCAGCAACAATAATCTGTCCAAGAAAAGAATGAGAGCAACCGAAATCAGCAAAGTGAGATCACGGACCGAAGAAGCATGGGGGGTTCATCGTAGCTCTTGTCATCCTGTCCGCGACTCAGCGGCGGGCGAAATCCGATAGATTGCAGAAGACGAACCTTAACGAGCATGTAATGTATGGCCTTCGGATCGAACGTGTACAATTGTCTCTCCTAAGATATTGATGAGGTTAGCGTCGCAAAAGACATCACGACGATGGACTTGTTAAGTTCTTACTCCAAATAACGCGTGAAAAGAGGACGTGGGACCATCTATCATGCGGTGCGTAGATTAGGCCACAAGATATCGTGCAGTAAGCCAAGCCACGCACATTCGTGTGCCATCATGGCGTGAAATGACCACCCCTCCATGCCAAAAACCTGCAAAAAATGACCTGTACAAGGTATCAGCTTGGCACGCACTGTATAATTGCAAGTATAATTGCCTTTGACCCATGAGCTTGGTCGCGGTCCAGGTATTTTATCGAACGGATGGTACCATATTCTTTCTTTGAGAAGATAGAAGAGCGGGACACAGACGAGTGCCCCAAGAACGAGAAGTTGCGTAGACACGATCTGTATCATCTGAGACGGGTTTCAATAGTTATCAAAGCTGAGTCGCGTCTTTTATACCCGGCCTCATAATATATCAGGGTCGTTAGAGTACGTCACCATACCTCCAGCTCAATGGATTTCCAAAGCAACTTTCTGATCTGATCAAGGCAAAAGTGTGTCGTTGATAGCGCCCAAAAGGGTAAGATTGGGAAAGTCGCGAATGCTCAGCGTTGATAACCATGGAACGCGAGCCACGAGGAGCCAATCGCATCATCGGGATGATTACTATCGGTCCATTTCCGATTCCGGCATTGTGCACTATATACTTACCTTTTTTTAGTTTTTATGGAGGATAGGTCGAGGTCCGAGTCAACTCACCTAACGCCACGGCCGAGAGGCCCATAGTAATGTTGCGGCATGCCCTCCGTGCGCGCTCTTCGTACAGACAATTAGTTGATCAGGAACTGAGGGCGAAAAAGGTAAGCGTTTACACACGCTACCGCAATGTACAGATCTGAATTACATACCAGCCTCAATATCCCCCTACAGCCGTGTACCGATACATCTGTGCGAGTCATCAAAGTACCGTAGTAGAGGGTGCTAGTCGCGGTATCGGTTGAAGAAAATTGACGCGTATACGGAATGAAAAACGTGGGAAACACGCCCTTTTGTTTGCGCAATCCAAACAAGAGAAATATATAGCTGGAGATCCGTCGCAAAATTTTCTTGGGCTAATCGCCCGCATGCCCTCTGAAGCCTCCCCTGTTCTCGATCCTCGCACTGCTCTTGAGCATCTCAAGACCTATTCTCGCTCAGATGGGCTTGACGTGAAGGATCTTATGGATTCCAGGGTCCATGGTGGCCTTACTTATAACGACTTCCTCTTATTACCTGGAAAGATCGACTTCCCAGCCTCTGCGGTCAACACGGAAAGTCGTATTACCCGGAATGTTGTCCTCAAGACACCATTTATGAGCAGTCCGATGGACACAGTCACCGAGTCGGAAATGGCTATCGCATTAGCGGCGAGTGTCCTTCTAATTGGATCAACGACAGCGTGTTAATTTTCGTGTGCAGCTTCTTGGTGGTATCGGTGTAATTCATCACAACCAATCTGCTGAGAGTCAAGCAGCCATGGTCCGTGCAGTGAAACGCCATGAAAATGGCTTCATCACGGACCCTGTTGTCCTCTCTCCTTCTGATCGTGTTGAAGATGTGTTGGACATTAAATCCAGGCTTGGGTTCTGCGGGATACCTATCACAGGTATGTATTGATTCATGTCGATGTTTTTGGGATGATACTTTTCATTATAACCTTCGTTCTTCCGAGTAACGCATTACTTGCGTGATCTGCGGATACATTTCAATAATGTTTCTGAACATTTGCCAAACCTATATGAGCTCAATTCTAATGCATACGTTTCGCAGATAACGGGGCCGTTGGTGGAAAATTGGTCGGCATCGTCACTTCACGAGATGTCCAATTCCGTGATCCTTCGACGCTACTGTCTGATGTTATGGTCACCGACCTAGTGACTGCACCTCAAGGCATCACCCTTCTAGAAGCCAATGATATCCTCCGCGACTCTAAGAAAGGCAAACTGCCTATCATCGACTCTGAGGGACGCCTTGTGTCTCTCCTTGCTCGCTCCGATCTTCTCAAAAACCAATCTTACCCCCTTGCCTCCAAAAACCCCGAAACCAAGCAGTTGTATGCCGCCGCTGCCATCGGTACTCGTCCCAACGACAGGCACAGACTTGACCTCCTGGTTGATGCTGGCCTCGATATCGTCGTCCTCGACTCGTCTCAAGGTAACTCGGTCTTTCAGATTGAGATGCTTCAATGGATCAAGGCAACATACCCCAAGCTGGAGGTCATTGCCGGGAACGTTGTGACCCGTGAACAAGCTGCCTCTCTCGTCGCTGCCGGTGCAGACGGTCTCCGCGTTGGTATGGGCTCTGGATCTATCTGCATCACCCAAGAGGTTATGGCTGTGGGTAGACCCCAAGCTACCGCTGTTTATGCCGTCGCCGAGTTTTCCAACAAATTCGGCGTTCCTGTTATCGCCGATGGCGGTATCAGTAATGTCGGGCACATCGTCAAGGCGCTCTCTCTCGGTGCTGGGGCAGTCATGATGGGTGGACTTCTCGCCGGAACTGAGGAGGCCCCTGGCGAATACTTCTACCACGAGGGCAAGAGGGTCAAGGCCTATCGTGGTATGGGGAGCCTTGAAGCGATGGAGCAAGGCAAGCCTGGCCAAAAGCTGACCCAAGGCAAGGGTGCCCCCACTGGCTCGAATAAGTATCCTACTCCTAAAAAGACCACCACGGTCGAGAACGCTGCTACTCAGAGATACTTCTCGGAGAATAGCGCTGTCAAGGTTGCCCAGGGTGTCAGTGGTGACGTACAAGACAAGGGCAGCATCAAGGCGTTCGTTCCTTACTTGTACGCTGGCCTGCAGCACTCCTTCCAGGATATCGGCGTTAAGAGCGTGAACGAGTTGATGGAAGGTGTATCGCAAGGCAAGGTCCGTTTCGAACTTAGAACAGCTAGTGCTCAGGTGGAAGGTGGTGTTCATGGTCTCAACTCGTAAGTTGTTTTGAACCTGTTCGTTCCAACCGAAAAGCTCATCTTCGGATACCAGGTACACAAAGAGATTGTTCACTTCGGCCTGATTGTTTACGTTGGTTGTATGTTGTACAGTACTAAGATGTCATCCGATGTTGTAGCCATTACCAGTTGAATACGAAGATATCTCGTCAAGTCTTCGCATCGGTTTGTTGGTTTGAAATCTGGGGATGCAGTGGAACAAGGCGTGTTGTTGAAAGTTCAACTTGTTGTGCACACGTGACATTTGAGACACGGCCCAACAACGCGTAAACAAACAAACAACCCTTCTCGTTTACCACCATCATCACCGGAGATCGTTTTCTTTTCCCGCACATCTCCGCATTCCTAGGACTCTTGGATCATACTACTCATCATTCCTAGAACATAATCATGCCACCAGTATACAGTGGAACGCTGCAAAGCAAGAAAAAATCGGACTTACAAGCTATCGCTACGGAATTAGGACTCAGTGATGAAGGAACTCGAGATGACCTTCAGGCTAGGATCAACAAACGTTTGGACGAAAAGGAGAGAGTATTAGAGGACGATCCTAGATTCTCTGGTCTATTTGAAAGTAGGAAGAGGAGCACGAGGAGAGGAACAAGCTCCCAACCAGAAAACCAACTTCCGAGGTAATTATCCAAAATACTTCTTCCGAAATGAACTGATTTTGAAACTCTTATTAGCCGACGCTCAGCTTTACCATCGACGATGGCACCAATCGCTGAATCTACTCCAACAAAGGACTTGAGGGAGGTGTCGATGTTCTTGAAGAACCCGTTGTCACCAAACGAGGAAGTTGAGGAACCCGAGAACATACTGGGCACTCCAAGCAGTCTGCCACCTCTACCACCTAGCCCAGAGACTAGCACAGTCATCAGCTCCAGGACCGTGATCGAGAAGAGTGTTGTGCAGGCTCCGAGTGGAAACGGTGTATTGGTGGAAACGCGTCCAGAGGAGTTAGTTCTCAAGAAAAGTAACGAGTTCCTGGTCCGCTCTCGTGCAGTACGTGTCAAAAGATGCAGTGACTCTCTTGCTTTCATTCATTGACGCCTCTTTCAGTTCTTATCCAATTCATTAAACATATGGTCGCTGACCGCGGTCATAGAATTGTCGTATATCCTCATGACCGCGATTCCTTGGCAATATCGCAGTGTTTCTTCAACCTCCTCTATCTCGATCCCATTACCTCCTCCGGCATCTGTGTTACAGTCACTGCCTTTCTGGCATTGTCTGTATACGGTGCTACTACATTGGTTCATCCCGGCGCTTTTGGTTCCAGCCATTTCTGGTACCTTAATCAGTTTTAGACCCCCTGTACGACGTTCAGAGGGCGAAGCCATCGAAACGGTACCGTTCGACCCTCTCACCGCCTCAATCGTCAGGCTCGCTGCCCACCTCGCCTACCCCTACGATTCGTGTGCATTTGCACCGGCTCAATGTGGTTTGAGCATGAGCCTGGATACCGTCGACGTTCTCGGACCCAGATGGAGGTTATTGGCATCGGGTGTCGGCGTTGCCTTTGCTTTCGCAGAGGCCATTACAGTTGCCGGCTCCTCAGGGTTACCTGGTCCTCAGCTGGCGGAAATAGCAGTCGAAGAACAACGACAACAGTAGGACTGACGCCCAGCAGCTAGCCGATTTTCCCTTTCCCTTTCTTGCTCTTTATCTCATTCGATTCTTGCTTTCTTGCTTGCTTTCAGATAATTTATGCCTACGAACATATGAAACGAGCGACGACCGTATGTGATTACTTTGGATATAACTATCTATGTTCTATCTATGTGTACTTTTTTCTCCCAGTTCCTTCTCTTGACATCTGTGGTACTAGTATACCCTATTTGCTGTACATGTACTACTTATCGCTGACCGGCTTGCGACAATCTTTATTGCACTCTGACGAATGCGTCTCGTTGTCATCCTCGCTATTGCCGGTGAGAACGGCTTTGTCCACATGGAACGGGGCCAACGAACGGTATTCGTCAATTATGGCTCTCCATCACCGAGGCTCTCCATCACCGATGTCCAACCCCTCATCCGTGTAAGGAATTCCTTGCAAGTCCCATATGGATTTTTGAAGGTACACTACCACGATAAGGGCGGAAGGATAGATACCCTAAGCATCTCAAGTCAGGCAACATGACCGACGGCTTCTCAGTACGACGTACCACTAACTGTGAGCTAATGGAGAGTCCAGTGAAAACGAGTGCAATTTCTGCAAATGACTGGCCCTCAACTGGAAAGAAGTCCGCTAGACCTAATAACTTGTTGCATAATATCAGTGTGAGTGCCTGGATTAGAAGAGGCACACATACCCATAACAATGAATAGGCTATTCCTGATTCCACGATCAGGTAAAGCACCTTTTCAGCTCGTGCGCTCTGGCCGCAGTCAAGATACTTTTTGACTGCTTTTTTGTGCAGCCTGAACAACCTTCACGTGTTAGCGGTCTACGATGTATTGACGGTTTCTTTGCACTCACCACGCTTGGTATCCGACAGCAGCTGTAGCAACAAAATTAGTCGCTCCTGACGACGCGTATGTAACAGAGTTGAATATTGCACAGTCTGAATTTTCGTGCATGTCATTGCGAATTTCGCATCCTAGAAACGCGATGTTGGATGCTTAAAGATTGAACATGGGATTAGGTTTGTCTATAGACTTGGGCTTGCAGAGAAAAAGACACGCACCCCCTGTAACAAGTAGTAGAAAGCAAAATGCGTAAAGAACTGGACGATTGTTCATCCATAACAGATTGACTCGCCAAATCACGACAATGTCCCCGATCGCCACCTAGTAGCAAGGACTCTCATCAGTGATCTTGTTCGAGTACAAGGAAACCAACGATATTACGATGAAATAAAAAATCACGATCTGTATGATTTCTGCGGCGCGGAAACTTGATGCGATATCCTTAAGCCGAGAACTATCCCCGTGAGCTGAGATGAGGGAGAGGTCGCCGGCAATAAATAACATCCGGTACACGAGGAGGACTGTGGACAGCGCAAACATGCTGAGAGTCGCGGCGAGAAGCACGGGTTTAGTTTTTGGACATTGTGATTTCTTGTTCCTAAACACTAGAATGTGAGGCGGGGAAGGTAGGATACGTCAAGGACGTACCACAGGATGAAAACAGCAAAGCCCACGAGCACTAGATGAACACCTGTAGTGATCGTGATCAAACGAGGGACTAATCTTTGAATGCAGGACTCACCGTAAAGAAAAGCGACTATAAGCAGAGCAATCGCATCAAGAAGAATGAGGTTATTGGCACCGCCAATGATGTCTAAAAGACCGGGATCCACAGCAGAAGCTATTGCTGAGTGAAAGTACAATGCAGAGGTCATTGAACGGTGAACGGTGAACGGTGAACGGTTAACGAATCTGAACGAACCAGCCCTTTAAAGACGGAGCCTTTTCGCTTAAGTGCGATAGATTCAAGACCAAGATCCCGGGTTTCAATGCACTGGTCGTAGGAGATCCATGCAGCGGTGGTCAAAGTGGTGCAAGATCATGATGATCACGGTAAGCAATAGAGAAACGGAGTACTACGCAACCGTCGTCGCGGTGGTCACTGGTGAGCGCGTGAGCCGGAACAGTCCACCCGAAATCTGGCGCGCTCATCGTAATTTGCTCCTCCTCGTCCATGTTCCTCTATACTTGACTGCAATGTATTCTCACCAGAACCATATTCCTCAACCCCCACATACTGCCGGAAGAGGCTATCAAGGTCCATTTTGTTCCAGTCTTTTTCCCGCCTTTTCACCGACCGTATGTGGTAGGCTTACGCCCTCGTATTGACCCCAGTCAGGTACCTTCCGCTGTCGACGCAGTGGAAGCTGACCGACAGCAGTGGGAGGATCAAACTTATCCAACACTTCCCGGGAAGCATGTACCATTTTCAACGACAAACTTCTTGGCCATAGATCAAGGTGCGAATGCAATTGTTCTCACTTGACCTCAAACTGAGCCATATTGATAGGCAACTCGTCACCAAAGTTCGTGAGATCAACCACTTGGGCCTTTCCAAACTCTTCAAAACTCGCATCAGATTGTAATGTACCATTAGCTGCCATATTTCAGCCTTTCGCAGAGCTTGACCCACGAGAGGAGCCTGTGCCGGTTGTCGAAACGGGAGAAGTAGGACCTGCTAGATGCAAGGGCTGTAGATCTTATATTAATCCTTGGTGTACGTGGGTTGCCGGGGGGAATCGTTGGAAGTGTAATCTATGTTCTCATGAAACTGCTGGTGCGCGTATGTCCTGTCACACTTATCTGCAATGCTCACAAGACACGTTGGACAGTTGTCCCGGAGTATTTCTCTCACTTGGATGGCAATGGCATGCGTATGGATCTTTTGGAGCGACCAGAACTATGTAAAGGAACCGTGGACTTTGTTGTACCTCAAGAATATTGGGCTTCGAATCCTGGGCCCTCTCTCACAGCAACCGTCACACCTACCTACTTCTCTTCTCCGAAAACCACAGAAGATTCAGATATGGAACCAGGTCCCAGGCAGCCCGCTCCAATGAACTTCGTTTTCGCGTTTGACGTTTCATACGAATCGATACAATCCTCATTTCTCAGTGCTGCATGCGAATCACTTCATAACCTCATCTATGGCGGGACAGCACCGGATGGAAACGCTGTTGAGCCTTCCTTCCCTGCTGGATCAAAACTTGCCATTATCACATTTGACAGTTCAATACATTTCTATAGTCTGCAGGTAGGGCGAACAACGCCGAATCTGCCCGCTATCTTTGCTAACTAATGATACAGGCTGCAGAAGTGCCTATGATGGTAGTGCCTGACATTGACGAACCTTTCCTTCCCTTGCACACCGGGCTATTTGTGGATCCATGGGAGATGAGAAACTCCATCGAGAGTCTATTAGAAGCGATTCCTCGGAGATTTCAAGACACTCAGGAACGCGCCTCAGCCCTAGGATCTGCGATTCGTAGTGGGCTAGCGGGGCTTGCTGGTCGTGGAGGCCACGTTGTTATCTTCCAGTCCACTATACCGTTGATAGGACCTGGTGCTCTCCCTGGTCAGCCGAACGAGGCTGACTTATACGACACGGATAAGGAGAAGACCCTGTATCGACCGCGAGATCCTACATGGCAGGACATAGGCGTAGAGTGTGTAAATGAAGGAGTGGGTGTGTCGATGTTTTTGGGAATGAGCAAATACATTGATGTTGGGTCCATTGGTACGTCGAGGATACCGCTCACCTTCAAACATCACCTAATCCTGAATATCTCGTTCAGGCGTGGTATCATCCATCACAGGCGGTGAACTATTCTTTCACCCACGTTTCGACCCGACACGCGATCGGATAGTCCTCGAGTCTCAATTACAACGTCTACTTCGGCGTGAGACGGGGTACAATTGTACAGCTCTTGTTCGCTGTTCGAAAGGTTGGTCAAGATCCATACACCCTCGATTAAGTGATTGCTGAATTCCTTCAGGTCTACAGGTCTCCGAGTACTACGGTAACTACTATCAGTCAATCAATGGCCTAGAATTTGGGGTCCTCGATGCAGACAAGGCATTTACTGTCTCTCTCCGTCACACGGCCAAACTCAGCGCAAGAGAATATGTCTACCTTCAGTCTGCTGTTCTCTACACGAGTGTCACTGGACAACGCAGAGTGCGGATATGTAACCTAGCGATTCAAGTGGTGGAACTGGCAGGGAATGTTTTCCAGTTTGGTGATCTAGATGCAACAACAACGTTCTTGACACGAAAAGGTAAATCATTCAATGATACCGCGATCATTACTTGACACAAGTACACTGCAGCGGTTTCCAACATTGGGAACCAGAAAATGTCCCTCATTCGCGACGAGTTGAATGAGAGCTGTGCTGGTGTACTTTTAGGGTACCGGAACAATTGTGCCGCTGCAACACGTCCAACACAGGTCGGTCTTCTCGGCTTCACTCTCTTAAATCCGATGCTGATTCCCTATCAAGCTGATCATCCCCGAAACATTCAAGTCGCTACCTATATACACGCTTGCCATTCTCAAGACGAAGCCGATTAAAGGTAGACACTTCGGTTCAATCACCCTTCACGTTGTCATTGACGTTGCACTGCCAGCGCGTTCCGTGAACTCCGATGTAAGGAATTACTACGCTCATCGGCTACTGTCTATGGGTGTTTCAAGCACCGTCCGACATCTCTACCCCTCATTACTCGCATTGCACGATCTAGATAACACCATCGCTCTTCCAGATCCTTCGACGCAGCTAATCTCCATACCCTCGGCCATGCGTGCGACACATACCTTGATGACTGCCAATGGCTTGTATCTTATTGGTACGCTATAGTTTCCTGGAAGGACAGTCCTATAGTGCTCAACGCACATCACAGATAACGACGAGATGTCTATCCTCTGGATTGGTAGTAGCGTCTCGCCTCAACTCTTGCTTGATCTATTTGGCACGGACGACATCATGGCATTGGATCCCCATATTGTATGTGTTCGTCTCCCTTTCTTTACTTCAGACCATTCAGCTGTTCTCCAGATTACTCTACCAGTCTTGGAAACTCGCTTCTCGGCGCAAATTCGTAATATCCTTACCCATCGCAATATCAGGAGAGGTCGTCGAACGAAATTTTGTATATGTCGTCAAAACATGGACGGGGCCGAGATCGAGTTCAGTGATATGTTAGTGGAGGATCAAAACAATGGAACGATGTCTTATCTGGATTGTATGTTTATTGGACATTGTCTTCTGGGGACCAGCTGACTTTTTAATAGATTTGACGGTAACACATAAGCAGATATCGCATGTTGTAAGTACTTTAAGTCCTGAAAACGAGTTTTAGACTGACGCTGAGTTAGTTAACGGAAGGTGGTGTGTTGGGACAGGTGGCTAGCCCAATGCGTTCAGTATGGTAGTATCCTTTCACTCGTAGAGACTGGAAAGTGGAATAGTACTAGTAGACTTTTTGCAAGGGAAACCAAGGTTGCGTCATCAGACATCCATCATGGTTACCATCACCGGCGGGATGATCATCATTGCGGTTGCAGGCGAGTACATACTGGGGTATTTCGATTGATTCGGATGGTCACAGGTCACAAGGGTCAAAATTTCCGAAAATTTTCGGATGGTCACAGGCCGCGGAGGGTCTGTCCGAATTGCCTCGGAATGTGACCTCCGAAAAGCGCCCAATTTTCGTCCAAATTTGGCAGGTTCTGGGCGCCAAATCCGAAAAATTTCGGCGGTCACAGACCGCCAGCGCCCCATCCGAACCTCGAAATCCGGATGGCGAGGTCACAGGTCACAGGCCGTCCGAATCAATCGAAATACCCCAGTATTATAAAGGTTCTTGAATCGTCCACATTGACTACATATGTCTCCGACTACGGGACCCGTTGCCGCTGCAATTAACCTCATACTCCTAGGTTCTATAGCTCTCTTAGTGTCATCCCTGCTCTACGGTACACAGCAAGTACTGTTGCAAATAGACCTTTCATTAATCTTAGACCCTTCACGCAGGTGTTCATGTTGTGCTTATTTTATTTGCACTTCCTATACAATGGTACGTTTCAGATAACTATCATGTTACATACATTCCCTTACCAAGTCGTCAGGCAAAATGGCTCAGTTAACAAAGCTACAAAACTTGGATTGATTATCGCTACTCTATGCATTTTTGCACTGTCTACTGTCCTTCTGGCTTTCAGAATGGCATATATTCGAGACGAACTTGCACTTCTATCAGCGATTATAGTGGATAGCGATGCAAAAGTTCGTTCCAACAACACCATCTCTAGTCCATTGGATATCCTCGTGCTCTATCTCAATGTTAGGTTTCGCCGATATCGTACAAGTAATCGAAAGACTAATGCTTCATAGGTTATGATAGGAGACTGTGTGGTGGTCTGGAGAGCTTGTACTATTTGCGGAAACCGCAAGGTTCTTCTTGTTCTATTGACCTTGTTTATTGACTTGGTCCAAGCTGCAAATATCACATTCTTAGGATGTCAGTTGGCGAATGGGCTGTATGAAGTCAACCAAAGATGCGGGCAAATACCCTTAGTGTCGTATATATCTACTGGAGTTACAAATATCGCAGCTACAGGTGCTCTTGGCTACAAAGCATGGTGGGTTAACTTTGGTCCCTGTGCAGTCGTAGGAACTCACCCCATCTGCACCTCTCTTAGGGTAAATCGAAAAGGAATAAAGGAATATCTAACGGAAGGATATAACATTAGGAATGAAAAAGTTCTCTTTTTCATAGTTGAGACCGGCGTCCTCTACTCGGTTTTGTGGGTGAGCCATGAAGTCATTCCTAAACACGAGGGACTTACTCACATCCTCCGAAGTCCCTGGGTATGGTTGACTTTTTATTCCCTGATCAGCAGTACCGGTCGCTGGTCGAAACGATAATCACCGACATTATGTTCGCTGCCGGTGCCCAGCTAGTGGTAAGTCAATTGCAATTCTGTCTTTGTCAGTGGTGCAGTGTGCTAAGGACAAGTCTTAATCTTAGGGGATTTACCCTGCGCTCCTCATTGTGGTTGTTTATTTACGAAAATCCTATTGGGATTTTAATGGTGTAGGGACTAGATCTTCCCTTCATACAAATACTCGAGCATGATATTTGCACGCACGTGGGCACGGGAGTACTATATAACAATCTGAATCCAGACTTTACAACTAGCAAAAGCGCAGATGGATCGTTGTGGCCAGAAAGTCGCATGTATAGCATCATTCGTATATGAGTGTACATACTGCGGTGCCTTGTCACTTCTGCTAAATAGCGAGACATGCGTCAATCGTATCCAAAACCGTCTCGCGCCATGGGACGAACTCGGTCAACCCAAGCACCTCCTTCACCAAACTATCATCCACCGGAGCCTTCGTTTGCGGAACCGGGCAAACTGCACCTTCTGACGGTAGCCTTGCACTCAATTCCGGCCTCTCCTTCCTGATGATCCCCACGACCTCTTCCCAAGTGAAAATCTTTCCATTGACAAAGAATCGTTTATCTCGACCGTTACTCGGGCGCGGGGCGCGAAGGGCCAGGACATGAGCTTTGGCTATATCACGAACATCTGTTCCGTGTCCAATCAGGTTGGGGTGGTATTGCCCGGAGAGGAGTTGGAAGATGTAGCCGTTGGACCCATGGGTGAGCTGGTCAGATGCGGATGGATAGTTGGGGACGAACGGGCCAAACGTTGCAGGAGGAATGACTAGGAGAATGTGAGTTGATTAATATTTGTGTTCGATTATAAGTAGTAGCTGGTACACTCACTGACTGTAAAGTCGACTTCAGGATGACGATGGGCAAGGTCCCAGAGATTGTTCTCTGCCGCTATCTTCGCCACTTGATAAATAGCGGCAGGATCGTGGTCGTCGATGTTCACATCATCCAGTGCGACGGAGGGTACCGTTTCTGTTGTGATGAGTTCGGTGCCAAATGCAGCTTTTGAATTTACTAGGGTGAAGCAAGGTTAAGGAACCGTCTGATCTTTTCAATTCTGATTCTACGTACCCGGGAAGAGGGCAACGAAAGAGCTGGTATAAACGATCTTCTTTACTCCAGCATCCAAAGATTGTCGAATAAGATGGTTACCACCATCGACAGTTTGCTTCAGTATTGGCGAGGGAAATCAAAATGATTGCAAACAGCGAACTCTGAAAACCACATACTCGAAGAATCGTTGCGTTATCTTTCTCCTTGAGCGGGATTGGGTTCGCGCAGTGAATCACCGCGTCAACTCCCTGTAGGGCTTCGGAGTAGTCAGATGTCAACGTCGGGACTTCGATAACTTCGAGCTGAGGCCCGGCACTAGGAAAGATAGACTGTAGCCTGGCTGAAGATCTCGCTGTAGCTTTAACGCGATATTTTTGCTCCAACAACTGTTTAATAACATGTGAGCCAATGAAGCCCGTGCCTCCAGTCACCTGTAGACACGTCGATAAATATGAGTCTAGGGATAGAATGTTCTCAACAACTCACCAGCACCGTGGAAATGTCGATCATCTTGCAAATGAAAAGAGGATAGGGAAAGGTCTGGTCGTCCTTTGAGGTCGTTATGAAGGAAAAAATAAACCAGAGCTTCCTGAGGACTATAATATTCCTCACTCGAAGAAAGCTATCGGCAAGGTGTCATTATTGTAGTGCTTAGTCTTGGCAGCCAATGAGCTTCTGGATGAGGTATAGCGGAAATAGGCTTCTAGGTCCTCTAACGCGATACCTTTTGACAGCTTTTGACACGTCCGGGATTGCGCGTGATCCTGCTGACAGTCCCATCTCTGTATCTCTGTGGATAGAAGCCATAATAGGAGAGGACAACGCTCGTTGCGTTAGCTCTACTGTGTAATCTCAATATAAAAGGCTTGCAAGGAACCGGAAAGGACTTTCCGAAAGGGGGCTAGCTAATTTGAACCACCCAATCATCCAAGACCGGCGTTAGGGATGCCTTTCAGTGCATTTGACCTCTTCGAGGACATGATGTATAGAAAAATGCGATCCTGAACGCGTAATATCAGTCACAATGAGTGAAGAAGGGTGGTGGCAACATACATACGCTATCCATAGGTTCAGGCCCAGGCCTGGCAGGCTTATAGAATTGATCATCAGCGGAACATTAAGCTCTGAAGTGTATCAGGCTTCAAGGGGTGAACGAGAAAGGCTTTGCGCGCAGACATGTATACCACAGCTTCTTTGCTTAATCTACCATTCTACCCTATCCACCCTGATCTTTTCTGAAACTGACGGACTGAGGAGCGCAGTTTTGACTGGAGTGAATAGGGGCTTGTATCGAGGTCACTTGAGTGTTAACATTGAAATGCTTCGTTAATCGATACTTCGTTTCTCTTCAATAGCGTCTATCGCATCGATTGTGTCCAAAACCGTCTTGCGCCATGGGACGAACTCGGTCAACCCAAGCACCTCCTTCACAAAACTATCATCCGTCGGAGCCTTCGTTTGCGGAACCGGGCAAACTGCACCTTCTGACGGTAGCCTTGCACTCAATTCCGGCCTCTCCTTCCTGATAATCCTCACGACCTCTTCCCAAGTGAAAATCTTCCCGTTGACAAAGAATCGTTTATCTTGACCATTACTTGGGCGCGGGGCGCGAAGTGCCAGGACATGAGCTTTGGCTATATCACGAACGTCTGTTCCATGCCCAATTGCGTTAGGTTGATATTGCCCCGAAAGAAGTTGGAAAATGTAGCCGTTGGATCCGTAGGTGAGCTGGTCGGATGCGAACGGGTAGTTGGGAACAAAGGGGCCGAACGTGGCGGGAGGAATGACTGGGAGAATGTGAGTATATTGAGATTTGGAGTTGAATCTGACAACGGGTACACTCACTGACTGTGAAGTCCACTTCAGGATGACAACGAGCGAGATTCCAAATGTTGTTTTCTGCGGCTATCTTTGCTACTTGATAAATGCTGATAGGGTTGTGTTCTTCTATCTTCACCTCGTCCAGTGAAACCGAGGGTACGATTTCTGCTGTAACCAGCTCGGTGTCGAAGGCTGCTTTAGAGCCAACTGAAGTGAGATCAATGTCAGTCGTTTTATTTCTACGTAGCTTTGGGCTTGCGCACCTGGGAAGAGAGCAGAGATAGAACTAGTGTAGACAATCTTCTTTACTCCAGCATTCAAGGACTGTTGGATGAGATGGTTGGCTCCTTCGACAGTTTGCTGAAAATGACGATAAATATGTTGGTGCGACTTTAGCAGTTAGAGACGTACTTGCAAAATCAACATGTTGTTCTTCTCCTTGAGCGGAATAGGGCTCGCGCAATGAATAATTGCATCGACACCTCGAAGAGCTTCGGTGTAGTCAGATGTCAAAGTCGCGACTTCGACAACTTCAAGCTGATGCCCGGCATCAGGAAAGACAGATTGTAGCCTGGCAGCGGATCGAGCAGTAGCTCTAACGCGATATTGCTGCTCGAGCAGTTGCTTGATGATATGGGAGCCGATGAAGCCCGTGCCTCCAGTCACCTGTAGATAGTACGTAGACGAACATGAGAATCTGGATCAGGCTTGAAGAACCTCGTCAACTCACCAAAACTGTGTGGACGTCGCCCATCTTGCGAATGCGAAGGTATTGGGAAAGTTGCAAACGCTATTCAAAGCCATTACCAATAGACATCTGAAAGACTGTATTGCTGGTGGAAGGAGCAATCAGAGATTGATCAGCGAGCTATGTAGATAGATACATAGATGACCACCCTTTTCTGTCCTTCATTGCTAAGCGGTGGATTTAGAGCTATCGTCTTTTATAGACGCGTTCGACAAGTACAAGTTGAAGAGGCAACGTGAAATGCAACCGGAGGAATTCAGCATCGCTTCGAGGAGGATTTGGCTTCAGGTGAGTCTTTACTATTCCTTCACGGAGACAACAAGGGTCAAGGTCGTCACTAGGATTGTGGAAAAGATGTATTTTTCGGGACTCGCGACATATTGTACATAGGAGATATGCATAGGCAAAAGAATGAATCTGAAGGCATCAACATTCTCGACGACCCTTAGTCTTGGTTTGGTCTTGGTCTCGCTGGGACTGGCGCCGCAGTGTTTTTTTTTTCCCGTGTAGAAGCTTTAACTGTCTTCGGCTTTTGGAGACTCGGTTATGCCAACCCGGACTGACCCACTTTTCTCGGTCCACGCGAGCGTGAACGGTGGTAGGTTGACAAGACCAACCTTCCCTGCCAGATCATGCACGTTTTCAGAGCGATTCAGTAACATGTAGGTGACCCCACTGCCATGAACTCCCAGGACGACCATCGAGTTGGGCTTTCCCGACACCACAACTCGGACCTTGACTCTAGTACGCAAATCGACCAGATGTCCTCGCATGTACTGGTTCCCAGGGACATCCCACTCAGGAGCCATCTGCGTTGGTCCCCATTCAACAAGGTGTTTCAAGCTAGGATCGAGGTGCCCGAGGATTTTCTCTGGTTCGCTTCCCCACGCCGCATCACCTACGCTCCCGTCATTCCATTTCCTCTCACTAAGGAAGACCCATCCACTCCGTTCAAGATACATGGCACTAACAACAAGGCGGAAGATGCTGAAGGCAACGGAGGATCCATAAAACAGAAGTAGCCCCCCACCAACGAGACTCAGACTGCCAATGATAAGAGCACTGAAGAACGTGAGTAGCGCAACCACCCAACTGAGTACCAATAGTATCACTGAAGCTAGCCTTAGTACTCGGGTGTGCGGATTCCAGAATAAGGCCATAGGGTCCCTCCTGAGTTCAGGATGAAGCCCGATAGTCTGTGCGCCTACAATGTTCAGTGGTGCAATGGGCCTCCCGTCCTTGCCTGCTCCACCGACGGTGAAGGCAGTGACTAAGGGCTCAAGACGTTCGTTTCCTGGTTTGGGCTCGATAGGTGGACCTAGCCAGCCGACTCCCATTTCTGGGTTATCAGGGAGGCAGCACACGGCAGCGAGGGCAGCCTGGTTGTAGAACCCTTGGTTGAGTTCCAATAACCAGGCGAGGTCGGCCCATCCATCTTTGCCCCTGAGATGGTGCAGTTTGGCTCGGCGTGGTAGAAGCCCATTCAAGCCCTTCCCGATAAAGGCGTGATGGTGGTACCCCGATTCCTTGTCCCGTTTGATGGCTTCAACGATGAGTGCGTGGATTGCCATTTGCCATGTGTCACTCCCACTGTTGTTGCTCTGTCGAAGGATGGCATGGAGGTGCCACTTATTCGCTATTGCTGCCTCATGCATCATTCTCTCCCTGAATGACCTTCCAGACTCGGGGTAGAGGTAACTCTGGGGTCTAGTACTCGCTCCGGGAACAATCCTTCTGGTCATCCGTTGCGTCCTGTTGGCATGGAGGATTTCACCCAAGGTGAAAAGACGATTGCCCCATCTGCAAGTCGTATTTGTGTGGCCGCAGTCTATCTTATCGCAAAAGACTATGACCGTCTCCGCCCCCCTGAAAATATCTGC
This sequence comes from Paramarasmius palmivorus, assembly GCA_037176845.1. NCBI lineage: Eukaryota > Fungi > Basidiomycota > Agaricomycetes > Agaricales > Marasmiaceae > Paramarasmius > Paramarasmius palmivorus. Next base: position 322,369 of record JAYKXP010000039.1, on the reverse strand, counting down.
AAGGCGACCAAGCTCTTCACTTCGCTCCTTCTCCACGCTGAACCTCTCGGCTTCATCGTCATGTTGTCCTTTGTCGGTTCTTTCGCGAGAGAGACAGAACTCGTCTAGCCATAGCGTGAGTGACCTCGTTATTACAAATAAAGTGCTCAGCTTACCAAGCCAGACAAACTCCTCTCGATTGGGATTGACCCTCTGGTTTTCGACTTGAATCGCTGAACAGTATTCCGCAAGAAACTGTGCCGATATCTGCTTCCGATCCCTTAACGTAAACTTCGCCCCTCCGCTAGGCGGTGGGTCCTGAAGTGTTCCTTTGGCTTCCTTGAACAGTGTGTAGGCTGCTTCCATATCATAGCTAAGCGCAGTATACCCCATCCCGCGATGCTCTTCTGTCCATTCGATTTGGTCATGGCCACTGTACCGACTATCACGAATAACGACACGGAGCATCCACCTAGGTTCGAAGTTCGTCTTCTCGTAGATATCGTTATCTACCTGAAGAGAGCTTTTACTACTGCTGGGGACATTGACAGTGTTCAACAGGCTGGGATTGTTTGGGTCTGCCCGAGGCGAATCGTCTTCCTTGGGTGGATTGTTCAAAACAGCGTTGGGAACATCTACGAGCTCGTCTTTCCAGCCTATACGAGCGAGGTTATAAGCAACGAAACCTGCGGTCTCGAAGGCTAGGATAAGCACAAGGAATGGCGCAAAGAAAACGTTGCAAGCAACCCGAAGAACGTTGGCGTGGACATGGTATCGATCCTCTCGGTTACGGTGAAACCAGCCACAACCCTTGACGCCAGGGTCCTCGAGGAAAAGTCGAGTGGTAGCTGAGCGCCCAGCTAGGGTGAAAGCAGAGAACACAGCAGAAAAGTCGGGTAGTTCGTACATGTCAGCTTGTAGTGGGTGAGTTGATACTGCACTTTGCGAGGTCCTCGCTTCTTATTTGTGCCAGTCATAGATGAGCGCCTAGGTTTCAACAGCATTTTCGATCTCGCGCAGCAGTTCTCTTCATTATTCTTTGATAGCACTATGCTGTTGTGCATTGCATCTTTTGGGGTGCTGTTCGTGTTCGTGGTGATTTAGTTCTGTCTTCTGGAGAGCTACGGAATGGGCGAGTACCGAATAACGCTGATCGAACTAACAAAACCCTTTTCAGACCTTCAAGTTCTTGCATTCTGAACCACATGCCGAATTCTTCTGCAGGGTGCTACCAGAGCAGCCCGCGCTCCTCAGATGGGTCACCTCAGGCTACGCGCACATAGTGGATAAGACGAACTCGCCCGGCGTTCGAGACCCAATAAAGGTGTTTGTCATCTTCCACATCGAGGAGGCCGACTACAGCTTTCAGATCATGTTCCCCCATTTCGTCATCTTCGTTCTATTCGTGCAATTGCCTGTAGGATTGTACGCAGTGACCAGTGATCGTCAGTTTCGCGAAGAACTGCTCATTTTTGTTGGGATGCTACTCCGAGTAACGGAAGGTATATTGGCTCAATGATAGTTTCCACGAAGTGATTGAAAGAGACCAGATACGCACTTCATAACAGTTGGACTCGTTGAAGCTATCTTTCCAGATCGCCACTGAAAAACAAGGTACCTACATGGCGAGATCCGAACACTAACCTTCACATCCCGGTCCATGGTAGGTCAGTGATTGTTATTTAAGCTCGAAGCACCCGAAATTGACATACCTCTAGTCAGCTAAAAGCTCACGTACAAACAGCAAATGGAACAACATGATTGGACGCTGTAGCGCTCGATCGTTAATATTACTATGGGCGTAGTGGTTCCCCTATGTACCTTTCCTTCTTTCTGGCTGCGCCAACTACACCTTATGAACAGACACTACAGTTCTAGATTTTCATTTGATCGTTCGCAAGTCGTTCGGTGCTGAGAATCGCGGACACCTTTCGTACCTTAAGGCCACCTCCTGCATTCACTTCACCGATGCCGATAACTGCTATGTCCTTCAATTTGTATTTTTTTTCTCGATCACAAAAGGTGTATATATCCCGTGTACAATGTTGACCAACCCGTCCGCGGAATTCGCATGTTCAATTATTGCAGAACAGCCGGGCTCAGGGTTGCGTGCTTAGAATCGGCGAACCGGGGAGACTCGAAGGGTAGACTATTTATGCCGCCAAGGAAAGCGAAAAGGAATACCAGGCTTCAGAGAACAACGAGTGAGCATCGAAGGGTACAAAATCCCTCGGGTGAACATTGATATTAGTACTACATGAAGTGATAGTACAGGGTAGCCCTCGTACAACATACCAGAAAACTTATAAGCACAGAAGGGTTTTTGTACAATGGAACATCTAACGCTTTGTATCGAACTGATAGTTGGTTTGGTCCACTTCGGAATACTGCGGGAGGTTCGCAATCAGTAGTACATCACAAATCAAGTTCAACGCGTACATTTGTCGTTGTGGTTTCGATCTTGATAACCAAACCTCCGCTGTGTTCTGGGTTCGAGTCAACAGGATGTTCTAAGTCCTTAAAGGTGCAAAGTTCAGTCGGACCAGTAGTTTATACAAGATGGAATAATTCTTACCCTGCGGGTTGTTTGAGTGGTCGTCTTGGACATCCGTCCAATTGGGATGCTCTCGTGTAGTTGGCTAGGATGGCTGGTGTAGCCACGAATATAGTCACGGGAGTTTAGAGTGACCAGCATGGAGATAGTGTAAACTGAGGGGTAAGCACGATCACCAGACATCATTTCAACAGGCACCTACAGCGGTCTCGAATGGGGAATAGTACCATATAGACAAGCGTATTCGGAATTGCATGTAGCTGGGCCCAAACGAACAGTCAGCTCCAGACGAAACACAGAATAAATCCGAGCCCTCACAGCAATGATATCAACCAACGATATGAGGCTAGTAATAATGCAGCTATTGAAGGTAAAGATGATCTACCCATCGCCCGAGTAAGCCGACTGCTAGCGCTCGTAATGAAATAACAAATCGCACTCACCAGACGATTAATCATATCCGTGGATTTCCTGAAGCCGGTCTTCTTTCTGTGCAGGAACCAGACAAGGGAAACGCTGATAGCTAGATCCGTCGCAGCGACCATTGCACCGAGAGCCGTAGTTACGCCCTTCATTTTCGTTGTGTCCTCTAGGGTAGTGAAAGTCAAGAGTTTTCCGGCATATGCTATTCCTCATGTAAGAGCGCTGTGTCTTGAATGGAGTGTAAACACGAACTAGTGTTCATGACTTTAAATCGCTCAGGTTAGCCATCGAGCGCCTGGGTGTCCATGGAAAAGAACAGGATACGCACTGAAGCAGGCACAGGAAAGCAAAGACTATTATAATACGCAACACAGCTTTAATCAGACTGGGATCAATGATAGCACGTCCAACGGGTACTCACAATGCCGCCTGCGATGAAGATATTTCGATCGCTCACTGGGGTTCAGAGAGGCTTGACATTAGCTCCAAACGTACTTCCAAATGGCGTTGGGAACTTACCGAGATAGATTCGATAGCAGTAGAACTGCTGTACGGATACCCCAATTAGACCCGTCGTCAGCAGAATGATGAATGCGATGGCGTGCAGTATGCGGGTTAAGACCTGCATCCATGGTATGTCGTGATCTAAGGCGTTGTTGAGGGTCTCGGGCTCGTCGGGCGCAGAGGTGGTGCTTACAAGTGATCACATACATGTAAGCCTGGGCTGTCAATGCGTCTCTCAGCCAGATCTTGACGGTAAGTAGAAAAGGCAGTGCTCACCAGCAATGGCACCTTGTTGGACAGTGTCACATAACAGGATGAATGCAATCTACACGGAATGATGGGTACAAAACGGGTGTCTTGCGGCGTAAGGCACTCACAAGTAAACGCAATCCGACGTAATCGCGGCCATTGTACTTGCGAAAGTAGAGACCTGCTTGAAGAATCCCAACTAGAGGAGAACATCGACTCCAGTGCTCATGTTGATGTCGCGCAATGCAACGTACCCCCGTATAATCTGCGAATTGTAGACATTATCGGTCACACGGATAGACTCGGAGAAAGGAAGATCAAACTGACATCGCAGTCAGGATAGCAGTAATGAACATGCAGCCAAGCCTAGGAGACATTCTGTGAGCTTCACATGACAACCAGGAGAGTAAAGAAAGAGCGCAACGTACGTGTTGTGAACCGTAGCCGGGATAGCCATCTTGATTCGAAGAGAGTGAAAGGGGGACGAATAGAGGCCGGTGACTCTGCTCCATGTTCTCGAGACAGTCCTTATAATGGTCATGCTTGTGTGCGGTGTTAATACATCAGACTAATTCGGTTTGGGGAAATGATGCATGCGCGCTTCTGAATTGACTTTAAGGGGGCTCGATGAACTGTGGGTAGTACTTAGTTCATCAAGTTTCCATCTCTCCACATCAACGGTTACCCGACTCAGCCGCTGAGCGTCGAAACTACTGAAGATCCCAGATATATTGAATAGCGTCCAACGGTCTGAGACGGAGGTGATAACGAAACACCTTTACTGTTGGCTGCGTCCTCATCTCGCGCTGCTCGGCCAAGTCTAAGCAGTAAATCAGCGTCGCTACTAAGCAGGTCCGAAACTGACGGTCTGACACACCTGATGCTGGATAGCATATCTGGTCGCGATATTCGAGTCCAAGAATGGACTTGGGAGTCGGGCAGTTGGAGGAACGCGCAGACTAAGTAGCTCAACAAGCCCATCGTACCAAGTGTGTTTGCCGCTGATAGTTTTGCGTTGATGTTGATTGACTTTGTAGGAAATCGCGGTTCAACTCCCCAATTATCACCACCACAACGCCACCATCTCTTTTTCATCAGCTTCTCCCTCATCCCAGTCGCGTGACTAGTTATAGGCTCCTCTCCCTCTGTATTGAAGGTCTTCTTTTGGTATTGAAGTCAAGGAGTATAGAATCATCAGTGCTGTTGAACACTAGAATCCTTGTTCATCAATTATTTTTTAGAAGCCGAGAAATAAGCATACCTCGAAGCAGCGCAGTCGGTTGAATATGGTGGCTTCAAGTTGAAGAAAATAGCAGACGAAGGGTTTGAGATACGCGTTCTGTGCTAACACGTGGGCTTGCCCGAACCGACCCTCGGAAGGCCTCAACCTGTAATTAAGTAAATACTTTCCCAGGGCTGGCTCTCTTCCCGCCAGAACCCAACCAAAAGGCATCGCAGACGTCTTCAATCGAATAATGAGTCACCTTTGAGGACATCGAAACGTAGGATTATCATCCGAATAGACGCAAGAGTCTCAGTTGGGAATCGAGAGAGGATGGGTGTTCGGTACTCGTACTTTCAGTCAACTTGCCTGGGTAGCAGGGGGGAGGCAATGAATCCAGTACGTGAATCTATCGTCTACATGGTGCTTCTGACTGAAGCTATTGTTGCAATAGCTCTTTCTATCCTACGAGATAGTCATAGTAGAACTTGACGGTGAATGATTCTACACAAAACCAATGTAACAAGGCGCAAAATTCCCCTTTACTGTATGCTTTTATCCACGTTCATACACCGTCGACGAATTCAAACGCCCTTGAAGACCAAGAATGTTTACTACACGAAATCATAACGCGAAGACATGGAGGAATATTCTTGGAGCTTCTGAATCTTTAGGATGATGAATTCCTTACCCGACTGAGGGTATCACGCGGGATATTCTATGCCTCTCGCCCCTGCACATATTGAATAACTTATTTCATCGAATAGCCAGCAACTACCTCTCACGACCTCCGTCTCTACACATGTTTGAGGCGTGTACTGAACAAAAACGGACCCACCAAAACCTAAAAGTCTAACGCGTTCTAGAGGCCTTCGCGTAACGAGGTGTGTATCTCGTCAATCATTTCTCCCTCCGTTTTATTTACTGGCATCTCAAAGAATGTCATGAACTCTATATCCTGACTTCTGTTGTTTCTTATGTCGAACGACACCATGGAACACTATTTATCAAGGAATGAACCTTCCTTCCAGTCAGCCGTTTGAAATCACAATACAGTTGGTCGAAGTGTACGGCCAACCCCGCTGTATGATGTTCACGAACACGTATATTTTGAGGTGTTGCTACAATATTTTCTGATTGTCCATGTCATCTCTGACAGATCCGTGGTGCTCAAACCCATTCATTGATGATCGGATTCGTAGAAGAATGTACGTGTCCTTTTTCGAACAAATACGTGCTGTTAAAGTTCGGTGTAGACAATTGCTTATACCTATGACCGTGTCGTGTCTTGATGGTTTCCACACCCTCGGACGGTTAGGCCAGCTTGTGTTGGGGAGCAGCTATCTCTGGCTTTGGGTATGAAGGTTCTATGACAGCTCCAAGGCGGCTCATCTTGCGAATAGCGAAGCGTTGTCACTGAGATTATGAGAATTTTCATCTCCAATCCTCGAATCGTCTGAAACAGCTGATTTCCTGGCCGCGGATGTCTCAAGACCCGTAGAACAGGCTGGGGATGAAGATGTCACCGACTACCGAATCTGTACATGGATAGGGCCACCGCAATCTCCGTGGAGGTGGCAGCGTGGCAGGTCGTGTATGGTCGTGTATTTTTCTTTTCGTTCGCGTTCGATTTGCCCTGAGCTAACGACAAGGTATGCCACTATGTACGTGTCATCCTCACACTTATCCTCCCTAAATGATGCATGACAAAGTTTCATACTACCGTCCGCCACCCGTAGGTTCCGTGTCGCTAGTTTAGAGCCTCGTCCCGTCGTCAAGGTCGGGATCTACATCAAACTTCTATTGACTCCCTAAGTGGCGTTAAGTCGACTCAATACTTGTCCCTGAATGTATCTAGCCGGGGATGGCCTACAACCCGAACAGAAGTTCCATTTTTCTATTTGTACGCTTTGACGCGATGGGAACTCGTAGGAAATGAGTCAACAAGACTCCACCGACGCGTTGTACGCGGAAGCAAACTATTTTTTTTTTCTCAGAGGCACACGAGAATGGGAGATCCTTGGTCCCTCGTCCAAGCCAAGGGACATCGTTCAACCCACTACGTACGCATCTCGACGACCGAGTTACCTTTTGCGCATCCGGAGCTTGGGCTGAGAGCTCTGGGCGTGAATTTCGAGGTTTCCTAGTGGTGCGGCATATCAGATTACCAGCACCAGTCACCCACCGTGTCTTTTTTCATCTCATCGATGGATCTAAGTTTCTCCTTGGACGAAAGCCGTACCGCAGCCGGGGTTCATATGTGCATATGTTCCTGACATTCCAGAAAGCCTCGTCCACACGGTAACAAGTCGATAAATCCGAGAATTCATTCAGATTGGCCAATGATACAGTGGTAAGAGACAGAGAGAGGAGACAGAGAATGAGAGTGAGAGTAGAAATAGGTAAAAATACGGATACGAATTCAATATCACGATGTCGTAGTATAGAGCACACGATCCACAACAAGAAACAAAAAGGGGGGCAATGGCTACAGCAAGCAGTGAGCACACGAATTATGAAAGCGGTAGGTTAGAAGATGTCAAAAAAAGTAGGTGTACGACATAGAGTAGATGGGTTGATGCTTTCCAAGAGATTGAAATTAAGTGCAGAGTACGAGGGGCAAGGCGGTCAAGAAATAAAAAGAAAAAGAAAAAAGAAACGATGAGATGAATACGAAATCCCGTGTCCTCCACCTCCAATCAAACACGCCACTGAGCGAGTTTTAAACCTTCCAGCTCCGTTCCCGTTCCAGCTTTTTCCGTGTCCAAAGATAATTTAGATGTCGTCGAATGTCGAATGATGACTGCCGCGTATAATATTTACAGCGATAAACGAATTGTTTGGGTGATTCGAATACTTTTAATCTACTTCGTCAATTAGCAAACGAATGTCACATGCCAACGACGGTAAACCACTTACGAGTTTTTATCTCTATCGCTCCTCACGTCGGTCTACTTGCCCATAGTTGGGGATCCTCTCCTCGAGCCACCCCTCGAGCCAGCCTGGGACGATCCAAACAGCTTACTCTCCTCACCGTCCAGCTTCCAGATACTCCTCACCTCCAAGCTCTCCAACCCCGAACTGGTACTCGAGTTCGTGCTACTCCTCGACCTGTCGTTCCTCGTCCTTGGCGGTGACGACGACGTAGCGGCAGGTAGATCATGTTCTGAAGTCGTAGGCGACGACACGATCTCTTGGAGGAACGAAGGAAGGAGGCTAGGTGGTGTTGGTGAGGTACCGGTACCCCAGAGGTTGAGCGAAGACATGTGAGCGTTGAGAGAGGATAGCTCGAGCTGGTCACGTCTCTCTTCAACGCTCATGCCACTAGGTCGACTGCCACTGGTCTGGTATATCGGGCTCGGATCTTCTCTGGGGCCACTGGGGACGCTTCCAAGCAAGTCGTGCTGAGACCTAGCTCGGTGGACTTCAAGCATCCTATCGCGGACTTGGGGCGGAGTAACACTGTGCGAGCGCAATGCCTGGGCTTGCATCTGCCTCATAGTGTGCATATTCGCCAGGGAGCGCTGAGAGGCGGCTGGTTTTGTAACTGGTGCTGTTGTTGATGGCGAGGAGGAATATTGGTGGGAAGCGTTGGTGTCGAGAGTGAAGGAACACGCAGGGAGAGCTGTTGAAGCAATGCAGCACGGTTTTCTTCACGTTGTGTTGGTGCAGGTTGTTGAATCTGCACGTTTAAGTGAGCCAGGTCACCGCCAAGGTAGTAAGAAGTAAGACATACCTGTGGTTGCTGAGTCGGGTTCTGCAACAGCACGTTCGTCAATAGTTGAATACGCTCTGCTTGAACGGCGGCGCTAATGGAATCTCCATTCCCTTCTGCATCTGTATTCCAAACGAGTCATGGTCAGACATAGATCCCATCAACGTTGAAAGAGGTAAAGTGTGTCTCGGAAAAAGGAGAAGACAGAAAAAAAAGTCCGTCCCCGCGTTCCGTGCCTATCAGCACCCCTATAGCGGAATGATCGAGACGAGAAGTAGAAAACGGAAACGGGGGTACGGAAATGCGGCGATTACCAGCGATGATGAGGAATGCATCGAGAACAAACGAAAAAAGAAGGTGGCACTCACAAGGCAAACATGTTTGACAGACTTTCCGTCTCCTCCAGTTTAGATAGTTGCACTTTTTGCAGATCCAGTCGCCTGGCTGATGAGCAATAGGGCCTCGGTTACCGGTGTTGAGGATTGGTGGGTGCTAAGGGCATGTTTAGAAATGAAAGATCGTAGAGTAGTGAGATACACACCGCGACTCCAGCAAGATTACTAGGACGGATCTGCCCTTGTTCAGGGAATGGTTCGTTGTCTGGCCAGTACATGACGCATGGCGAGAGTGGATCTAATGAGATGTTCTACACGAGTCGGTCAGTTTAGCATGAATAAGCAAAGTACAAAGCAACGCACCTGGACGCGACCACCAACCGCAAACGCTCTTCCACTAGGTGTCAAGAGTGGATGTCCAGAAGCCGTTCTTAACGTCGGATCGCCTCGCGTTGTGGTAAGGTTGTTGAGGTTAAAACCACCGACTACGCCGAATGAAGTGGTAGATCGTTGAGGCACGGGTGCCGGTGAAGGGACTAGATTGGGTGCAGAGACGAATCTAGGTGAAGCAGACGGTCTAACAGTGACCGGCGATTGAGGTTGGGACATTCCGCCGAAAGCATGCATCGATGCCATAAGACCGGGATTGGAAGCCGAGGACTGGGCTTGGAGCGAAGAGACAGAAGTATGCTGAGTGGCAGGGCTAGTAGTAGAGGTGGGTGGAGACTGCGTAGACCTCGGAGAACCGCAGCCTATGCATGCGAGGTTCCGGCCAAAATTATGGGCGCCGCATTTGGGGTGAGTGCATCTGAAAGACGAAGAACCGGATGCGTCAGCCATTGGGATGAATAACAAACGGAGAGAAAAAAAGAGAGATTATAAGGACAATGAAATGTAGCGAAACGCGTAAAAACCGAAATGACTTCCAACGCGTATGCAAGTGGAACCCACGCGATGAAACAAAAACATGAAACATGACGATGCCAAAAAACGTGGCTCATCATCGCTGCGAGTAGCCGCTCGTCGTCGTCGACCGTGATGAAACCGATCGAGTATATGAGGCACGACAACGTGGGCAAGGCGAAGAAAAAAAAAAAGTCAAAAATGACACTGACATCCAGTCGCCTAAGCGAAAGGTGCTCCTCGGATTAGGAGGATTCGAGCTCAGCTGATGAGGAAACATTTCCTATAACGACCATGTCAGTAAAAAGGACGTAAGCCATGACAGGAAACATGCCTTGATGTCTACCCTCTTCAACCTAGCAAACGGTTCCAAGTCTGACTCTTTAGCGGGTTGGTAAAGGGAAGAATTGAGGAATTGCAGAGCATTAGATGCCTATATACACGGTCCATTTGAATAACCGCGAAAAAGAAAAGGGATCGGGTGGCACGTGATGTCAGCATTTGAAAATCGTAAAGCGGCGGCAAGCCTTGGGTGCGCTGCGTACCTCTTGATGAGATGTGAACACCGCCCACAATTCTCCGTGTTCTCCCTGCCAAAACGATGGTTCCCCAATGGTGATAGCAGAAGGATCCCCGTAAACGCGTACTGCTCGACTGCGAGCAACTTCAAAGTCGGTAGAAACAGAAGAAATAGACGAAGCTGGCGAAAGATCATAACTGTTGAGTGACCTGGGAGAGAAACTGTCGATGATGATGGGAGATGGAGCCTTTTGCAGAGGCTCATAGAGCTCAAACGGAGGCTCAGAGAACGTGGTGCTGATGGTAAGAAGGCATGACGGGGAAAGTAAGTCAAACTAGGTGCTGTAGCTCGAGGTTAATAAAAAGCATGAATTTGAATTGAGAAGAATGCGGATGGATCGTCGCGTTTTTCGGCGGACATTTGGCAATAAAATCTCTTCTTACAATCTGGGATCTAGAGGTGTAAAAAAAACGTAATTACCTCTTCAAAGAATTCGTTCCTCGACAACTCCCACTCCGCCTACCCCGATATAGAAATCTTCCTGCTCTCACGGCTTTCGCCTAGCATCGCCTCCTGCCGCCTCTTCCGCCTCTAGCTTCATCGTCTATCCGTCCTCGCGCATCGATTGCAAACGTTCAAACAGCCTCCAGTATTCCAGAACAATATATCACTGCACTTACAACACCGAAATCGACATCGATGACATCAAACAAAAATGGCAATTGGTAATCGGCAATACGGCTTCATCTCTCCATTCCTCAAAAATATCACTCGCCCGGTAACCGAATCACACATTGCACTGACTCAGAAATAACTTGGTAACTCTCCGGTCAACGAGGACCGCGGGTGCGCACATATACGTATGTCTTTTCAGGGATGGGATATAAATGCTGCAGCACTGGTCAACGCGTTATCCTGGAAACAAGGAAACAGGAAACGCGTCTCTTCACCTCGGCTCTGGGTTGTACCCACGCCTTCCGTTCACCAAAAAAGGTAATCTTCGTACTGTTACTACCACAAACTAGACACTGTCAAAAGAAATGAATGCGGGAAGCTCCCAACATCGCGGATTCGGCCTCCTTGGCCTATTTATCTGAAACAGCCACGCCCAGACAAAGAATTACATCTGGAAATGCCCAAATTCCCGGGGCACGGCGGCCAAGATGTAATGTTGGGTGAAAAAAAAACATGCACTTCGAGCATTGAGAGTCGCGAGCCTCGTGTTGGCCATCAGTGTGAATCCGATTCAGGCTAGCTTCTCTCCCATCGCAACCATTTTGCATTAATCATTTCGAAGCAGAGTGAGCATCAAGAAAAGAAGCGCGAGTCCAAACTGGCTGCCGGTTCCGCAAAGGTAAATCGAGATCTCGAGTTCCGGCGTTTATACGGTTGACTGTGCATAGAGGAAGGAGATCTGGTTAGCCAACCAGGAAATGAGTTTGTGATAAATGAAATGTGAAAGTGGCAAATGCATAGTGTCGTAGCTTTTAATTAGGAGGCGCAGGTACTATGAACCGACAACCAGAGCCTTCAAAGTACCGTCAACACCTGTCGAGGGCTAGTCGAGATCTCATCCTTGTCAACGCAAATGTACCTTCTCCTAATGCACCCAGATCTTGTTCCCAACCCGAATCTTTCATCCCAACGACAGCGACAGCGAATGCGAATGCGGACGCGAAAGTTTCGAGTGCTGTCAACTGGGAAGTTGGGAACCCAGAATCCCCCATCCAAAGCTCCACAACTTGCGGAAAAGGAAGAACGATTTCCATGTATGTAGAGATAACAGCATCAGACATCATTTATGACGCTTTCTTCATTTGAGGAACGAGGTATAAAAGTACCGGAAAGAATGGTGACACTGAGGAATTTGACATGGAAAGGAAAAAGGCAATCTCGAAGTTGTCCCTATCGAGTACCGCGTGAGCCGGAACCAAGACCGATATCCACAACAAACAGGTATCGAGTGACAACGATGGGGAGGTCGGGACTGGTCGGGATCACTCAGAGTGGAGCGTCAAGAAACAGTAGGACTTGGTGCCAGTGGTTGACATCGGGGATTGCCGAGGTTTCTGGAAAATACCGCTGAGTCACTGGGAGTGACAAGATTTCTTTCAAACGCGCAAGCCACTCCCGATGATACAGTGCATGATACCTGTTACCTTCAACTCCCGCACACCCAACCGACGCATCATGCAATTGTCACCGATTTCCGACATTTCAGCGGTCCCATGACGGAAAAACAAAACAGTCAACTGCTCAAACTTCCGTCCCCATAAGCGTTCCCCGGCCTCATCATTTCTCGTCCGTTATCTCCAGGAACCGATCCGCATGTCGTCCGAACCAAAAGGATATGTACATTTTGGGCCTTGGAGCAGGAGAGGGAAGAGGAGAGGAAGAACTTTCTACGCGTCGGGTGAGTGAGGTGATGTTATCATGACGCGTCGGTCGTGTACCTGACTACTAAGGGGTTTGATTCTAGACGCGTCGTAAGTGCGAAGGTTTGAAGCACGAATAGTTTGCATGAACGGGAGTACGTTACAAGATCTATAGTTAGAGACAGAAAAACGAGACAGCGGATGAGGTATTTGATACGCGGCATACCTCAGTTGGGCTTGGCCAGAATGGCACGTCCGCCGTCAGCATCTTGGTCGCGACTCAACAGCCTAAGCGTTCAACAACTTGTCAGCACTCTTCTCCTTCTCCTGGATACCTTATCAGCGGGAATAGACCCCGCGGCGACCCCGCACCCGAAGAGGATATCTTCATTCCAGCTTTTCGGCCATAGGATGTCCGAGTATGATGCTGTATGATGACCGGATATCAGACAAGATATCCTTACCCATTGATTAGGAGCCAACACATACATAGGTAGCAGATGATAAGTCCTTTTTGAGGTCGTCGAAGGCGGCCATACGTATGATCTTGAGGTATATGTGATCTGGATGCTGCCCCGACCACATGTTGCGCAACTGAGGTTCCAAACTTAGAGCGTAGCCATCGTCTTCACTGGCAGGGCGAAATGAAATTCGGAGGGTGATAGGAGTCCATGCTCATAAGATTCGCTAATTTGAGGGTTGAATGTTGGATGATGAGCGTGTGCGCAGTGCTATTCTTTGACACTCGAGCGTTAGCGACGATCCATTGCTGTGGCGGACTGACTCCTGTGGTCAAGCAGCTTGCTTGATGAGTGATGAAAAATAGTGTAATGCGTCGACTTTGGCCGAGCTTACCTTATGCTGAGGCGATCAGGAACACCCTGAGTAAGGTAGTCTCGCACGACACACGGACTGGTCGGACCAGCAACTTTAAGGCACGTCCACCTGTACGGGTGTCTCCCAGATATGAATGAGAGAGAGAAAAGCTGTGAAATCTGGAAAAGGGAGTTATTTTGGGAAGAATAATCAGAAATATTCATCAGTTCACCTTGCTTCGAAGCTTCCTTTCAAGGATACATCGTGCATGTCTCATGGAAAGACGGGCTTTGAACGCGTAGACAAGCGTGTCCGACAATGAAAAGTCGCAGATCCGGTTGCAAGTCATGGATTCCAAGACTCAGTCAGAGTTCTTTGCAAACTCTTGTCGTCTAGGGAAATGCCACGAATCGAAAAGCCTGTGCAACTTTCTCGATACCAGTCTAAAGCCTCTCCAATTGCGTGCACTCAGAGCCCGAGAAAGCCAGGAGTATGTATCGAGCATTAGATGATGCAGTCCGGAAGGAAAAGGAATCTGAGTCGAGTCACACTGCCGCGTTGATGTCACGCGTCCAGCGTGGGAAACCCTTGCTGAGTGAACCACGACGAATTCGAAGCTTGGGCCAGTGACGAGCTCGCTGTACTCTCTATAGCCCTCAAATCGTCCCATGGATGCAGCTACACACAAACTTCTCGAATCTGTCACCCAAAGGACGCTTCATGCTCACAATTTCTCCCGGACTTCCTCTCAGGCATCCTTAGTTCTCACCGACTTGCTCGCGAGGTATCTCACTCTTCTGGCTGGGACATGTGCTAGGTGCCACTCGTTTTGAATGCGAAAGCGAACAGTTCTGGTTGATGAAGGTTGTTTTGTTGTCTAGATATGCAGAACACGCGAACCGGAAACAACTGAACGCAAGAGATGCAGTTCGAGCATTGGATGATCTGGGGGTTAGTATCGAGGAGTTGAATGATTATTGCAGGGTAGAAGGGATGGATATGGTTAGAAATGGCTATTCGAACCCATATCACAGAAGAGCCCAGGATTTCCAAGAGTTTCGGTGTACGTGGAAAAGGATTTCTCTAGGATATTCAGTGTTTGACATTTTCCTGCTCAAAAGCCCAATTAAACGATGGTTTGAGAGGAGATAGAGACGATTCTATTCAGCTGAAATACTCTCAGCTACCTGAAGACTGGGATGGTGAGGAGTCATCGGAGCCAGAAGAGGAAGACGACGCAATGGATGTCGATGTAGAAGTCGGACAAAAACGCGCTTCTCCTTCACCCCCTTCGCCACCACTCTCTCCTAAACGACCGAGGATATCGACATGGGAACCCCCGCCACATATACCTGACTTTCTGCCCCCATTTCCAAAATCTCTTGATGCGTCACTGCCGCCAGACACCGAAACAGACGGTCCTGACGTTCGTATGCAACCGCCAGAAGACAAAGCAGCTAGAATGCAAGAGCAAGATAAAATGCAGGCACCCTTAGACATTCCTTCACCATCTGCTACATCCTCAGACTATAACGCACGAATACCTTACGACCAGTCCTCGTTAGCCAATGTCCCGAGTTGGCACTTACCAGCCCATCCGCCGAACCCCCCAGAACCCCAGTCCCAAAACGAGAAACACAAACAGCCTCTTAACACCGAGCAGGACCTCCTTCGCGCTTACCATCACATCCTTACCAATCCAACCCAAATCAAAGATCAAGGCAATCCCCAGCGACACAAAGTTGCCATGGCACTTCTCGGTCTCACGCAGACAAGTTCGCGATGGGAGCTGCCGGATACGTTATATTCAAATGTATCCTCAAATCAGCCACGCGTAGTCGCTATTGGACCTACGTATCCACTTGCACTGGGTACAGATCCTGAGAAGGACAAAAAGGAGACAGATTTCAAGTTCCCTGCTATGGCACCCCGTAGCGTGTCGAGCAGTGAGAGGATGAGTTGGCTTGTCGGCCAGCAAGGGAGTAGGATACCGGAACTGGCTCGACATGTGTTACATGTACGTACGATATTCCCGTTCAACCTCCCTCCCGCTCATCGCATCGTAGCCAAATATCTATTCTCGTACGACGCGACTCAACCATCCACCTGTGTTGTCAAGGGGAACGAAACAGCTTATTTATGGACCTGGTGTGCCCGCACCGTGGAATGCGAACCTGATACCTCCGCAGGAGACGGCAAAAGAAAAGGAGAAGGAGAAGGATGGGGGTGCGCAAGTGAACGGTGTCAAAAAGGATCCTGCTGCGCTGCCTGACGCAAGGCTATTTGCTACGTGGGAGTATGAAAGGAAGGACTATAACGTGCCACTACAGAAGGTGAACTCTACGCGAGGGCGCATCGTTAGTGGGCAGGGACCTACCATTACGGTTAATCCCAACCAGAGACGGCGTGCGTAGACGAGTGCTGCTATCATCTTTCGGACTTCTTCCCTGCCTGTCGTTTCTTGGAGAACATTGCTAGCAAACTGTATTATTAACATAATTAAATCTTTATGTTTTCGTTAAGGAGCAGATGCGTCTGTTGCATAGCCAGTATCGCCAGTTCTATTATCATCGCGGGCACTTTCTGTTTCCAGGTCGAGCTCTAAGGTCCATTCTTTATCCCAGGTCGATTTCTTTGCTCGAACAACTACGATCAGAAGTGTTGCATTCATACCCTATGTTCACGGATTCAGTGGGTTGCAGAGAATTAGGAATGTATACACACCACAATGTGCCTTGAGACGGCTCGAATACAATAGTAGATGAGCTGAAGAGGAAATGCGGCGTGAGGGTTCCCGAATGCTATCGACACGAATAGGCCTACAATCTAGGGACCAGTTAGCACGCAGTTTGCTCGTCAACCCTTCCACATGTATGACGCCCGTACCCACAAGCAGCAATGTACCGCTCCAAAGATCAACACGAGAGTGACAATCCTTTCTGCAAGTGTCCGAAGCCCCGATGCTCTAGTAGTAGTGCCCGCACCAAGGTACTTCCTGTGAGCCCTTCCATGCAACCTAGCTCTCGTGCCTCAGTCCATGGCTTCAAGATTGCAATCCTGAGGAGAACACACCATGCCTTGTACCCAATGGCGATTGTGGCAGCTAGATTCGTTGCGGCGGACAATGAATAGGCGGCCCAGACAGATTTCGAGCATTGAGGAACATCCATCGTGAGATCCATTGAAGAGATATGCCGGCCGTGACACACCCAGGTCGTCACAGTGGATACGACAACACCAAAGAAGAGAATAGATGGTATAATTACGACTTTGAGATTGCCTGGCCATAGAGCCCAAGTTCGCCAAACGAAAAGAAAGTCCCCTATCAAGACCTATTATATGAAATAAGTAAAGGGAGAAATAGTTAGGCAGGCTGCTCACATTCAAAAAGCGGAGAACCCGCTCCACACCAAAAGCAATGTGTATCTCCTCTATGAAGCTGTCCATGGCCTCCTCATCCAACTCGCCTGCGAAAACTGTCTTCAGGCTGAGAACCATGTGAGCTGCCTGGACCACAACGGAGTATGTAGATATTGTGAACATGGCGAGAACAGCGACTAGTAGTCCACGCTTTGCAACTCGGTTGCCATTTCGATCACTGATCAGCATTGGGACAGCAAAACATATGAGTATTGTGTAGGCGCCTAGAGAGATGTTTGGAGTGGCAGGTCAAGCTAGCAGGAGTAAAGACATACCGTAGTAAAAGATCGAGGTAATGAGAAAAGCTAGGTTGAGATAGATAGTCTTGTCAAAATCGGAGGTCCAGATTGGGCGGTTCGAGGACATGGAGATACCGCATGCCCATAAATCTACACCTTCATTGTTTATGTAGGTCACAAAGTCTCGTGGTGCACTGGTAAGTATGGCTGTATTCCGTCTTCCCTGGTTTTGCAATTTGATAGTAGAGCAAGAATGGGATGTAGTGGCCATGGAGGCACTGTATAAGTTTGGGCTGCGGCACAATCTACGGGAGACAATCAGTGGTGTATGTAGCGGGGCGAATTGTTCCCATTTGCGTACGGCCGAAAATTGTAATAATTCAGATATCATGATCTTTTGGATGTTGAAACTCGCGATCACCGAATTCTGATATTATCTGCAACGATTACTGTCAAAGGCGTTCTAAAGCCAGCTTTGAGAGGATTCGCAAGACGTACCGGTACCGCATTGCTTGTAAAGCAATACACTTTAATACACTCGCGGCGAGGGCCGGGAATCCACTACTTTGCGGAACAAAATTCAACACCGTGATCGTTTCATCTGGCATGATATAGGTAGATAGCGATTTACCCCACATTTCTTACTCCTCCGAATGTCGCAAAATTGTCGAAACGTGTTGGGGGTTCGAAAACGTACAATCCCTTCAACGCATGTAATTTATTCGCCTCGCTTCGTAGACTGCCGTGAACTTACCAAGGAAACGAGAACAAACGATGTTGAGCCAGCTTACCGGATTGCCGGTTGGGGTCGTGGGAGGGCGTTCCTCACGCCAATACCGTTCAGTAGTACCAGCAGCCTAAGGCCTAATATGCAGGGTTTCCATGGCCATTGGAAAAGCGAGAGGAGAATGAGCAGAAAATTGTTTGAATTGTGACAGTCATGAATGAAGGATACCAAACGAGAATTAGTTGCCACAGCTTTTGAATGGCTGACAGGAACGTGACAGGCGCCAACGTTTCGCCCAATCTTGGAAACCTTTGTTTGTCGCTAATGGGCATGCCTCTTCTTTCCCATTGACGTCTTTGTTCTCTTTCTTTCATACTTTCTACTCTTCCGGTCTCGAGTCCGCACTTTCGCTGTCGGCGGGCTACAAGCAGCGATACCACCTCAAAACCCATATTTCAGCATCAACATCAACGTCGTCGTCAACAGAAGCGGGGAGAACAGCGGAGCTATAGCTTGAAGGAATCAGTGAAGGACAGAGATGGGCAACTGTGTCTCGCAGCCAGGCAAAGAAGATAAAGAGCGCAGTGATGCAATAGACAAGCAGATTGAGGATGACTCGAAGCGGTTCAAACGAGAATGCAAGATTTTGCTACTAGGTGAGCTGATTTTGTATTTATATTTCTTTGACCTAAACGGTGTGCGCTATAGGCTCTGGCGAGTCCGGAAAATCGACTATTGTAAAGCAAATGCAAATCATTCACAAAGACGGTTTCTCAGAAAGCGAACGTGCCAAATACACGTCCATTGTCTACCGAAATGTCCTCGACTCTGCCCATGCCATCATCCTCGCCATGCGTAAAATCGGCATCGATTGCTCTATATACAGCAACCGAGTATTAGCAGACAAGATAATGGACTACAGGTTGGACGAAAGCTCAGCGTTTGTGCTTAGTCCAGACATCGCCGACGCAATACACCAGCTATGGCAGGACCCTGTCATACCAAAGATCATGGATGAGCACGGGAGCGACTTCTACCTTATGGATAGTGCCTCCTAGTGAGTCTCTTACCTTACTGAAGATCACGGAAAGCTCATCTTCAACATAGCTTTTTCTCGGAGGTTCTGCGGATTGGGTCACCCGACTATCTCCCGACAGAAACGGACGTACTCAGAGCACGACAGAAAAGCACAGGAATAACAGAAACACGATTTTCCATGGGCCAACTCTCGTGCGTAGCTCTCTAACTCGCCAAACTCTCCCAGCTCAATTGCATTAGAATACACATGTTCGACGTCGGGGGACAACGATCAGAGCGGAGAAAGTGGATACATTGTTTCGAAAGCGTCACCAGCATCATATTTTGTACGGCTCTGAGTGAGTACGACCAAGTGTTGCTGGAAGAGAAGAACCAGGTAAGGTCTCTTCGACTTGAAGCGTACATGCCAGCACTGACGCCACATCGTTAGAACCGCATGCAAGAGTCCCTCATACTTTTTGAGAGCATAATAAATTCTCGATGGTTCCTACGGACATCTATAATCCTGTTCTTGAACAAGATAGATGTCTTCAAAAAGAAGCTACCAAAGGTACGAACACCGCAGCATAGCTTGGCACATCAAAGCTGACGCGTTAATTACCATAGGTACCGCTTGAGCGGTATTTCTCTGAATACACGGGCGGCAGTGATATCAACAAAGCGGCTAAATATATTCTTTGGAAGTTTATGCAGACGAATAGAGCACGATTAAGTGTGTATCCCCAGTGAGTCAAGTGCTGATTTCCGCAGTTTGTCAGTGTTTTGATTAGAGTTATACTAGTCTGACGCAGGCAACCGACACAACGAACATTCGATTGGTGTTCGCGGCCGTGAAGGAGACCATCCTGCAGAATGCCCTCAAGGATAGTGGAATACTATAACCTCTCTGGTCATATCGGATCTTCGGTTATTCTTTCACAAGTGGATGGCTAGAACTCTATATTCTTGGGTTGGGTTGGATCATTGACGTCTTTTGCTCTCTTTCCCCTCTTTCCCCATTCTTTCTACTCTTGGTGCCTTGCAATCTCCGCGTGGAGTTTCATCCTCTCAATTTTGGCTTTGTGGTTCTGTTCTACACATTCAATCTCTACTTTACGCTCTGTCATCATTCCTTGTTTTGTCATACCTTCGTCATCCAAAACCCCTCAACAATCCCCGATGTAGCATGTAGCGAGCAGGAGGCCTAACGCGAATAAGAAGGCAAACGAATACCCTGGGTGGTCGGGTGGGTCAAGTTGGGAATTCATGTCGGTGCGTCTTCCTATGGCAAAACTTTCCGTTCATGACTGAAATGCTATTACAAACAGCTGCTCTTTCATTGCGCTCCTGCATGCCAAGTGCCAGTCTTCTGGTCAAACACACTTCTCGATCCCTTATCCCTCACACTCCCTTCCCAATATCCTATTAACCATCGCCCAGCATATCCCTTTCCCTCCCGCGCCCCAGGGGCTTGATATTATGTCACACTGCCAAACTAGGCTGTGGCGGATGGGATGACGGTGGACATGAATTTACTTCTACAGATGAACATAATGTAACGCTTTGCCGTTTGTACCACCAATTTCTGCGAATGCTATCTGGGATTTGTCGCAATAAACTCGTTAAATGAATGAACGTACCGCGCTGCATACGGCTGTTCCTCGTTCTGGTCGGCGTTCAACGTTCAACTAGGCGCCCGTTCCTCATTTCGAATTGTCATCATCATCAAACAAGTAGAAGCGAATATGCAAAGATATGCAATCCCTCGACCCCAGACTCTTCGTTCCCAGGTAATCTATATCTACTGTAAGCAAACAGTTTCCCAGGCTGACGTACCGTTGCTACAGCCTGAATACATCGATCTGATGAATCTGTTCAAACTCGTGCTACTAGAACGCTATGATGCGCAATCGCAGCAATTCTGGAGGAATGTTCTTTCATCAGTGATGTATGCAAAGGAGACGGTCTGTTCATCATGATACAATCATGGGTGGTTACTTCGGCTACCAGTGGGATGTGGGAAGCTTCTAACACAATTTGGCGACCACCAATACTCTTTCCTCGCCGTCCTCCCAGGTTCATTGAACTCAGGATTCCCTCTTTCCTGCTGAAGTAGATATGTGTCTCACTGCCGACATCGACGCAGCTTGGGTCTCGAGCTTTGGTACTACCCTCTTCCTCAGCATAGCATTCCTCATGGGCTCAGTTTTCCACTATGGTGCGTCTTGCTCTACTTTGCGTGTTTGTAATTAGATTTGAATATCTCAGTGGTCTAGGTATCTATACCATCCTTGTCTGCTTCGCGATACCCATACTATGTACCAGCAACAAACCGGGCAATCCGAAGGCGAAACTAGGAGTGTTGTCCGCAATCTTACTCATGTTTGCAATCTCCACGATCTGTGTCATCATTGGAGCGATGCTCGTGCTTCTCGGTTTGAAGACGGCTTTGATGGATAGTTGTGATAGTAAAGAGGCACTCGATGCTTTCGGAACAAGAATGGGAAGGCTGAATGATGTGGGACTAGCACTCTGCTACTTGGGGGTGAGTTTCAGAAAATACTTCAGAACGTACCCAATCTTGGACTTACATTCGCTCACCAGATCCTGATTGGAGATTCCCTCGTGATATGGAGAGCTTGGGTTCTGTGGTCGAAAAGGCTAAATATCCTGATCATACCTATCCTCCTTCACCTGGGGACTATGACGTTGACTCTTGTCTTATGGGCATGTGAAGGCCAACATTCCTCGTCAGCGGACTTTCCAATGGTCGATCAACTTGAATGCTTTCCATTCCGGATTAGTGTGTTGGACTTATCTGCATTGACGAACCTTGCTGCTACCGTAGTGATTGGGTACAAAGTATGGTGCGTAGTTTGATTCAACCTTGCAAATTCCGCCGAACCTTGCCAATGTCACGATAGGTTACACAGAAAGGCTGCAACAAAATACCTTGCAAGGAGCAGTCAGACAGGGAAAATCGTAAGACTGCTCTTGCTCTTCGCAGGATTATATTGTTTCATTTGGGTACTGTGAACGTCCATTCGTATCGATCACTATCCGTGCTGACTGATAGAATAGATCTTGGGTATAGTGGTAGCCATACCCTTCGGAGTCGCGAATGCTTCATTACCCCTGCACTTTGTCAACTCCTGGATACAAGGCAGTGTAATACATGTTGTGGTATGTACTATCCGCTTACAGCTGGGTCTCAACCTGACAATACACTCGATTTCAGGGTATTTATCCCACCTTGCTGATTGTTGTTGCCCATTTGCAGAAATCATTCTGGGCGGCGCCTGACTCTCAGCCAGCCTTGCAAAACAGCTTTGATACCCCACCTGTTAATCATTGCTCGCTTTCCGAGCAAATGGATGAAGAAAGACAATTCTAAATACTAGTATTTCCTCCCGACTGAGCCGTGATTTATCAACCAGTACATCGGTACTTCTAATGGTTTCTTTCCTCGAAATCTACCCGCCAATACAGTGGGCAGCAGTGATTCAGATGTGTAATGATCGTAGCCTGAGACACGAAACACGTTGTGCAAATCAATTTCCTACCAGAACCGTTCGTTTCGCCGCTTATCTACATAAGTTACTGTTCGGGCTACGAGTTGAAGTCCTCGACTCGTCGACCATCACGCTGCTGTCCATCCGCGTGAGTCACGAAACTTTAGGCGCCGATCTCATCTCTTATTACAAACCACCATACCGACTACTTGTAACTAAGCTCACCGTCTCTGCACAGCTAACATCTGATGCAACAGTTTACTAGCAGGTCCTGTCATAGGATCCATGGCTCAAGAAATGATTCTTGGACTTGGAGTAGGACCTACCCAACTTTTCATCGGTGAAAACTTCAAGAAAACTTCCGACTTCCGCACATAGTAAGTACGTTTTCTCCATGTAATTCCAATGTAATTCTGCCAGTGAATGCACTTTTGACAGCGGTTTTCCAAGTGATCTAGCTCATTTACTATCGCCTTCATCAGTTAAGCCCTCCCCATCATGTCTCATGAATAAATAGCCATCTTCTGGATTCTATCAATCAGATGGCCAGCACTCGTCACATACACGTCGACGGCGGGAACTGCTCTTCGCCATGTCTCTCACCGCTAATATTGACTCGGAGTCAGCCTGGGTTTCCCGCTTTGGCAACGTCCTCTTTCTCCACGTTGCATTCCTCGCTGGGTCGGTTCTCTCTTACGGTAACTTCTTGCATTTTTTTGTCAATCAGATTCGATGACTTCACTTGAATATAGGCGTGTATGCCATCCTGCTTTGTCTTGCAATACCTATCCTATACAGGGATAAAGATATCTCAAGGCCGAGACTCGGAGTATTGGCAGCGATTTTGCTCATGTTTGCAATGTCTACGTATTTTGTGGGTGTCCAGGCCGCATACGTGTTTGTTGGATTGAAGATGGTCTTGATGGATGGTGACGGAAATACGCTGGATGCTTTCAGGGCAAGAATGACCGGGCCATTCGTCGTGGATTCAGTTCTCTGCTTTTTGGATGCGAGCGCCAACTACCTTCACTATTACAGAGTTTGTATACTGACACGTCGATATTCAGGTCTTGACAGGAGACTCGCTCGTTGTATGGAGGACGTGGGTCCTTTGGTCAAGAAGTTTCAAGATCTTGATGATTCCCTTTATTCTACACCTCGGGACTATAGCAATGACCTTCACCGTCTTGGTATGCGAGAGTAAACATATGTCGTCAGTAACCCTCTCGATGGACTTCCCACAATGCCTCTCCCTTAACCGTACCACGTATGTTTTATCTGGTGCGACAAATGTTGCCGCCACAATAGCTATTGGGTACAAAGTGTGGTGTGTGTGTTCTTTTGACACATTCTTTTGCATACCCCCTCACTCTTGATAAGGGTGCATCACAAAGTTGTGAGGAAGTACCTTGCGCATATAGGCGGCAGAACGAACAAAGTTCTGGGTCTTGTCTTGCTCTTTGCGGCAATTCAAAGTTCATTCACGGTAATTCGAACTTCCTTAGCCAGCTCCCATCTCTGTCTATATGCCTGATAACTCTAGATTCTGGGCTTGGCGGTGATCATATCTTTTGGAGACGCAACCAATTCATTACCACTGCAATTCTTCAATTACTGGGCTCGAGGCAGTGCAAGACACGTTGTGGTATGTCACTCACTTGAATACCACCTGCGTCAATCCTAATCTTCATATATCACATAGGGGATTTATCCAACCCTACTGATTGTTGTCGCTCATTTGCAGTCGCATGTTGAGCGACATTTAGCTTCGTCGACGAACGTGGAAGGAAGACCAAGCGTAGAATGATAGTCGTACATTTAGGTTAATTATAGCCCGCTTAATCCAAGAAAATCATTATAACCCAAGAATCAAATTCCGCCTCCAAACGTGCATACATGCCACCAACGCATTCTAGCTAGGTTCAACTCCTGAGAGTGCGGCAGTAACCTTAATCATCGTAAAATACAAGTGCCCTGAGCTCGATAGATTCCCGATACGGGCTTCCCTTCGGCGTTGAAGGATCCTCGAAGGCAGTGTGAGGGGTGAATACTGCTACGCTGCCGTCTTCGATCGAGTCGTAGCTATGTTGGACCGCATCAACTACCAAAGCCCTAAGAACAGACCAGGCCACGTACCACTTAATCAGCAGGACTTCTTCCGGTGTCATTCCCCGCAGGTACTTCCACTTGTGCGCAGGGTTAAACTTCACGCCATACGTTTCTCCCACCTTGTCCGGATACAGTAACTCTACCGGGGCGAGGTCTTCCTTGGGGTTGACCGAAGTATAATCGCATACCGCAAGAGGCCAGTCTAGTGCAGGGTGCAAGAGGGGGCGCCAAAGGTTGATGATCTGGAAGCGGTGCTTCAACCGTTCGGTGGCCTCGGCCTCGGGGAGATGTTGGCGAACACGGTTAACTGAAGCGCTGGGGGTTTGATCGACGTGTACCTGGGGAACGGGAGTCCGTTTTTTGGGGTCTGAACCGTCCACGCCCTCACGGCGGCGGCGAACAGCTGAAGAGGCGTGAGATTGCGGCCGCAACGAACACGGGATCTGGATGGAAAACATACTGTGATCAAATAACACCACCTTGCTGGCACCCGTTAACTTCTTCAGCAATTCAATGCTTTCTGGGTAATACTCCCTTTCGATATCGACGTCCTCGTTGAACTTTTCGTAGTCTACAGACGATGCATGTTTGGCGAATTGGAACCCGTTGGCATCGAGAGATAGCGCATCCTCTGCTCCGCGGATATTCTCGATTTGACAGACGTGTTTAACAGCCATGTCCGTATAATTCAGCTTGGGTGTCCCTGCAGGAGGTTCATAGTTGTAGAACCTGGGCTTGGACCCATCGGCTGGAGGAGTAAAGTAGGAGAGTGTTGCGGTGACGGTGTCGGCAGGCTGGGTAGACATTTGATCGCGTTCGTTGAGGAAATCCGGAGAAAACTTGATGTGGGGTACTTATATAGCCTGCAGCTGGTACCAAGCTAGTCCCCTGACAATCAATTACAAGAGAGAATCTCGACATGCTGGCCAATTGATTCGAATCATCTCCAACTGGAGCTAGACCTACAGTATCTCGTCATGCGTAAAGTAGAGGGGAATTGATTATAAAGGTGCTGAGTAAAGTGCCTTAGCGGCGCTCCTGACAAGTGATAGTTTAGGAAAGCGACGAGATGATGAGGTTTCGATTAGACTCACCGAGAGTCGACCGAGAGTCGAGTTACTAGTTCCCAAGGAATGACACTCACATCATTCGTATTCTTTGTGGTCGACACCGTTTAGCCGTTTAGCTGCCTCCCAGTATTAAGGGAATGCTTATACATATCCCGTATGGTACGCGTATTGCTGGCTTATAACTTGCGGCCATATGATCAACGCTTATTGTAGAAATGATGAATCGTTCAGCCATAGATCGAATGCCACTTGCAATTCATTCATATACCGACCTGACCGGCTCGACCTTGAGCATGACTAGTTATCACATTCAATGCGCATCAAACATTCGCTCGATAATGCTCGTGGCTCCAAACCACTCCTCCATCCACCACGAGCTGAAACCTCGCGACATCCTTCTCCAGCTCGAATACGCCAAACTTTGATACACCTTTCCAGTGTTGGTGTACCGTAACATCGGAATCATGGATGTCTTCGTACTCGCGTGCGAAAGGTTGGTAAAAGAATGATAAAGGAGACGTGGAGAATTCGATGATGGTGTGGCTTTCTGGGTATTCTCCGACAGGAGGTGGGAATTTGACAGTAGCTACGTGATTTGTATGAGGCAAAATTCTAAAGCAAAAATTAGGAACAACCACTCACCGTGCTCATGACGATCACCACTGACAATAATGCCGTCACCAACTGCCCAGAGTTCACGGAAGATTTCTTCTCGCTCGTCGAGATAGCCTGCCCAGGAATCCATTGCATCCAAGCCACCGCTCCAGTTCTGAGCGATCAAGATGAGCAACAGACCTCTGTAGTCTGTATAATAGAGCCTAACCTGAGTCATAGGAACACCGCTAACAACCACCTTCCATCCCTTCTCACTCCTTATCCACTTCCTCAGAGCTTCAAGCTGACGCGCTCCAAGCATCGTTCTCTTTCCTCTTCCGCCTTTCTCCAGATCCGCAGGCTGGTCACGATAGGAACGCGTATCCAACACGAAAAAAGACGCGTGTCCCCTCTGGAAAGTGTAGTAAAACACATCTTCATGCAAAGGTGCTGGATTTGCGTGGTGTTGGTACTGAAGGAACGGCTGGATAGCTTCTGTGAACATCTCTAAAGAAGCGTTTGTACCAGGCCAAAAGTCGTTGATGATTTCGTGATCGTCAAACATGTGTAGCCAAGGGGTGTTTCGAAGTATCGGTGTGTAGTCAGGGCTGGCATAGATCTGACGGTAAAGGCTAGCGTAGTACTCCCTGGTGAGTGGAGCTGATACGGTCGGCAAATCGCTGTAAATGAAATCTCCGAGGAAAAGGATGAAGTCCTGGGATTGAGAGGTGTTTTGAGAGAGATATGTTGAAAGATGCTGGAAGCCCTCGATCGATAAGGGATGTTTGAAAGGACTATAGGGGAAGAAGGGCTTCATGCAAGAGGTGCTGATGAAGCGGACGGTAGAGATGTTAGATTCTGGGGCACTGGTAATGAAAGAACCCGAATGGCCAAAGGACGTGGAATAGGTGTACAGGGTAGATGGATTGAGAGAGGAGAGTGCATGACCGTCGTGGCTTCATTGGAGATTTTGATGTTCGTCATCGTCGTTGTCATGTTGGTGTTCACGTCGGTATAGGATAAGTTGAAGGACGACGGACCACGATGACCTACAACGATTCGAGCTGAAGTTGAGTCGACCCATCCCATCCGTGAGATTGACAGGTCCTGAGTAGGGTACAACAGCTGTCCTCGAAGAATAAAGTCTGCACACGACACGAGGCACAACATGTTTAGGGCAAGTGATAGTATGTCTGCGAAGACATTCCGGCTTCGAAACCCGAATATGAGGGGGAAGATGGCATTTTTCGTGTTGGCTCTGGGCTGTAGCAGAAAAGATGCCACGAACACACCAAACGCGGTAACAAGCCTTGGAATGAATCGATATCCAAGAGGCAACTGACGGGGCGAATCAGACCGGACTTGTGCTCAGTAGACTCTGGCGTACCTTTTCGAGAAACAGCCAAGTATTATACTTGAGGTATGCCGACGAGGCGACGCTGCTGAAGCGCAAAGTGACCTTCAGCATTCTTTTGCTATAATTCCAAGGGCTGTTTGGGGTCGTTATCTATATGTCTTGAGCTTCTTGACAGCCGCCCCAATCAACGCTAGAGAAGGAATCGCACGTGTGTTAGACAAAATCTTTTGGAAGATGTGGTTAAGGGACATACCCGGCATTTCAACGTCACCAAATATCCTTGAATACCGCTGGAGAAATAGAAGACGTGCCTGTCGCGAGGCATTCAATCTGTTCTGTAGTCGTGTGGTGACACAATGCTGGCGGTTAGAGCTTGGACTGAGTTTGACGTGGGACAGTTTCTCGGTCACGAGTTGTGTCCCACGATGAGGGACCTCGGCGTGCCTTCAATTCGATGATTCCAATGTTCCTCTTGTCTTTGACGTTGACCTCAACGACGAGCTCTGGTGTTTCTCAAATGCACGTTCGTACTTGACTCGAAACACTTTCCGGAATCTGAACGGGATTGCACAGTCGCCCCGAGTCCCGACGCGTCGACCTCACATTTGCAAATTTTAAGGTTCTCATCACACATGCCGCTCCTCCGCCCTTGCTGCACGTTCATCCAGCTTCTAAGGCTTCTTTATCGCAGGATATATAAGATGCAAAGAGGAACCGAATAGGTCTCTCTGAGACTCCCAGAATGCATTCCTCTACCTCGGACGTATCATCACCCATCAAGTCGCTCGAGGACGTGAGCTATGTTGCTCCCGAGGTTGCACGGGCAGAGAAGAAGCCACAACCTAGCAAGCTTTCATCTGTTTTCAGTGTGCTCGTGGCTGGTGTAGCTCTATTCTCCGATGGGTGAGTATTCCTGTTTCGGTTTTCTGGTCTCTGATTGAAGTCCTTCATTGCAGTTACAACATTCAAATCATCGGGTACATGAACCCCATCTTGTCCAAGCTATACCCTGATGCTGCAACCACTGAAATGAAGACGCGACTATCTAACTCGATCTTGATTGGAGAGGTCTTTGGAATGATACTCTTTGGGCTCTGCATTGATCGCTGGGGCCGGAAGATGGGAATTATTGCGACTACTGCTTTCTTAGTTTTTGGTATCGTGCTGGCTACGGCAGCACATGGGACGACACCGACAGGCATGTTGTGGATGATGGTTAGTCTTCCCGTCATGGTATGAACATGCAGTTAAACATCTCGTAGGTTATCGCTCGAGGGGTTGCAGGCGTTGGCGCAGGTAAGAATAACACGGTTCTTTCAGTGATATAGGCTGACTATGAGATCAAGGTGGAGAATATACTGTGTGCACAACGCAGGCAGTTGAAGCCGCTGACGAGAATAGCTAGTTTGTTCCTCTTACCAATCCAGGCACTTCTTCAGGAACTAATGTTCTTCGCAGTGTTCGGAAAAGACGCGGAGCCTTGGTAGCTACTGCCACTAATGTTGCTATCATATCAGGCTTCGTTGGTTCTTCCATCACTGCCATCATCGTTATTGCTGCATTCCATGATCGTGCAAGAGATGCGGTATGGAGAACTTGCTTTGGAATCGGAATTATAGTGCGTGAGACAATGCTCATCTCCCTCTTCACGGCTGAATATCAGTACATCTAGCTTCCATTGACGATATTCTTCTTCCGAATGCGTCTCGTAGACTCGACTCAATACCACAAGCATGCTATCAAGCGCAACTTTCCATGGAAACTCGCAATTAGAAGATACTGGAAAGCCATGCTCGGTTGCTGTGGTGCATGGTTTTTATAGTAAGACATGTACTAAATTCAAGTGTTCCGTTACTAACCTTCATGGGCTAGCGATGTTGTTGTATACCGTAAGTGTTTATACCCATCTGTGTCGATCCTCAATACTTAGACCACCGTAGCTTTCAACCTCCTTGCGCCGACCATTGTGGCGGAGTTCACCTCATCAAGCTCACTAGTGGAATCGACTGGCTGGTCGGCTCTCGTCAACTCGTTTGCACTGCCTGGTGCTCTCTTTGGGTGCGTATTGCTGTTCTAATTCATCTGACAGCAGCAGATGTAAATTCATATTGCTCACAGTGGCCTCCTTATCGACCGCATCGGTCGTCGTCAGACCTATACCCTAGGCTTCACCGTTGTTGCAATCTTCGGTTTCGTCATCGGAGGCGCTATGGTTCCTCTACGAAAAACCTTCCCGGCCTTTGTTGTGTTATTTGGCCTGTTCCAGAGTTTCCTCAGTGTCGGACCCGGTGTAAGTGGTCTATTGTTCAAGGGCAGGGCTGTAATTTAATGGACAGCTGTATAGAACTGCAATTTCTTGGTGTCGAGTGAATCATTCCCTACACCAATTCGAGGCCACTTTTTGGGTTTCTCAGCTGCTGTTGGTAAAGCTGGTGCTGCTGTGTACGTGCCCTATTGAATCGCCAGTGATAATGAAATTGATTGGTGTACAGCGGTACCCAGGTGTTCCCGATCATCATGAACAGATTCTCCACAGCTATCAAAGGTCAACAGGCTATCTTTTTGGTGGGATCGGCGATTTGCGTAGTCGGAGCTGTTGTGGTGAGTTTGATTACCGTGTTTTGCGGCGATGCGCGCTTAAGTCATGCTGTGTAGGTGTGGTTCCTCGTGCCGGATATGGACAACCAACTAGAGTCGGAAGACGCAAGATTCAAGAAGTATTTGGAGGAGAATGGATATGATACCAGTGAGATGGGCATCTGACGAGATATGTAAAGTACAGTCGACAGAAAAGTCGACTTCAAAAGTAACGAAGAGATGACGATGTAAATTACAAGTTCCTTCATATGTCGACCACTACTGCTTCTTCCAGACCTCGCGGTTCTCTTCCAAATAATCCTTCAACGATCGCTTCCCCTTCCAGATTCGCAAAAGACCCTTCCCATCCTTTCCTTTTGTGTCTTCCTGTTTGAAAACCCGTTCTTCTAAACCGCTGGCTACAGCCTCATCGATGAGCACCATCGCTCGCGCAAAATGCTCGGAAACACCAAGTTCCACCCATCTTTCCACCGCCTCTGCCTGTGATAGTCGGCGATGGACGATCTTTCTCCCAATCACTTCCGTCAACAGGGAAGCAGCCTGGACATGAGTATTGAGATATCGCGAACCCAAAGAAAATCTTGATATGTACTTACTTCGTCGTAACTGTATAAGTCAGGGCCCATGATCGCGTATTCATCATAAAGATTCTCTGGTGGATCCAATAGGGCTGCATACGCTGCTTCAGCGATATCATTTAAGTGCACCCAACCGAGTTTTCCATCTCGTGCGGCAGAAACCAGCTCGCCGCGTTCCATGATGTACGACCAGTAGTCACGCGTAAAGTTAGCTGCGAGGGAGATTGAGAAGTACGCTATCCGCGAAGAAACGCCATAAACTCACTGAAGAACCAACTCGGCCGCAGAACAGCGTATTCCTTCAGTTTACCCTGATTCCTTGAGTCGTCCAAGTACCTGTGAATTTCTCCGGGACCAAAGGCGTCAATAGCGATGGCGGCTCCGCTAAGTAACACGATACGCCTAACCCCATGTTTGAGAGCAATGTCAATGAAAGCCTTGTTTTCCTTGACCAACTCCTCGTTATATTGTGGGATGAGATAGACGACATCAAAGGTTTTTCCCGATTCGAAAGGGGTGTTCCAAGTAGCGTGGTTGTCCCAATCGAATTGCACTCCATCGAGTCGATCGGCTGCAGAGTGCAAGCGAGCAAATTCGCGAATGGATTCGGGAATTCCGGCGCTGCCTTTGCGAGAGGTCACCACGACGTTAGCGTTGGATTTGGATAGTAGAAGTTTGGTGATGGGTGTTCCGGTTTGGCCGGTTCCACCAGTGAGAAGGATGGTTGGCTGCATTCTGAGGTGCTGTGCGTTGAATATAGGTCAAACTGTGTGAGGAGTCTAGCTGAGGTATGTTCCCTCTTTATAGGACATGAATAGTCTGCCAAGCTGAAAGATGAATCAGCAGCATGATTGCGCGTCGCATTCGCTATTAGAAAGAACGTGAAGACGCGCGTCTTGCCGACGATGAATGGCGTATGTGAATTTTGAAGCATGTTGAAGGTTCAAATTCAACGAAGTCGAACGGCTCGGAAATACGGATACTATAGCTTTGCTCACTAATCGAATGGTGCGGGCGAAGCTTTCGATTTTTTGCCTTATTTGCAATATCTCGGTCTTGGTATTCTGGATGCAAGATGATTCGCTTCCTGTGGTCCCCGAGCATGTGAACCTGCAAAGAATTATTAAGAAAAAAGAAGTCAAGGATTTTGTACACCGTTCCAGACCAAAGACCATCTCACTCTCAATATCAGGACCCAGCAGCAGAGGTGTTGTTGGACATTTGGAAACGATACCAAGAAGATGGATGTGGTTGAGGTAAGAACTAGGAGAATCATTTGAATTCACTTTCCTTTCCAGGCAGGAAACATCCTCAAAAGGAAACTCTTCCCACAGCTGCTCAAGGGCCTCACTGCTTGTGCTGTATACCGTCGTTGTTGGTTGGTGAACATAACACACGATATGCGCTTAAGATGTGCTGTGTAGGTGTGGTTCCTCGTGCCAGATATGGACAACCCAAGGGACAACCAAATAGAGTCGGAAGACGCAAGATTCAAGTATTTGGAGGAGAATGGATATGATGAGATGGGCATCTGACGAGATATGTAAAGTACAGTCGACAGAAAAGTAAGTCGACTTCAAACGTTACGAAGAGACGACGATGTAGATTACAAGTTCCTTCATATGTCGACTACTGCTTCTTCCAGACATCCCGGTTCTCTTCCAAATAATCCTTCAACGATCGCTTCCCCCTCCACATTCGCAAAAGACCTTTTCCATCTTTTCCTTTTGTGTCTTCCTGTTTGAAAATTCGTTCTTCTAAGCCACCGGCTATAGCCTCATCAAAGGGCACCATCGCTCGCGCAAAATGCTCGGAAACACCGAGTTCCATCCATCTTGCCACCGCCTCTGCCTGTGATAGTCGGCGATGGACGATCTTTCTTCCAATCACTTCCGTCAATAGAGACGCAGCCTGGTCATGTTAGTTGAGGAGTCGTGGATGCGGGAATATCATATCATACTCACTTCATCGTAACTGTACAAGTCAGGACCCATGATCACGTATTCGTCGTAAAGGTTCTCTGGCGGATCTAATAAGGCTGCATACGCTGCTTCAGCGATATCATCCAAGTGCACCCAGCCAAGTTTCCCATCTCGTGCCCCAGAAACGAGCTCGCCGCGTTCCATGATGTACGACCAGTAGTCACGCGTAAAGTTGGCTGTGAGTGGGGTAGATAAGTGCGCCATCCGCGGAGAAAAATCGCGAAACTCACTGAAGAACCAGCTTGGCCGCAAAACAGCGTATTCCTTCAGTTTTCCCTGATTTCTCAGGTCGTCCAAGTACCTGTGGATCTCTCCGTAACCAAAGTCATCAATAGCGATGGCAGCCGCGCTAAGTAACACGATACGTCTGACTCCATGTTTGAGAGCAATGTCGATGAAAGCTTTATTTTCCTTGACCAGCTCCTCGTTATACTGTGGGATAAGATAGACGACATCGATGGGTTTTCCCGATTCGAAAGGGGTGGTCCAGGTAGCATGGTTGTCCCAGTCGAATTGCACCCCATGGAGTCGATCGGCTGCAGAATGAGAACGAGCAAATTCGCGAATGGATTCGGGAATTCCAGCGCTGCCTTTGCGAGAGGTCACCACGACATTAGCGTTGGATTTGGATAGGAGAAGTTTGGCGATAGGTGTTCCGGTTTGGCCGGTTCCACCAGTGAGAAGGATGGTTGGCTGCATTCTGAGGTGTTGTGTGCTGAATATAGGTCAAACTGCGTGATGATTCTGGCTGAGATATGGCCCGTCTTTATAGGACATGAATAGTCTGCCAAGCTGAATGATGAATCAGCAGCATAATTATGAGTACGCGCGTCTACGTTGAAGTGATTCAACGTTGAATCGTTCGGAAACACGGGTACCGTAGCTTTGCTCACTAATCGAACGCTGCGGGCGAGGCTTTCGGTTTATTCCTTCTATTTGCAATATCTCGGTCTCGGTATTCTGGAACATACAAGATGATTCACTGCCTGTGGTCCCCGAGCATGTGAACCTGCAAAAGAATTATTAAGAAAAAAGAAGCCAAGGATTTTGGGCATACCGCTCCAGACCAAAGACCATCTCCTTCTTCAGAGTCATTACCCCAACAGCAGAGGTGTTGTTGGACGTTGGAAACCATACCAAAATGATGCATGTGGTTGGGTAAGGGCTGGGTAAGAGTCATTTCACCTTCCTTTCCAGGCAGGAAACATCCTCAAAAGGAAACTCTTCGCACAGATGCCCGAGGCCTAACTGCTTTTGCTGTATACCGTCGTTGTTAGTTGGTGAACATAATACATCGCAGCGGGTAAGACACCAATACAGTTAGATGGGCCATGCCGCTAATCACGATACTTTTTCCGTTGACAGCGCCCATGTAACGTGCATCAGTTAAAATCAGGTTAAAATCCTGTTAAGGTTTCTTCCCTGGAACCCCATCTATACCCCGGGATTCATGTCTTTTTCCCTGTCCAGACGATACGGGCTCAAGAAGAGAGGTCTCAAAGCGGAGCCTTACACCAGGCCACCACCATCGCATCGACATTCGGGTCCCAGCGCACCTT
Organism: Paramarasmius palmivorus; assembly: GCA_037176845.1. NCBI lineage: Eukaryota > Fungi > Basidiomycota > Agaricomycetes > Agaricales > Marasmiaceae > Paramarasmius > Paramarasmius palmivorus. The sequence continues at coordinate 288,012 of JAYKXP010000039.1, read as the reverse complement.
GGTGAGCGTTTTAATGCCTTTCTCCCATTCCACTGTCTAACTTTACACGCCAACAACACCAGGCCATGGATTAATATACACGATGGTGCGTTGAACTGTTTCGAGACCGTCGTATACACATGACATTGTCCTCAGAGGTCGACGCGACGCAGTTATCTTCCACTCTTCCACCAATACCCGAGCTTTGTAAACATGAGGATTGCGGCGGATGTTGGAAAGGATACCCTCAATCTCGTTTCCCAAACTGGACCCCGTCTCAAGTATACAGAAGTCGTATTGAAAAGGCTATTAAGGAGTACCGCCGCGATGATGACTGTAGAATATACAGTGTTAATGTCGATACCAAAGGTTATTTCACGGATGCGGGGGAACGCACTGTGACTACGGATACTCAAGAAGAGTACTGGGACTTTTTAATCAATCAAAAGGTGAGTCCGACGTTGACTGAGGTTCAAGCTATCTTCTCAAGTTTAATTCAGGGTTTAGATGACATTAGAGTCCAGGCAGTCTTCGTAGAAAACATGTCGGGCCCCGTGTTACAGATGCTGGGGGCACGATACAACATCGAGCCCTTCTTCTTTTCATCTTCCCTATCATGGATACCCTCCCGATTCCAAGAGGAAGTTCGTCCAGGCAAAGGCGACCACATAACCGTCACCCTCACATTCCTCAGAACCATGGACACCTATCTCCCCAGCGCATCTAGTTCCACTTCAAGCACCGTGACAGAAAATGCCAACTGGAATGGTGCGTTCACACACACTGCCAGCCGCATGCCCAACTGACACCCCACGTTTTAGAGGAAGTTATCAACACTCAGGCGCCGCTATACTTAGATTCCGGAGACGGCTGCTACCTTGTCCTCGATTTGCTCGCCGTTCATCTCATCCGGAGCACAGAAGGGAACACTATCATATCTTACCACCACACAGACCCCGATGCCACCTCGGCACTCTATCTACAGGAACGAATACGCTTTGCCGGCCAGAGCGTCTATTGGCAGAGTATCTTCCAGAAGTCGCCTGATCCAACTTTTGTCCTCCTGACCTTTATTTGGCATGCAATGTACGCTTGGGATGAAGCGCTGGAAACCTTGTATAAACATATCTGCTATCTAGTGAGTATCCTGTCGGTTGCACGAACGTAAATGGGCGCTAATGCATTTGGCAGGAGACACAAGTGATAAGTACCTCGGATATGCGCATGACTCAAAGGCTGCACATCATACGAGCTCATCACTTGCACTATACATCCTTGCTTGAAGACTTTCGAAAAGCTGTCTTGTTCATATTACATACTCCCAACCCTGCCATGGACTCCCTTTCTGAACTCGATCGGGCGTTTAGCAGGAAGTTGCTGGAAAAAGAGTGTAACCACCTCTTATCCGAAATTGATCGTCTGGAGATGAGCAGGATGATGCAAGATAAACGACTCAAGAACGTCATGAACCTGGTATGGGTGCCGGAATCTTTATATCCACTTCAGTTCACTCACGGCAGGCTGTAGGTCTTCAGTACTGTCAACATCGGTGACAGCAGACGTATGCAAGATTTAACTGAGGCAGCTGTGAGAGATAGCGCTGCAATGAAGCAAATAGCTTATCTATCAATGATTTTCCTTCCTGCTTCTTGTGTTGCTGTAAGTGACATTGCCCTTTTAATTTGATTGATACAGCCATCTCACCAAATTGACAGGCGGTCTTTGGTAGGTCATGCTCGTCCTCATATCGTTCAAAAGGCTCAAGAAAACGTTAAAGGCATGAACATAAAGGAGTTGGGCTCGGGACTTCAGACGCTACCCCACTACTTTGCAATCGCACTTCCTCTCACAGGACTTACAATCTGGATCGTCATGACTTTCCAGAGTAGATACCTATTCGGGAACAGGCATACAACATTCTTTGAACGTCTGGCATGGCCTGTATTACTCTTCAAGTCGATATTCAAAATAGGGGAATCAGATCCTTCAGAGCAGCTGCCTTTACGATGACGGTGATGAGATTTATGATTATCTGTACGGTTTTAATGTGATTGTATGGACTGTGGTGTTTGTATGCTTTTAATTTGCTTTTAATGAATGATCAGACTCCTATCCCACAGACTCCTATTCCACAGATTTATATCCGTGAGCTCACCTGGCCATGTATTCAGTGGATACTCGATTTGCTGAGGTGTAGTTGCGCGCGTTGGAGTCGGACGCGTCTCCTTGCGAGTCACGTGACGCGAAAAAAAGAAAAAAAAAAAAATCGAGCGGCTACCATTCAGACTGAGGCAGACGAGGTCGACGATCCACTGGATGCGAAAGATTTCATACTTTTAACATTCCTGATGAAGACGACCATATTGAGGCATGGTTCTCTTAAATGGCGCATACAACTCTAGTGCGTTTATCGTGTCTACCTGTCCTAGGTGCAATAGGGCCATTTCTGATGCATTGGTTATTGCCAGATCCCTTACGCTAGACGTGTATTGGACGATTTGGGATGATGTGCATGTATGGCAGCGAGTTGGTTATATCCTGTATTGTGGTAGCTAGTAGATGCCCGTAGCATGTACCTATATTCTGCCAGAGTACATGTAGTACGGAACTCTGCACTGATCGAGGTCGGTCCATAGCAGGTTTATCAATGTTATCAAGTAACTCGAGGGAGACACAAATATACCCATATACCAATATATACAACAATTTCGAAGCTGTGCCTACTCCAAGAGAACCAAGACGTCCGACCGCTTGTGACATTACCTGCTATACCTGAACTTCAGGTCTCCTATTTCCTCCTCAATCTCCTTCAGATTCATCTGCTTATCAACTATTGTTGTTCGGTCGGCAAGCAGTTCGTTTCCCTGGAAGGCCGCCCACCATGAGTACAGCGTGAACCCGCGGCGAGGAACATCTAGCGGGAGCTTAGGAACAAATAATCCCGCAACAACCCCCATTACCAGGATGAATAGCACCAGCGGTATAGCTAGAATCCAATCCAAGTAAACTGTTGTCAGCACACGATCTTGGAAAGACCATGCCAGGGATTTCCCGGAGCCGGCGAGATACGGTAGAAGATTAGAGCAGTCCGCTTTGGCTTTGGCTTCAGCAAAAAGTTTGGGCGAAAGCTGAGTATAGCCTAGGGGACCAGAACCTCCGGTATACGAAATGAGCTATATGGGCAAAAGAACACGTCAATGATAAAATAATGAAAGGCTAGCCGTGAATCCTTACAGTGGGCGACGGAACATATCTTCCGTCACGACCATTGTCCTACAACACGATCAGCTAAGGCAATTCACGGAAAGGTCAATACGAACCTTAATGATCTGATTGTTTGAATTGTCATGGAGAACTTCATAAGCCACGAAAAGACCAGTCGAGTTCAAGGCCGTCTTCACGCCTTTCACCTGGCTGGCACTTTTTCCTCCTTTTTTAATAGCCGTCGGATCTGGAAGAATCTCTTTTGCCTTGTCGACAATCATCAGAGATTGAGGAATGCCGTTCGAGTTATTGTACACTCCGACGACGTATGGCTCAAAGAGCTCTACACAAACAGTAGCGTCGTAACCTATGCTAGTCGCGTTCGAAGACTTGGGAGGATCGTATACTTGAAAATCACCATTCGGTGTGAATGTAGTATTTAATCGCACGAGTAGAACCTCCACTTGAGTCCAGCCGAAACCGTCATTGCCTGCCGACCGTCTAAGTGTACACCCCGAATATCATCGAGCGCGCACGTACCTTGATCTACCGGGAAACTTTTGAAGCTGTGGCCTAGCCCATTGGGTTCAAAGGCTGAAGAGGCTGCGGCAGACGAGCAGTCAGTTCGACTGTGGTGCACAAAATCATACTCTAAACTTACAAAAGTGCGTCATAGAATTGATATTAACTCTATCAAGTGGTATAGTGTCGTTGGGCTTGAAGACGCTACTTTCATTAAAAGATGCTTCAAATATCGCGGGCAGGCTTCTGTTGAATGATGCAAAAAGGGACCGAAGGTCGTCCCGGGGTGTGAATACGTAGGTAAAGTTTCGTCCGGATTGCGGAATGCTACACTAACATATGAGAAACGACTAGTGAGGGAGTGAAGGAAGTACTCACATGTTGACATTGCCGTTCGACAGTCTCTGACAATGAATACGGATACCCCATCTTGGGAACCTGTTAAATGAGTCATCACAACCAGGTAGCAAAATAGATAAAACGGGGAACCAACCGCAAGATATTCCCTGGTAACGCTTGCGCGGACTTGAGGTCATTAGATTTGAATTCATCTGGTCTAGTACCGCGAGTAACGTTGGGAGCGAATGTCCCAAAGCCGGAGCCATCAGGAAGAAGCTGTGACCGGGTTACCTCCGCAAAGTACACGTCCTCACCACGTCCGTCCTTGAGCACGACGTACGGCGGAAGTTCTGCTAAAGCAGCAAATGGCGAAATAGTCCAGGTGAGTTGGAAAGACTATAAATACGAGATTATGAGGAGCAGCCAGTGGAAGCAAGTAATTACACACTTTGAAGGCCTTATTCAGCTGTGCAGCCTTATCGATGTCACTCGGGGACAAGTCTGCGTATATGGCAACCTCCTCGTACTTGTCTGGATCATGCTGATTTCAATGAAGGTCAGTAGTCGATATCAAGTTCTACAAGAATTGTCGACTTGCCTTAATGACTGTCTTGATATCCAATATTCGGCCAAGAAGGAACGGAAGTAGGCCTGCGAGTGTGCTTGCAAGGAGGAAGAGCAAAATGAAAATAGTCCAAGGTCGTTTGCTAATTGATGTATCAGCAATAACAATGGCACATTGGCGGAGACTTACTCATACTCCCTCCGAGAGCTCCGTGCAGTCCCAGCGAACATGTATCTAGCCCACATGAGGCGGCAACCAGCCCACATACTAGTGGGATCTTCAGCGGTGGATGCTAGATCCTTGAGCCTAATACCAGGCGCACTAATTGGTACATTGGACTGATGTATGAGTGTGGCCCAGGCTAGCGAGCATTAGCGAAAGAAAACAGACGAACATGACAGCGACACTCACTTGCAGCTTCAAGGAAAGACTTTCCCAGTTCTACGAGACTGAAACCCAGCCAGAATCCTAAAAAGCCGCAGCCAGAGCCGACTATTGCTCTACTCCAAAATAAAGTTTTGTCTTGTGCAAAACGTCGAACGATCACCAGAAAGGGCAATGATATAGCACAGAGGAAGCAGTGAAATAGGATTTTCTTCCATTCGGGCGCCTCGAAGCCTGGGATACCAGAGGACAGCCAACTTCGCCTATCTCTTTCTGGACTCGGATAATTTTTATGGAGTGAAGAAGCCGGAGGTGTCTGCACAAAGGTATCGTCGGTCGCAACACTGGGCGGGTAGGAAGAGAACAGGTCCGATTCGGAATCCGAGCGCGCTCTGTTGTGGAGCGTGGAAATTGATGGCGGTCTTTTCCCCTTTCGAAAAGACCCCGAGGGCGAAGCTTCGTAAGTGTATCTGTCCTGTCTGGAGCGATTGGATAGCAGTGGTACGTTGTACGAATCATCTAAAACCGGGGTGTGAGGTGCATCTGAGTGGGAATAATATGTCCCGGAATCATCGCCTAATGAGCTACGCGAACCTTCAGAAGGCAGGACCTCATGGAGAGCATCACGACTGGGTCTACTCATGGAGGAAGCTGTTGAGTAGGGAAGTGAGAGATTCAATATTTAAAGGAGGATGAATGATAAGACATGTCTAAGCACTTGGGTTAGGCTAAGTGAGTCGTCTCCGCACAACACTCTATGTGGTACTGGTATTGAGCGCCATACAATAATGGGCGCCACAGAAAGACAAAGGAATCAAGTGTCCACTCCATGATATTAAGCAAATGTGCATTCAGTAAATACAGTGTCCCATCCATCACAAACGGAGTCGAGAATGAATACGTGCGGGGAAAGCGGTATAACTATATACGAACGAAGAGGTATCTGGTGACAGCGATGGAACCTTATGATGACGGAAGTGGAGGTAGAAGTGGAAGCTGTCCATTCTTGTCTCCCGCTGGTCGCCTGCGTTCCGTCTGGCGTTCCCGTTCCCGTTGCATCTCTTTCACAATCTGCAGTTGCTGAGCAATGAACTCAGATGTTCCCGGTCTAACATCAAGTTCTATCAGTGTACCGACGTGGAAAGAGGCTGCGAGACGTACCGCATTCGAAGAATCTGCATAATCGTTTGGCCATTCGTAACTTCCTTTTCCTGCTGCTTCTCCTTCTTTCGCTTCTTGATAGTACCAAGGTTTCGCTGTTGGTATACACTCTTGGCTCGAGACATTACGGACGATGAACGAAGACTTTGTTGCATCATTCGGACACACTCCTCCATCAAAGCGTCACTGAGAAGGAATGAGTACAGCCAATAACCAACAATTAGTATGCCAGATTTGCTCACGTCGTCCAATCATAATACAACCGGATCGACATGACATCACGGTACTTCTGGTTTTGGAGAACCTCTAATGGTACTGGACCTTCTCCATCAGCATGGAAGTAATCTCGCAAGAACTGAAGAAATAGGTATTTAGTGAAAGGCACAGAGGAAGAGCGTTCACTTACTTTCAACCACTTGAATACAATATCCACCTCCTTATCGCTCAGTGGTTTCATGTCACTAGAAACCTCTGATAAAGGCGGTACCAACAGACCCTCGATAACGTTCAGAATTTCCTTCCATACCCGTGTCATCACTTTCTCCTTTGCGGTGTCGCTTAGATAGGTATTGAGAGTCTGAAGATTGGCGTCAAAGTAATCAAATAAGGGTACGATTGCCTGCTCAATCTCCACATCAGTTAAGTCTTCGGGTCGAACTCTTGGTTTTTCGGATGATGGCAAGGGAATTTGAACTTCATTGGAATTGCCGCCAACGACTTGGCGATAGACGGCCGTGACGTTCCCGATAGCCTGCTTGTAGTCCAAGCCCATACTGTTGGCCTTCAGTAAGGTCTTCACCACTGTACGAGAAAGACATTGCCGTATGAATGGGGACATCTAGGAGGGCCTTTTCTTAGAACACACCAGGCAAAAGGAGCAGGAATGAACGACTCACCTTGTCAATGAAAATTCGTAACATGTCTGCCTCGGCCCGTTTCAAGAACCGAAATGCCCGTCCAAAGTAGAATTGGATATCATCCTTCTCTCCTTCCATGCTCACCCTAACCAAGACCCGCCCTTGCGTATCGAGGTCCATCCATAGATCGTGTGTAATGAGATCGCCGAATCTCCGTGGATCGAGGCAAAGATACGCGCGTCCAACAGTATCATGTTTCCCCACCAATGCACGATCACGTATGCTGACCATCAGCCATAATGCCTTTTCGACGGATATGTCGAAGGTTTCCTCCCCTGTAAAGCGACGGGTTAGCTTATGGTTAAGCCAGAACAGAATACGGACTTACACCGTGGCTCAGATGACTCGTATATTGTCCGCGTTTTCGCAACGCGATTGCCATTCTCATCACTTAAGGTAATGAAAGTGTCCAGTTTGTTCGAAGAACTGCTGTCTTGTGATATAAGACCCTCCGCGCGGACAACCTTGACGCTGAACAAGAACCGTTCCCGCTCCACCTTCTCGGGTACAGGCGGGGCATTATGTGCAAGGACGTCAGCAAGCTTGTCGGCTTCCATCTGGTTGTACATGTTATCAAGCAGTTTCCGAGCAGCTTCGACATTGTTTAGCTTGACACATGTTTCTGGCTGGAAGTGAAAGGGTTCGACTTTTTTCTCGCCGGTTATCGCGAGTTGCCGTGCTTTCTCCAGCCAGGCTGAGGATTTCTGAGGTTGTAAGTAGTCGTTGGGCCGAGGGAACATTTCTGTTAAGAACATTGTTTCGATGTTGCGACAGTATTGCTCGACAGCTTTAGAAATAATCTAGATAGCAGTTCGTAAGACATCGGAAATAAATGCAGACCGGCTTCATACCTTTGCGAGTCCCGTGAAAAAGCGTGCATTCTGATACTCATTGTCCCATTCAAGATCTTGCAAGAAGGTAATCGGGCTTCTGAGGGAATCGAACAGGTCAACAATAGATGAACTATGACCTTCAGCATCTTCGGCTTCGAACTAGAATATGGTCATTGAGACATGACCACGCATGGAGACGAACGCCGTACCTTGTCAGCGGCAATAGCCTGTAAAACGAGTATTAGAATGTTGAATTTAAATGCCCAATGAATGGCACTCACAGCCTGGACCCAGTTTTCTGTCCTATTCTCAGTATTGACCAACCATTGTCGAACATATGGTTCAAAGAAGGCGCCAATATCAAAGTCGAGTTCTCCTCTACAAAAGAAATTCAGAGTTTGTAAGCAAAACCAATTACGTACTTACTGTGGACAAAACGCTGAGAACATCCCCATCAGCATCTTGGTTCTCCGGTATAGGGCGAAGATGTCTTGTATAGGGACGTCTGGCGTGGGACCATTCATAGATGACTCAAATAATCGCTTCTGAGAGCTCTTCACATCAGCGATGAAATTCGGGATCTGGACTTCCACCACAAGCGACACGATGTCCAACTCGCTACGATGAAATCAGGAACGCCGTCATCGGGATAGTCTAAGTACTCACCCCAGTATAGGTTCCGGAAATCGCTTATCCAGCAGCTTTGCCCACTTCTCAATTTCGTCTGTCATCAGAAGAAGAGGTAATGCTCGGTTAACGCCAGGAGCCGACTGGAGCTCTTGCATTTTGCCTTCATAGACGTGGGCTGCAACCTGTTGAATCCTATCTCGGACGTCGGCCATGCGAGCGTTGATATCCAGATCGAATCGCTCCAAAAGTCCACTGTCCCGTACTTGCTCCAGAACCGCGAGGTAAAGCTCAATGTCGGAGGGCTTTAAGCCGGGAAGAGCGTCCATGGCATGGTATAGGGAGGAGAGGAAGATGTTGAAGAGGCTACCGTATACGCTACAGAGGTATTCGACCTGTCACGTACATCAGTATATGTCAGATGCGCAGAAGTAGGAACACCTTACATCAGATTTAGGCCACTTGTCAATCTCAATGTCGTGCATTGCTCTGGTGACGTTCTGCAGTGCTTCTGGTATACATTCGGGAGGAACATCGTTTCGTTCGTAAAACTGTCTGACGAGGTCCAAGAAGCACGTCGCTCGATATGGATGCCCTATTCGCCATCGCAAAGCACATTCGTTGATTAAGTCTATGTGGGCGGGGGATAGGATACCCAGAGAAACTTCATCGTTGTCATCGACATCGGGACTAAGCATAGCTTCGAGATCTGCTATTAAGCACAACTCCAGAAGTCTTTTGTAAAATCTCTTGGGGTTGGGGGGTATGTAGGTGAAGTTATGACCAACCTCTATGTCGTCGTCGTTGTCGTCTCCAGGAGGGGGATCGTCATAGTCGTTATTTGCATAGAGAGAATGTCGGCTGCCAATGGAAGCGTTCCGCCCAGTGCTGCTGTAAGCTGAATATAGAGAGCCAGGTCGTCCACCGACGCCGGACTGTAGCACATCGGACGGTGCAGACTTGGCCAATTCTGGGTTGAATTGCACCATCGCAAGTACCATTTGTTGTAGATGAGTAATTTCGAGCGTTTTCCAGTGTTGCCAAGCTGCCTCGCTCTCGAAGTCTTCCCGTCGACCTGGGAAAGGGGCGCCAGCGTTGATGTTCTTCATGCACGTCTTTAAATCTGTCATGGCCGCCTTTTCAAAGGGTGAGCACATCAGGAATGAAAAACGTAAAGTGGCATTACCTTCTCTGTACATATATGTCGTATCGAATCAACCTCTCTTTGTATTGCCGCATCGGAAATCTTGAAGAGATTTGCTACTGTCTTCACTAGCTCCATGTCTGCCACGCTGCCGCTGATTGCTAATGACGACGATGAAGGTTCCCTGTCCCTCGTAGTGGAAGCTGAGTCATAGCCTGAATCGCTGGTTGCGGGGGCAAGCTTCGCCGTATACACATCCAGCCTAGAAAGTAGCTCTGGCGATACATGATTGAGATTTCGAAGGCACTCCCGCAACAGCTTGACGAACAGCGCTATGTGGTTATTTAGCTCAATCTTCCATCCATCTCCAGCTAGAGTCGATTCCTTCTTCAGGACAACAGTGGCCTGAGCAGCGAACAACATGATTAACTCCTCGATCTTCCTGTTTTCCTTCATTTGTCGCTTGAAACTGTCGACCATAAACTGTCCGTAGAATTTGGCCATTGTCCGGCGAACCAGCTGATCAGAGTAGCTGTGCGCAGCATCCATGATTATCAGTGGGGAGTATACCATGAAGGCCTGCGACGTACCTAGCATCCTTTCCCATTGCGATATCCTGCAACTTTTGCTCTAACACTCTCATCAGCTTTTCTGGAAACTTGACGCTCTTAGACCCATCCCGAAAGTTTAGAATGTCTGTTACGGAGAAGTTGGACAATGCTGAGAGCCTCGATGAATGTTCTCGTTCTCGTTCTTTTGCTTCAGCCGCCTTTGGATTTGTTTCAGTGGTTTTCGGGACCAGAAGATAGCTCAGTAGACTTGAAATCGCAATGTTACTGTTACTGCAATGCTGCATGGTTCTGGGGATTGGACTCACGCTACTCGAAGGACATGGCTAATAGGACCGTCTATTAGATTGACAACAGGACCAGGGATTAGCATTCGCACCTGAATAACTCTTCGTCTGTAACGCGATACTTGGATAGCCGTTTCTCGTGAGCGAAACTGTCATAGCTTCGCCTTGACATGGATTAATATCAGATCAAGGGTGGCAAAAGAGAAGACGTGGAGTAGAAAGAGCAGAAGACACCGTCTACGGTGTGAGAAGCTGGCAGAAAGTCGTAAGATGATTGACAGAAGTCGGTCCCAAATCAGGTCACCGTCCTATGCGGTCAAACAGAAACAAACTGCCTCCAAGACACAGCTTCAACAAGAATTTTATAATTCAAACTTAGGACGTTCTATTATCGCTACAGATATGTACGGAAGATATGATGTAACAAGAGGTGCCATAGGAACAGAGAAGTGCGGTATAATTAATACACTACAATAGAGTACACATACATAGCCGTGATTTCGTGATGCGAACAAGTCCTGAATCGAGACAGCAATTACTGTTCACCAGTGGGCTTGGGAGCGTAGCGAGGAAGAGACTCAATGGGCTTAGAGATAAAGTAACCTGAAGTGAATTGAGTTGATCAGTATACTGAAAGCAGTGTCACTTGACGGAACTTACCCTTCATGGCCGCGGCCTTTTCACCTTGTCTTCCAAAGCCATATCCAGCCTTGAAGCTCGACGCAGTCGAGTCAGATCTGGAAGCCGTGGACTGTCGGTCTTTTTCGTCACCGCCACCGAAAATGTTCGAAACAAATGAAGGTGGTCCCGCATTCATGACTGGTCGCACATCAATGGGACCGACATGAGTAGGAAGAGCACTCTTGGCATGGTCTCTCCAGGAGGTAACAGACCGCTTGCTCTTTGCGGATTGGCGGAAGATGAGACCGAGAAGCACGTTAAGGCAACCGACGGAGAAGAGGAAGAAGGCGGCCACTAAAGTGAAGGTATCGACTCGATGCGAAAGAATGGCGGCGCCGATGCTACCAGACTATTAGCTTGATTCAGAAGTGTGAAGCAACTCGATCACTCACAGGCCTTGAATGAGTCCCAATGCACCCAGCCCAAACTCCTTTCCTAGCACAGGGAAGTATCTCGTAAAGAAAGCAGATGGCCAACCGAGCTCAGAAAGAATCAAGACCACCGTTTGGCCAATGATCAATAGTCGATTGAGCACGGCCCAAAAGATACCAGCAGGTTGGTTGGGAACAGTGCTTCCTCTGAGAATCACATGTAAGTCACGTATAGGCGCCACAAACAATAGAAGACTTACTCGATATAATCTCCGTTGAGCATGCTGGTTACAGTAGCATTAGCGGCAGATCCACTGTCTTGTACCTGCTGTCCCGCGGCAAGGAAACGGTTGACTGCCTGAATATCATGGGCAAGGGTTACAATGTTGCTGGCAAAGACTAGGATTAGGGCGATGATGCTGAGTGCTCGAACGGCGTTAAGACCGATGAAGAGGTCTATGTCCAATCGTCAACACATGTTCAGGCAGCAACAAAGGGAGACTTACAAGCACGAGGAGGAAGAACCATGGTTTAAACCCGTCAAGGAAGTTTTGGAGGACTTTTTGAATGAATTAAGGCGTTACAGGGGACAGCAGCCAGCCGTGTCCAGATGCACCAGCACCAAGAGTCAATAAAGAGCGTGAAGCGTAAAGGAAACGTGAGCGGACGAGCTTCGTTAGCCCGGTGTGCTTTTGTAGAGACGATGGAAGCAGGGAGATGAAGAGATACCCTTTGTTTTTGCTTTGCATACTTAAGTACTCGTGTTTGAGGACGTAAGCTATTGTCTTCATTGTGGTTTGGAACAAAGAGAAAGGTGCCAAGAAAGGAAAGCGACGTCGGGAGAGAACAATAGACATCACGTGATAGGTTGTCAACCCTGAATACAAATACTGGAATTCGAGCGACGAGCGTAGTGATCATGGATGAATCGGTCAGTGTATAGTATTTTAGTAGAATGGACCCGGAGAAGAGCTAGCAAAGGAGTCCAACGTTGTAGAGATTACCCAAAACATTTTGATCACTTGCGCCTTGGCAGTTGGCGCCGAGCTAGCGCCCATGATGTGCTTTGAGTGCTCCAGCTCTTTGTTTTCTCGCGTATCCATCTCAATTGCTTCTAGGTAAGTACGTCAAATCATTTTAGCTACGTCGCAGAACCCTAATACTCCAATGTAGACTCGTCTAGCGATACAAAACCGCCATTTCCGCCGAAACAATCCCTAGTCCAACGCCGGTCATAACAAAAATCGGTAATAAATTCCAAAACGCAAAAGTCCTTTGCTTAATCGTGATCCCCTTCTGCTCAAGGATTGTTTTCCAGAGCAAACCAGCCAGACTCGCCGAGAACGTGAAGCTTACTGCTCCAATATTACTTGATATCGCCAGTGCTATACCCGCGGCACGCGTGGTTTCTGGTGAGAATTGCGCAGCGCGCACTATTTTGGTGAGGAGAATGGTAGCGCCGATGTTCGTTCCCGCGATATTACACAGGACGACACCAAGGACTCCAACAAGCCAGATACACGGATGTATCTGTCCTTTGGAAGCAATGACCAGCCATCTGGCAAAAACATCTATCCATCCTTGATGGTCCAATGCTTCTATCAAGATGAACTGCGAAAACGCAAAGGGAACGAGCCCAAAGGGCAGTCTAGGGAGTGCAATGAAAAACGTCGGGAAATGAGCCGATAATCTCCGGTGTATTGAATTGATATGGTGCTGGAGCTTTGGAAATAGCACTGGTTTAGGTTGTAGCTCGGGATGCGATTGATCTGTGTGCTCTGGTATCGTGTCCATCTTCTCTGGGGTAACAGGCGGGGAATCGTCGGGAGATGTTGACGGTGGTGTCAAGTCCTCTTTAGGAGCGCTTGCCGAACTGTCATTGAGAGTGGGAGAAGCTGAAGCGAATGTATCCTTTCGTTCATTTTGTCCTGGTAGGGTCATTGCCCGACGGAATTCCGAGAGCATGGGGTCGTCCGATGTATTCGCATTTGCCGTACTATCTTCTTCGCCATCCTTCTCTTCGCCCGCTTTATGTGGGTGCGCCCGTGGAATCTTACCCGTTACATAGCGGTAATGATCCCAACTAAGGTCCCATATAAATTTAGCAACGGCAAATGGCAGCGTGATCATCCACACGTCCACATCGAAGAAACTGACAACGATAATGACCACGAGACAGCTGCCAAGCAGAATGCTCCCAACCCAGGCACTGACCGGATCGCGAAGTACACCTCTTGGATTGAGATAACCGGTTTTCTGCAGTTTCTTCGGTATGTGCTTGGCGTCGCGGAACTGGAATGCAAGTGCAATGAAGCATGTCACAATGCATGCTAGGAAAGGGAGAATGGTGTACGCAGTGAAGGCTACGTTGTTGATCAGGAACCCTTCACAGATGACGACGTTGGTGGGGTTTCCTAGGAATAGAACCATGCTGGCTGTGTTCGCAGCAGCGAACTCCGCCATGAGCCATGGAGTTGGCTCAAGACTCGTCGCGCTGGTGTAATATACCAAGAAAACAGTGCCAGAGAGAATGACGGGATCGTTGCCGAGTACGACGCTCAGGAGTGTGAGCATGACGTAGAAGTAAAAGTATAATCGCCACCCATGGGACCCTCCTTTGTTGCTGACCCAAAAGGCTGCTGCTTGGAGTATCCCAGTGATGTCGAGTGTAATGGCCATGTATGCGAGGGAGAAGAATAGGATGAGGATGTTGTATGGTTTGACACCATCTAAGGGAAAATGAGTTAACGCTTTGCGGCGACATTCTGCAACTCACCAGTGCCGACAATCCCATTCCGAATCTGAGGGCGCTAGTCAACCAAAAATAATTGTCTTATTGAAGACTATCCGCACCTGCGTAGGACCTAAGCATTGTGCAGCCCATAACAGCGCAATCGTCAATATAGGTGCAGTCGTGAGGTTCAGCGACACTTTTCTACGTCCAAGATAGGGAAGCCGAACAGGGAACGAGAATGGGTGTATCACCAATATTATTGAAAGGATGAAGAACACCAAAGTGACGATGGAAAACTGGGAAATCGATGACATGAGGGCGTGGCTGTTCAATCGGAATTTGCTGAGGCCTTATATATGTGTGGATATGCGGAGGAGTCCACAGCTTTTGCAATGCCACGGAAGGATAGAAGAATGAATAGACGGAGAAACCTTTCATCCAAGTATTAGTGTTCTGTTCCAAGCTGTTCCAAGATCAATCAAAAGCTTAATGCTGAGCTCACCTGAGGCGCACGTTCTTGAGTTGGCGCTTCCTCTGAGTCTTCGAGGTCGTCCCGACTGTGGAGTCGATGAGTGCTGGCGGGAAAGCCCCAACCAGTAGCACCGCCACCATCGCCAATATTTTCACAGCGCTTGGACGTTACTCGTTACTTAACCTGACACTGACGGTATGCATGCGCATGGTGCAAGCTGCAACGTGTATCAGATAATCTCGAGATAATTCAAAATGCCTTCACGATGATAACGGACGTGGGCTCGTGTTCAGACTGTACAGCTTAGAGTCACGTACAATGAAAGCCAAGTCTGCATCGAGGCTTGTAAGTAAAAGCACTGGGCTTTGTCTTTACTGGAGCTGTGTATTTATCTATCTATCTATCTGGCTGTGGAATTTTTATGGGTTTATAATTAGTACTCAGGAGCTATTGCTTGAATGATATTCACCGTGTTAGGCCACAGCAGAAACCTTGTACTTTTACAGCTTCCCATCCAAAACGTTGCAAGTACCCCCAATCAGTTTCATTTGAGCCTCGCGTCGACTTCAGCTCCAAGGGGTATGCTCGACATGGCACCAGCCCTTTCGACGCATAAACCACTGGCCTGTAAGAAGTCCATCAGTCCCACGTTACGCGAACCAGTGCGAGTGGACACACCTGCACGCATCGTTTCATCACAGTAAGTACATCCTCACGAGTCAAAGAACACGAGCCCTTTTCGTGTTGAAGTTTCATTAAACCGGCAGCCATGTATCCGGCGAAGCAATCTCCAGCACCAGTGGTATCAACGACGCCGTTCTCCAACTTGGCCGCAGGTAAGAAGATCGGTTCTGGAAGACCTGCAGCGTCTCGGAGTGATGGTAGGAGGATCAAGACACCCGAACCGCCTAGAGTGCAGACGATATTCGTCTTTGGCATCTGAGATGACAAACGCAAAGCGACAGCATAGGCCAGTACGTTAGCGTAAGGCGTCTGGGCGACATCGACGTTTCCTGCAGATGCAGAATCGGATCGAGAAGTTAGAATTTGGTACATGTCGTTGGCTTCTCCTTCGTTAACGATAAGCCAGGTGAGTTGATCCCACGGGAAAGATTTGAGCTCCTCGTCGGTTGGCATCGGAGAAGGATTGAAGATAGTGACGATAGATCGAGAGGCAGCTTCAGCTAGGTAGTGAAGTGATTCGCTCAGGGGTATTTCATTTTGCAGAAGGAGATGTGTGGTGCTTGGATGAATGGGCTTTTTGGGCAGGATAGCGTAGTTGGCACCCTTAAAGAGAACTGTTGGATTGTCAGAGTATGTCACTCAGACCTTGAGGTTTTTGGCTCACTGATACTGTTCTCTCCGTCTTCAGCCACCTGGATTAGCGCCCTTCCAGTCAGTTCCTATTTCAAGTATCAGCCTGTTTTTCGACAGCCCTGAAGGCTTTGAGCCCGTACCGATACGTGCTCAGACTCGGAGATATCGACACCCTGCTCCTTCAGATGCTCCAAGGTCCAATATCCGTCTTCTCCAACAGCACCCATGAAATATGCATATCCACCAGCTTTTGCAACAGCGACTGATTGATTTGCTCCTTTGCCGCCCGGTCGTTTTGCGAGACCATCGGAAGAAATGGTTTCTCCGGGTCGGACGATGTTTCTGACTGGAAAGGGTGATGAGCAACAAGTCGAGGGATCCAAAATGTGCTCATACCATTAAAATATTCATCGACATCTGCGATGAATTGGTCAAATACGACGGACAAGAAAAGGCGGCGGATAGACGTACTGATGGAACCACGAATTAGGCAACGGGGTTGTTCGCTCATGTTATGTCCAAACTTGCTACGCAAAAAAGCTGGAGAGGACGATGGTATGTAGCTCGAAGACGGAAACTTGTGAATCCGAGAGCTGCATGGCAATTTTGTACCATCGCGATGTGATCAAAGGAGAGAAATGGAAATTCCGAACTCCGAACACTCGGCGGAGCTTCGCACCGACGGCCGAACATATCTCGCGGACACCTCTGGATGCTTCAAATTGTTATATGTACATAAGCCTATTTACGACTATTTCAGCGTTGTATTGTGGGTCTAGTTGGTAGCAGTGGTGTAACCCTTTACACTCGCAGCATTCTGCCCTGTCGCCGAGGATAGAGCCGCCGCGAATCCATCCGTAATGGTGTCAATGTCGGTTGTAACGCTCACCATATCGAAACCTTGAGCAAATCGTTTAGCTGCCTGCTCTCCTGTGAGACCTGTACAGAGCGAATGAATGTTAACCCGAATGCATTGGGTATGGCAAAACACCTACAGAAAATGGCGGCAACTTTGCCGGCTTTCTTGCAAGCGTTGAGAATCTTGGAAATGGCGGCTTCGTGTTCGGCTCCCCCAAATTCGACGCCCATAGACACGGCGAGGTCGAAAGGGCCAATCTACATCGAAATTGATCAGCACGTGTGGGTAGACGATGTTTTCGTCAAACGTACGAAGGCGACATCGATGCCCTCTTGGACAATTTGATCAATTTCCTCGACTGCTTGAGGGTGCTCAATTTGAACAGCGATAACGAGATCATCGTTTGCGGTTTCTTTGTATGTACCACCAAGTGCACCAGTAGCGTGTGTGAACATGGGTCCAAATCCACGGATTCCTACTGGAGGGTATTTGGTCGCTTGCACAACCTTGCGAACAATCTCCGCATTGTTAGCCATGGGAACCATAAGGCCATGTGCACCAGAGTCTAAAGCTCTCTTTATCGTCATCAGAACAGAAAAACAATAGCGGGGAAGCGGAAAGCACCTTGATAAGCCAGACCTCTTCTGCAGGTACTCGAATTATGGGAGATGCTCCAGCGGATGCAACAGTGTTGGTAAGATCGTAGAAATGGGACTCTGCAAGAGCAAGTGTTTGAGTTTCTGAACGAAAGTCTAGGTTCCATCTTCATTCACCATTAATCAAACCATGCTCTGGATAGAGACGTTTAGCGCGGGTTTCCTAAGGATGAACGCGTACTCGTACCTCCATCGATCAAGACCCAAGAGACATTTGCAGTGTTCGCAATGGTTCTTGCGATTGCGGTACTGGTTCCGGTAATAATCAGATCTATTGAGTTGGCTCTGGCCAAGACGTCAACGTACCTCGGAAGAGTGAGCCAGGCTCCTGCGGCCTGCTCACCGGCGGCAAGCTTCTTGCGAAGTGGAATATTGAGAGGCATTCTGGTTTGATTCTGGTAGCAGATGGAGGTTCTGGTGAGCGAATTCAGGAGCGACCGAAGGTAAGTTTGTCCAAAGAAGCCGTGGATACTGGAATTCCGAATCGCGGTCCGGAATCTGGTCGGATTTCAGTTTGTCCACACGAGCATATGCCGTGATGCAAATCGTTGTTCGAGTCGTTGTCGAGAAACGCGTTCAGTTTAGCCGCGGCCATGTATTGTCAGAGTGTGCGTGAACACGGAATGGAGTGTTTGGCTGGGGGTTCATGGTGGTCAAAGTCAAGAGACGCTTCCCTTTGGCCCGCAGGGACAGCAAAACTCTCACGCACGTTCTTTACCTCTTACCACCATCTTGTTTCCGCCGTAGCATGCCAACTGGAATTTTTTAAGATTTGGGACGCAAGGCCAAGGACTCGATGAAACTTCAAGCCAACTTCAAGCGACGACGACCTGGCATTTCGGGTCGGTGTTTCGAGCCGAACGTTACAACGTTAACCCCCTCGTTCAGGATCAATTTTCTCCAATCGAGTCCCCATGCTTGTCTCCACTCCCCACGGGTCGACCACTCAAAGGATTACATTTTGAACCCCAAATGAATTCAACTTAGTCGGCACAGAACAGAGAGCCCTGCATGATGCATGATGACCGACAACACATTCGTCAACTGGACGGTTGGCGCTCACTTCGAAAATAATATTTCATGCGACCGTCGGCCCGATGTTCCGTGCCTGGCACTGGAAATATGGTTCAACAACCAACGCGCACTTTGGTCCGGTTCCTCGACGGCCTGAACTCGAACACACTTTTTCCGCTAATGCCTGAGGCATTTCAAATGAGCGTCGCGGACCTGTCGTATAAGTAGCAAGTGGAGCAGTTTTGATGATGGTTTTTTCTTCGAACGAACCGTACCTTACTCAACCCAGTTGTTCGTTGACCGACATGCGACCCTACATTGTGATGGTCGGCCTGTTTGCAGGTCTAGGTGAGTAACATGCACTGTGCGGGGTAGCGCGTTACTTATCGCTTTGTTTTGCATAGGCTCGTTTCTTTTTGGGTTTGTACAATTACCACTGCCTCTCTCAACTCCAAACTAAAGTGCCTGCAAGCTACGACACGGGTATCATCACGACGAGTATAGCTCACGATAGCTTTAAGGACTGTAAGTGATCATATACTTCGCTTTAAGTCATATGCACTGACGGAGTGTGCAGACATGGGCAGACCCAGCGACGCCGCGACTGGTGCAATTGTTGCTACTTACATCGCAGGCGAAGCAGTGGGCGCTATCATCCAAATGATCCTGGGGGATGTGTTAGGAAGAAAGAGATTCATGCAACTCATGTGCATGACGGTGCGATATCTAGAATTCAGCCTCCGTTCTCATCTGACACCCACGTTTTGGCAGGTCACCGTAGGCACCGTTATCCAGACCGCAGCTCAGAATTACGCTATGTTTTTGGTTGGACGCATACTGACGGGTGTTGCAGTGTGAGTGATTGCTTCGGTCGCTTAGCTCCACAGTTCACTGACAGCTTCTATAGGGGCGGTTTGGTTGGAACGGTGCCTATATACAACTCTGAAATATCGTGAGCTTCAGTCTGCATCCGTTACACGAAGAATTACTTATTGGGTACGTTTCAAGTCCGCCGGAATCTCGTGGAGTCATTGGGGGTCTTTCTGGATACATGATTGGCATTGGAGGCTTCCTAGGTATGTTTAATATGACTAGAAACAGACATCGTGACTAACACATTCAACAGCCAACTGGATCGGGTATGCATGTGGCTTCGCATCAGACACTACTTCTTTCCAGTGGCGCTTCCCGCTTGCACTTCAAGTACCCCCCGGTGTTATCCTTTTCTTCGGATTATTTATTCTACCCGAGTCTCCTCGATGGCTCATTCGTGCTGGGAGGGATGAAGAAGCAAAGGCCGCCTTTAGTCGGATTCGGGGTAATCTTACAGCGGTCAGTTCGCATTTGTGCCTTATACTAATGAATGACACAAGACTGACTTTGGCTTAAGGACACTCTACATGCGGAGTTTGAGGACATGAGGGAACAGATCTTGTTCGAGAAGGTGCATTCATTCCTTGTTCTTGCGATGTATTGTTTAAACCTGTAACCGCCCAGTCTTCGGAGGTGTCAACCTTCGTTGAGGCCTGGAGGAAATACAAGAAGCGTATTATCATTGCAGTTGCCGTTCAGACCATGACTTCTCTCACCGGCGTCAATGTTATCAGTGAGTATTATTCATGGAAATACACCAATACTTAACCACACAATTATCAGACTATTACCAGACAACGCTTTACAAACAGCTTGGTATCACTGGCCACACCATTCTTCTTCTTGCCGGCGTTTATGGAACCATTGGTGTTCTTATTAATATTATTTCGGTAAGCCAGGAACGCGGAGACGTTCTCAAAGCTAATATCATGTGCGTTCCAGTTAAGGCTCGTCGACCGATTCGGTCGCGTTAAATTACTTGGCTACGGAGCTGCAGGGCTTTGTGTCGACTTGATATATTCTGCTCTAAGTATGTCTTTCTTCATTTGCATGAGACTAATAGACTGACCATTCGACAGTGGCTAGGTTCTTCGCCTCATCCGATAATCGTGTCGGGAAAGGTTTCGCAATTCTGGGCATCTACATGTTCACTGCTATCTACTGTCAGTCTTGATTGGTCCTCCTTTCATTTTACTCAACTAGCGACCCTAGATCTGGGAATCAACAGCACTACATGGCTATACGGGGTGGAGATCCTTCCGATGTTCTTGAGAAGCAAAGTGTAAACGCTTTTCATATACTTCTCATGTCATTATGCCATTCTGACCCCAATCATAGAACTGGTTTAGCTTCGACGTCGCACTTCGTCGTGAATATCGCTATCACTGAAGCGGGGCCTAGTGTATGTCAGGTTCCCTTGGCTTTATTGTGTGGCGCTGACTCGGGGGGCAATTTTGTTTAGGCCTTTGCTAACATCAAAGAAAACTATTACTGTGAGTTTAACAAGCAATAGTTCATCCGTCCAGAGCACTCAGTCTTTTGATTAGACGTATTCGTAGCAACGACGTTTGTTTCCGCAGTTTGCGTTTTCTGCTTCTTCCCTGAGTACGTTGCAATATTTCTTTGTCCGAGGCCGTTGCTGACATCTACTCTCAGGACGAAGGGCAGGAGCCTTGAGATGATTGCGGCAGAGTTCGGTGACGAGGTTGTTGTTGCGGAATCTGCAAAGCAAGAGGTGATTAGCGCGAAATCTGGTTTGGAAGAGCTGGAACATACAAAAACATCCGTGGCAAGTGCATGAAGTGTAACAGTACTTACGAGAAAATGAAGAACACGATGCCACTATCTCTAAAACAGCAGCGATGGCCACGCACATTTCGGTATTTTCGGAAATTGGCCAATGACTCGACTCGCATGGACTTTCACCCGAGTTAATCGCAACTTATTAAAGGAGGAACGGATTCCTGCGCCTCCCATTTACCTCCTATAAACACTCAAGGCTCAAGACCTCATTTCTCAGTTCTGCTCATCATACCCACACTGAACGTCGAACGTTACCGAATCACCGCTACAACAATGACAATTGACACGGACTCGCGGCCTAAAGCAGTTGATCTCTCCCATCATTTGAACACCCTCAGCAAGTCAAGAACGCCTAGCCCGCTGAAGGATATTATAAAGTGTAGGTCATTCGTTTACTGACATCGGGGAAGATGTTAAAACGCAAATCCACTCAGATATGCATGAACCGGGAATGATCTCTCTCGCAGGCGGTGAGCTGACGCCGTAATTCTTGGCTAGGTATTGCCTGACTATTGCGGCAACCTTTACCACAGGCCTTCCCCACCCAAGCTTGTTTCCATACAACGAGCTTAGACTAGATGCATATACTCCTGACGCTGACCTCTCTCCGGGGGAACCTTCCGTTTCGTCGGTAACATTGCATACAGCCAAGTACGCCAAAGAGGATAGGACCAACACAATTTCTGCCAACCTGCAGTATGGTTCGTTTTCTACGAATCGTTGTGGTGTTATAGACAAAGACTGACGTTACTGTGTGCCAGGAACTGCAAACGGCTCCGCAAAGCTGTCTCGGCTCCTTCGAGAGTTTACTGAAGATGTCATAAGGCCTGGATTCTCTGACTTTGAAATTCTGTTGCATAGTGGCAATACAGACGCGTGGAGTAAAGTCGTCTCCCTACTCTGCGAACCGAGAGATTACATCTTGGTGGAGCAGTACACATATCCTTCGTCTCAGGCCCTTTGGGCACCCTTGGGCTGTCGAGGTGTTCCCGTACCAATGGACAAGGATGGTATCATTCCGGAGGAACTGGAAAATATCCTCAGAGATTGGGATGAGGATGAGAGAGGCGGAAAGAAACCTTCTTTGTGCGTCTTTTACCTTGTTGTGAACACATTCTGATTGCTGTTCAGGCTATACACCGTTCCAGTGGGTCAGAACCCCACCGGCGCAACGCTGCCATTGGAACGAAAGAAGGCTATCTACGAAATCTGCGTACAGTACGACATTGTGATATGCGAAGATGATCCCTATTACTTCCTCCAATTACCCACCTATGCGCCGCCCCATGATCGTTCTCAGGAGGAGACTGCTGCAGTGACACTCAACGAGCTTGTACAGACGCTGGTGCCTACGTTCTCAAGTCTGGATCGTCAAGGCCGAGTTATCAGGCTGGAAACGTTCAGCAAGGTGAGTTCACTATCGGCCTTTCTCTTTGTTAACACCTCAATTGTAATGTACGTGACAGACTTTAGGACCAGGGAATCGCCTAGGCTACTTCGTTTGCAATCCTTTGTTTGCGGAGAGGCTTCTGCGTGCGACGGAAGTAATGACACAAACGCCATCGGGTTGGTCACAAGTGAGATAAGGATCCATACCTTCTCGAAATCATGAGCGTACTCATTATCAAGTAACTAGATGATCATCGAAGAACTTCTCGCGACTTGGGGTCACGAGGGCTACTTGCGTTGGCTGACGGGTCTCAGATATAGCTACGCCATCAGAAGGGATTGGATGTGCGACATTCTGGCTGAGCACTTTGATGTTGTCGGTGCCCCGAAAGACATGACAAATGATGTGGTTGCGCTGCCTCAAGGACATGCAGCTGATGGAGCACGAGATGACATCGCACCACTCTTCAGTTTCACGTATCCCAAGGTATCTATGCATCATCGTAATGGTCAATGCCAAGACTGATAATGAAGTCTATCATCAGGCGGGAATGTTCCTGTGGATCAAGCTGGATCTCAATCACAATCCTGTCTATCAGAGAATGAAGGCTAACGGAATTGTTAATGCAGAAGAGATATGGGAGCAGGAATTCTGGATGGAGATGATTAAATCCAAGGTGAGATTGTTATGCTTGCAATTCTTTAGATCTCATATGTGCACCCTCAGGTTCTTCTGACACCGGGCTCATACTACACGCCCATCCTAGAGAAAAATAGAAGAATGGCCCAAGAAGAAGGAGCAGTATACTTCAGATTAGCCTATAGCTATGAAACCGTATGTTCACCAACGCACTCTCTGATCGTTTTCTCCTTACTATCCGTTTCTTCTAGCGCGACGATATCAAACTTGGAATTCAGCGGATGGCGCAAGCCTTTAAGCGAAACTGGGGGTTGCCATAGATATATGTATTTGCATGTAGAAGCACATAGATAAAACTTCGGCTGTGTTCCGAAATCTCGGACATGGATGTCTTGTTGAAAGACGGCTCACTCGGCCCTGAATATTTGATATGACTCACTGACTAAGCAAAGTGAAGAAACACCAGTATATCTCAGTCTGCGCCTTCACCTCCCGTCCGTCTCAAGTGTGGAGGCGAAGGCGACAGTCCCAACAGTAACACCATCATGACCTCGGAAGTTCCACCTGAAATTCCTCCTTCTACTACATCACCCACTCAGTCAAAATCCGCAGACACGGACAGACCACTTGTGCGTACGAAACGTCGTTACGGAGCATCATGCGAGTTATGCAGAAGGCGAAAGAGGAAATGTCCAGGGAGAGACAGTACTGGGAAGTCATTGTGCACGCACTGTAGTGAAGTTGGGGTAAAATGCGTGTTTCCACCGTGAGCATCAAGTCATTCCTCTCGTATGCATTAACCAATCGGACTCTCGGGATGGGCAACTTTTTGTTTCGGCCTTTCAGAAACGGGAAGAATTCCAGAGTACCCAAACCCGTGCCATCGTCATCCGAACCCGTAAATTCAGAGGTTAATCAACTAAGAAGGTATGTCAAATCAAAACCAACGCGTCTGTCACCGACTGATCTTGACATGCGCAGATACATTCGCCGACTGGCCATAGCCGACTCTGAAGATCGCGACCGAATGTTGAAACAATGGATGAAGGATGAGCGGATAGACCCCAACCACTCATTTTCGTCTCACAATGGCAACGACCCTGGTACAACCAGTGACGATGAAGGATTCGATTCCCCCTCTGCCCGTCTGGATGAGCCTCATATGAACCGGAAGCGTCCCTTGAAGAAGTTGAGAACAAAGGATCAAGATCGGGAAATGTCACCTTCCGCGGATGAAAGTGACGATCAGGTCCGCTTTTCTCTAGTCTCGCTCCTTCTCAAAAATTCAAATTGAATTGTAGGACGATGATACTCGGTGGCGCCCCGAATCTGCGTTGCAGTTGTCCCTCAAACCAGCAACTCCGACCGATTCAGACAATTCCTCAGGAGCAGAGGGCTCAGAACGTCATCGACCCGCACCGCCCAACCAGCAAGTTTCTTCCTGGGTTGATTACTACATCTCAACCTGCGTTCCTGCAAGTTACGAAGATGACGGTAGTAAGTCAAACTGCCCAGCTGTGTACTTGGTTCCTAAAATTGCTATTGATAGTTTCTCAGGAACATAGTCAGCTGCTATTAAAGAACTTTTTCTGGTAAGGAAGAGATCGCGAAAATTACGCCATCTACTTATGCTACTACTCAGTTGGCAAGGGCCACGAAACTCAATAGTGGACAAGAAATTGTTTGAAGGTGCGCCTAGAGCAGATGAATGAGTTGAAAAACTGACTTGGACGGGGTAGTTGCCATGAAAGAGAATGACCCGAAGTATTACAGTCACTTTCTTTTATACGCCCTTTACACCCACACTATGCGCTATGTTCCTCAACTTTCAGACAAGTCTCACGAATATACGGTACGTCGACTATTCTCGGAAAGTCTGGCGGGGGATGGTTCAGGTTGCAGGTCCGTAGCGATGTGCCAGGGTACGGGTCATGCGCAGGGGCAGAGTACACCAGGCTGTCTCGCTACTTTGTTATCTGCGATAGGGTACCCTGTCCAGATTGATCTGTTTTCACTTGCACTCCACAATTCCTGCCAGCTGCCCCGAGTCTCTTCTTTGGTATAATGCGCTGATGCAAGTTATTCAGGCGAAGACGCACCTGCTACTAGCTGCGGCCATGAGCCGACCGAGTAGCATACCTACAGCGCAAGGTATGCGCTAATTGCTTCCGTGTCATTCCATGGCTTAGCGTTCGGTGCAGGTATGCTACTATTGGCTTCAAACCATGCAGCAAGAGGCATGTATGCCCAGGCATGGTATCTGACTGCGTCTGCGGTTGGCATGATCATTGACCTCGAGTGTCATTCGGACAAACCCTACGATGATCATTCCGGAGAAAAGCTCAGTGAGCGTGCCTACGCACATAGACAAATGAGACTTAGGATTTTTTGGGCTGCTTACAACTGGGACAAGTGAGCCACCTATGTTATTTTGCCTTTGAGACATTCCTAAACCCATTGCAGACTCTTAGCTTTATCACTCAACAAAAAACCGTTACTAACATTGGAAGAACGACACCCGCCTCTACCTGGTAAGTACTTTTCTGACGAATCTAAGTCAATGCTAAGCGCTTGGAACCACAGACCCTAAAGATAGTGATGATCTATGGGTACCTTTGTTGGCTACTGATTCCCCACGACCACTATTCTCGTACCCCCGTACACTATGCCACGAAGCCAAATGCTTCCATGAGTGAGCCGCACAACACTGTCTACTCACTGTGCTGAATGGCAATTGTTTCTCAGGTATTGTCGGGCCTGTCAGGTGAGGCCAATTCGCTCGGTATTCAGCCATATCTCTTAACAGATACTCAGTTCCTCGATGAAATTCTCTGCAATCTATACCGAAAGAAGATGCGCCCACCTCACGCTCAACAGTTCGTGTCACACATGCGTGATAGACTTCTTGAATGGCAATCTAGCGCAATCAAAGATGTCGTTATACAAGAATTCGACAAGTTTACCTCCGCACCACCACCGCATATCTTACAGCTAAAGTGAGTATTCTTGCATATCCTTTTGTAACCAGTGCAATAACAACGAAACTTAGTCTACTCATTCAACTGATATGGATTCTGCTGTATCGGCCTTTCTACTATGCATCGTCAAAAGATGCTAACAAGGCGGTCACACATGCAGTATCCACATGCGAGCGTACAGCGGTGAAAATTGCCGACATATTCACTCTGTATGACTCTCATTATCCTTTGGGAAGGGCCTCATATGTTGTAATTTTTGCAGCTTTTCTTGCGGCTACGGTGGATCTAGCCTTGGCGGATCGACAGCGCGCCGTCTCGCCCGAAATTCTCCATCGTTTGGAATTATGTAACAGAGTCCTGGCAGGAGGAAGTCACAATATACCAGGGATGCAATCGTCGGTGCAGAGTTTGCAGCGCCATTTGCATGAAACCTTGAGCCGTTGTAATGCCGGCGGTTGTGCGCAGCCAAATATGCAATTATCTCCTCCGGCATCGGTACATTCTGCAATGTCTTCTTCTCCCTCCTTACCGGGTCAGAACGAAAGCCCAAAGCCTATTTCGGTGCCAGCAACGATTTCACCGCCTGTCTCCGAGATTCAGCTGATACCTGGTCCACCCCGCTCGCAACCTTCCGTGGTAACAAGGGTATCCTCTTATTCAGAGTCACCTCCCCATGCACATAACATCGAAAGTTTGAACGGTCATGTGTATCCCTCAGTTCAAGTTCACCCCATTGCCCAAAACAATACCTCCCCTTATCATCCCCCATCTGCGCATGTTATCCAGCAACCCCCAGTCCACCATGGATACTCATCACATCCACACCCGCCTCAAGATGCCAGCGGAACTGGCCCTATAATGACACCATTCATCCCATACAGCGTGCCCCAAACGGTGCACCAGCCTTCTATCGTCGATTATCCTTCGGCCACTGGTCGGGAACACTACAGCCATACAGCTAGGCGCCATTCGCACATGTCGCAGCCTGATGGAACGCAGCCATACTCTCCCATCTCTCCACAAGGACCCAATGAAGATCAATATGTTGAATACCATGGCGCACCATACGAGGAGCAACAAGTCAGCGCTTTCTTCTGGCCACAGGACCATTACGGCTATCAGCAATGGTCCTCGACGCCGGTCTAATCTCTCGCAGAATATTTAAGTATATTGGATAGATTGTTGTACGTTGCTGGATTTCTCTTCTTTGTCCTCTCTTTGTGCAGTCTTCTCTTTGTGCATTCGTACACTTAAACCGTGACTGCATATAATCTTTCTCGCTTTCGCATCTGGATCTACATTTCTCGGTACATAGTTTATTTGCCATCCAAATCATGTATCATAAACCAAGTATAACACTGCCGTACCTATAATGACAGGCCTATGTAGTGGTTGATGCGCAAACATTTTGCGCGGACAATACACCAGATATTTAGGAACCGTTCTTCACTTTGCAGTGCACATTTGATCTGCGACTCCGACGAGATACTCCCATTTCTCATCCTTCTCTACAACTATGGCTCCATTGGGCCTGATTACCTTATGCTCATCGCAGTGCCGGGTACCATAGTCAGTCTCCCTTCCGTGAACGAAGTCAACCTGTCACGGGTTGTTGGTGTCAGTCCCGGCGGTGTTGCCACTATTATGAGATCCATACCAAATCTTTGATCCAGGTTCGCATTGTCACCTCCTCGTCTGGCGTAGGTCCATGCATGACGGAGAAATTCCAAATTGGCTTGTCGAGGGCATGCGAGACTCCAAACTCTTTCGGTGCTCTGGCATTGACAAAAGAGGGCCTCCAGTTGATCATATACCGACGTATGGAAGACAAGGGTACGCCAGCGTCAAGCAATTGTCGGACGAGAAGGCGAGCAGGAGCGCGCACTTGGCCATCAGAGACTAAGATTTTTTGGTACACCAAGTTTGGGTAAGCAAATATGTGGAGCCGAACGATACAGAAGACATACCAATATCACCGAAGACTTTCTTCCAGGGATCAATGTCAGGTTCGGGATCAGGGTGTGCACCATCCTTATGAACTTTCCGATTGAGGTACGCATCCACCATGATGCGAGTGACGGGGGGAGAATAATAGTTGCCCACTTCTTTGTACAGGGACTCAAGATCATGAGGCGGATTGGTCTGCCGATACAATGTCTCCTGGAATTTCCCAAAGGGTCAGAATTTTTTCTCCATACGACATTAATGCAAATCTAGACGAACCTCGTCCCGAACCTCGCCGAGAAGTACCTGGAGACCTCGTTTTTGAAACTCTTTAGCGAAGTCTCCAGCGATGAAGCGGTCGAATAAATCGAGTGGGAAAAAGTAGCCGTCCCGGATAGGCCTGAAAGTGTGCGCTGACAGTGTCATAATCTTGTCGATAAGCTCCAGAGCGGGAATAGCCCGAAGCCGAGCAAGTTTTTCTGGACCTGACAGCTCAAGGGGAATATTGCAGACGCCAAGAAGCTCATCGAATTGAGGCTGAACATCTTCCACAGACTTAGGGTCAGCGGGTATGGCGTTAGAGTACCTGCCAGGTTCAGGATGAATGTCAGCCACGAACGTGTTTGAGACAATATGTCGTACATGACTAGTCGTTTATATCGTGTTGGACGTGTCGGATTCACGAGAAAGTCGTGCGCTGCTATTGCGTGGGTGCTGTATGCTCCGGCGCTCCGTCCAGAAAGTGTTAGCTCATTTGGGTTACCGCCAAAATGGTGAACGTATTTGTGTACCCAATCCAATGCCGCATCTTGATCCCATAGACCGTAATTTCCAAATGCCTTCTCACCATTTTGTTCTGCTTCTTCTGCGAGTTCCTTCGATGCCATGAAACCGAACACCGACAGGCGATAAGCCGCAGCAATGAAAACGCATTGCAGTCCACCGCCGCTTGCAGCGATGAGCTCGGTGGGGTCCATGTTCGGGTCTATAGATGGGTCGCCAACTTGCAGCCAGCCACCTGACACTTAGTCAGTAAACACGATGGATGAGAGCTTTTCGCCACAGACCGTGAAACCAAAGCATGACGGGCCATCCTCCTTCTGGTGGCTCGCCAGCGGGAGTCCAGATATTCAAAGTGAGGCAATCTTCGTCGTATTTGCTAAATGCATGGTTTCCCAATTTCGTGTATTCTGGCTGGGGACATATTCGGCCAAACGCCGTACAGTCTCGAGGATGGCCGTTGGGATGTGTGTATAAGTGGTCTGGAGGGAGAGGGCGAGGTTTGCGCCAGCGATAAGGTCCGGAAGGCGGTAGGACGAAGGGAACGTTGAGGTAGCGCTTTACGAGCGCCTCGCCTGTTTCCGCACGATGAAGTGCGAGGCCCTCGATCGCGCCAAGATGACCGACGATCAAAGTGTGTCTCTCTGACTTGTAAGGAGCTAAAACGTTGCCCATCTGACAGGTGAGGGTATCGTAGGGGGAAGGTATCACAGAGGACAGTAGACATCGAATAACGTCTTAAATGGTACAGATTGGTAGGCTAACGGGAAAGCCGAGGACGGAAAAAATGGAATCGTCGGATTTGGCGGAATCCGACGTGAGACACCTTCGAAGTGTAAGATATATGTTGCGATTATCGAAGGAAGGGATTCATTCGCATGTCAACGGACGCTGTATGGTAATAGTATGATCAGAGTCGAATGAGAATTGCAAAACAGCTAATGCAGTATAAATGTGAATTAACCAAGAGCTAAATGTCAAAATGGCTTTGCCCGTGCAATGACAGGCCACCCGCAAAGTAACAAAAACGGTAACCCGCACCTGATCATAACACTCAACTACTAGTAGCCTTTAGCTTGATTTATGAATTATTCTGCGAATGATAGCAATCGTCTACGACCGATATCAAAACAGCGCCCAGAAGATGACCAAGGCTCTGTTGGAGAGGCTTACCGCTCAGTTTCGTAAAAGTTGGAGTGACACAAATGCGATTATCCGAATCGGAATTAGCGATACATAACCTTGTGGCCAACTTGTGGCGATCGTGGTTGGAGGTCTGCGGAGTGGTTTACCACTGCAGTATAGAGCAACTTGAGTTCTTGCTTGAGGTCTACCGCCACAGTGAGCCCAGCGCAATGATGGGCCACGGCACAGATGTAAATATTACTGTAGTCTTCTTGCGTAAAGGTGGAGAATGCGGCAGCAACTTTGAAGCACTGTCAGACAATTAGTTGACAACTGCAACCGGGCATGGATTTGGACTCGAAATCTCGACCAAGAACCCAGTTATTAATACCGCCAAATGTCCACCAAAGGCTTCTCAGAGGCTTCTTCAGCCATCCATATCCTACCCGACCCAGTTGAATTAACTGGACAGGGTGTCTAAATGTCTCTGTGTTCGTGGAATTTTTTTTAGCATGACGGCGTACTCATGATCGTGCATGCAGGAGCCACAGGTGCCTTCAAGTTAGAGACGAGAAAACGAGATCAGGAGATGGACAATTGTAACTTTATGGAACTCGCCTTGTAGGGATTTGATGAACTCATGAACTCAATGTGAATTGGCATGTTGATACAGAAAGCCATGCGCAACTCTTCTTCAACCATACGGCCTGGGTTGAGCTGATTCCCGTAGATTCCTATGCACCCTTTAGCTCGGATTCCGATGCGCAAACGGTGCAAACCTTTAACGTTTAACCTTGGGTAAAGTTGACCAATGAGAATAACGAAATTCAGGAGCAACCGCGACGCGACGGGAGAAATCCGGAGTGAAGCGAGTCTCGAGCGAGTCCAGTGATAGAAGCAGTCAAAGAGAAGTTCGTGACTTTTGGAAGCATATGATATCCACGCTGAGCTTGCGCGCATTCCGGACCTCCAGCTCAGGCATCCCTCGTGGTTATCGACTTCCATCATACAGACATTTCATTCCTCGATTCATGGCATCCTCTGCAGCGAATACAGAACGTTTTCTCGCTGATCGTGCAGCACCTCTGTGTAGCTTGAACATCGCTCAATCTTTCGCCCAGCTTAGGTCCGAAATTCCCAATCGCGATTCCAGCAACCTCTTGACAAATTTGACAGTGCAAAGGAGAAGAAGTATACACATTTCGTGTCAGAGGCTGCATGGGCTGGTGCAAGGATCATTCAGGAACAGTGGACACCACAAGCTATTGGTGAGTTTATCGCGTTCTAAATGGTGATCAAGCACTTTACAACTCGAACTCGTAGCTCTTTATGATCTCTTGATTTTGACCTTTAATGACAACGGAAAATTGGCTGATTTGGACGCACTGAAGACCAAGGCCGGACTTTCAGATGTCGAATGGGAGGATCTCATGCAGTACACCGTGCAGTACGTCTCCAGCTCACCTTTCTCTTTAGCCCTACTCAATATTTCCGTTCCATAGAGTTCTCAGCAATTTAGTCAACTATCGCTCCTTTGGTTTTACGAAGATCATTCCTCGACTCCCCCAAGATAAGTTTGAAGCCGTCGTACGAGCCTCGCAATCGAGTAAAGCGTCTGAGCTATGGGATTCGGTGTGTGTCACTTGAAGCTTTTTGTCGACATCAGAACTAAACGGAAATTCAGCTTCAAGAACATATATATGCATCTAGCCCATCCTCGGCATTGTTCATCGGAAAGCGCAGCGAAGGTCATATCTCCAACTATTATCTGGGAGAAAGCATATTGGATGAAGAAGTAGCTCAAGTCCAAACAGCTGCAGAACAACTAGGAATCGATATTTTGAACACTCGGTACGAGGCCTTTTCTACAACTTTTTACTTCAATTTGTCGACATCCATGTCTTCTAAGTGTAAAGAAGAACGGACCAGGGGACTTCACACTCCTAGTTGCGTCTGCTGAATCCCAGCCAGCTAAACTTCATGACCTTGAGGTGAAATCCAGCAAGATCAAGCTCAGTGTGGAATACGGAGACCATTCGTCTGCGCTGAAAAAGGCAGTAGCTGCCTTGAAGGAGGTAAGTGCCTCGGTTTGGGGGACACATGAATCTCTACTGAAAAAACACGCGCAGGCCAAAAAATACACAGCCAATGAACACGAGACAGCAATGATTGAGGCTTATATCAAGTCGTACGTGGAATATTCGTCACGTATATCCCGCATATGGTGATATTTTACCAACCAGTTTCGCCACCGGCTCCATTGAAGAACATAAGAAAGGATCAACAGAGTGGGTGAAGGATGTTGGACCCGTCGTTGAATCATATATTGGAGTGCGTCCGCATGCCAGCTATTGGGCTAGTGTTTGCTTGACCGTTTCCTCAGTTCATCGAGACTTACGTTGATCCCTATGGTGGAAGGGCAGAATGGGAAGGATTCACAGCTATCGTCAACAAGGAGCTTAGTGCCAAATACGACATCCTTGTAGCAAAAGCACCTGAGCTCATCAAGACACTTCCCTGGGGCAAAGATTTTGAAGTCGATGTATTCAGAAAGCCCGATTTCACTGCTTTAGAAGTTGTGTCATTCGCTACAGGAGGTGAGTTTTTGTAACATGTACGAGTGCCTATAGTAAAATTTCCGTCGCATCTCAGGTATACCCGCTGGTATTAACGTATGCCTTTCTACTTCGTTCCCAATGGGCTATTCCTGACTTTCTTAAATAGATTCCGGTACGCAACGCAGCATTCAGATGTTTTGTTTGTACCAACCAGTGTTTCAGAATTACTATGACATTCGCGAATCCACTGGATTCAAGAACGTGTCTTTGGCCGTATGTCAGTCTTATGGCTCGATTTTAACGTATTGACATCATCTCTACACCAGAATATCCTCGCTGCCAAAGCTCCAAGTAGGTCTAGTCCAATCTGTCACGAAGTACTTGCGAATGTCCTTGATTTTAGATGAAGAGCTTACATTCATACATCCCGATGATGTGGCACTCTACAACGCTCTGGACAGCAAAGCATTTGAGCTTCAGGTTGCCAATCACGAACTGCTAGGCCATGGCTCGGGTAAGTTGTTCCAAGAGCAAAACGATGGAAGGAAGAATTTTGACCCCGAAAAGGTGAGCCGTAACCTCGAGTTCTCGGCTGCGGTATAGCACTAAAGGGATCTCGTGTATAGGTTATCAATCCTTTGACGGGAAAGCCCATGTATGTATGACCCATATGGCTCTATCAGACGTTGTTGACCTTGTTCTTTAGCACCTCGTGGTACAAACCGGGACAAACCCCAGATTCTGTACTTGGTGAGGTCTCTTCTTCGATGGAGGAATGCAGAGCGGAGACCGTGGCGTTGTACTGTAAGCCGATTGTCTCCCCATAATGATCCTCCCAACCTAACCATCCACCAGTGGCAAACAATCTCGAAATCCTGGAAATATTTGGCGTAAGGGATGTTCATATAATAGAGGTCGAGAGCTCATTTCCCTTTCCAGTACAAAGACAAGAAAGAGATCGAAGATATTGTATACATTACCTTCCTCCTCATGGCCCGTGCAGGTCTCCGAGCTCTTGAATTCTATGACCCCGCTACCAAGAAGCACGGACAAGCACACATGCAAGCCCGGTATGTTCAACCTAAATCCATTACAACGATATTCATTCTGATCGTCTTTTAGTTTAGGTATCACTCAGTTCTTGATGACCAATGGCATTGCAAGGCTAGAGGAGATACGGAGTTCGGATGGGAAGTTAGAGAATGTCTACGTCCGGGTATGTCGTCCATGCTTCATCTATGTACATACAAACACTAACGGCGACATTGTACTTAGGTTGACCGTGACGCTGTTCTCAAAAAGGGCAAGGATGTCGCTGGCAAACTCTTGATCGAGCTACAAGTTCGTAAGAGTACAGCAGACGGCGCCGGCGCTCGTGCATTCTATGCTCAGCTCACCAAACCCCTCGATGGATGGGAAGGCGAAATTAGGGACTTGGTCTTGAAGAAGAAACAGGTACGCGTCTATTACATTGAGCGGAAGAGTTTCTCTAAGATAAATTATCCTGCAGCCTCGTAAAATCTTCATGCAGCCTAATACGTTCATCGTGAACGACGAGGTGCAGTTGAAGGAATATCCCTTAACTAGCGCTGGAATTATCGAAAGCTTCATCGAGCGTAATCTGTAGACACAGAAAAGCAGAGAGGGACGTGTATTCGTATTCCAAAGAGACAATGTATCAAAACCAAGAACTGAAGCTAGTATTCATCGTCTCGAGAATTTCCCATTCCCAGACTCAAACAGCCCAATACCGTTTCGCCGATCGTGCTTGGCTCCTTCTTCTCTTCGTCTTTGTACATTCCGATTTTAATTGCTCCGATTCGTTTAGTCTGGGAAAGTGTGAAAGGTGGTAGGCTAGCCATACCAACTCTTCGTGCAACTCCACCAGGACTTTCTGGACGATGCAAAAGCATGTAGGTAATGCCACTTCCATGGATTGCCAGTGCCATCATCGAGTTTGGTTCTTCAGATACCACAGTACGCACGACGGTTCCAGTGCGAAGGTCCACTAAACAACCTCGCATAAACTTGCCCTGTGGTTCAGATTCGGGTTCCCATTCAGGGACCATCTGCCGTTTCCCCCATTCTATGAGATCAAGTGTCGGATCGAGTCGCCTCAGTTTCTGAATTACATCTCCACCTTTTCCCCAAGCAGCGTTGCCCTTGCGACGTTCTGGGCCTGTCCACTCTTTTTCGCTCAGAAAAACCCATCCACTGCGTTCGATATATCGAGTACTGGCTACTAAGCTGAAGAGATTGAACGCAAGAGAAGAGAGGTAGACAATGACAGCGCCGAACTCGAGTATTGGGAAGTTGGGGTCCTTCGAGTCGCTTAGTAGCGGAGTGATAATTAGCACTACTCCAACCCCGTAGAAGATGACCAGAAGCACCATTGAGATCATTCTGGCTTTTTTTGTGTCCTCGTTGTTGAACAATGCGTTGCTATCCCTTCGAACATAGGGGTGGAGTCCGATTGTCTGTGCGTCCACCACATTGAGCGGTGGTGCCATCAGCTGTCCAACTTGATCTCTTTCTCCGACGGTGAACGCGCTTACAAGCGGCTCTAAACGTTCATTACCAGCTTTTGGTTCGATCGGAGGGCCTATCCAGCCACTTTCCTCGCTACGTGAGGGAAGACCGCATACAGCAGCCAGAGCAGCCATGTTGTAGAAGCCTTGATTCAGCTCCAACAGCCACGCAAGGTCAGCCCAGCCGTCTTTTCCCTTGAGGTGGTGCAGTTTGGCTCGGCGCGGCAGGAGTCCGTTTAAGCCTTTTCCAAGATACTGGTGATAGTCATAACCAGACGCCCGATCACGTCCCATGGCCTCTACAATGAGTGACTGAATAGCCATCTGCCAGGTGTCGCTACCGCTGTTGGTGCTCTGGCGTAGGATAGAATGCAAATGCCACTTTTTGGCGATGGCTGCTTCATGCATCATCCGTCGTCGGAAGGTATGTCCGGACTCAGCCAGCGTTACATGGCATTTTTTGACCATTTTCCCATGTTCATCGAGGCCCATTTTCAGAGTCATCTGTCTCGTCTCGCTAGCGTTGAGGATTTCGCCCAACGTGAAGAGCCGGTTGCCCCAACTGCACTCGAATGTAGCGTGATTGCAGTCAATCTTGTCGCAGAAAACGACGACTGTCTTTGCCCCAGCAAAGATGTCTGCGAGACGACCAAGCTCCTCGCTTCGCTCCCCAGCTGCTTCGGTTCTCTCGGCTTCGTCATTCTGCTGCTGCTCCTTGTCGGGTGCGAGTTTTTTGTTGGCAGAGAGGCAGAACTCATCTGACCACCTTGTCAAAAATCGATTTATGGCGGAATAATCACTGCACTTACCGAGCCATACAAACTCCTCGCGATCAGGCTGAAGATCGCTTACTGCAGAACAATACTGGATGAGGAACTGTTTCGATATTCTCTTCCTATCACGAAGAGACCATTGCGCGGCACCGTGTCCCTTGTCCTGTGTCTGTTCCCCAGCTTCCTGAAACAGCGTGAAAGCTGCTGACATGGGGTAGCTCAGCGCTGTATATCCGCGAGCTCGTCTAGCTGGTGTCCAATCAACTTGCTCGTGGCTCATATATCGTCCACCACGAATGGTAACCTCCAGCATCCATCGAGGCTCAAAGCCGGCGGCCTCGTACACATCGGAACGATCGTCATGTATGAGTGCCTTGGGATCAAACTCCTCAAGGAGGTAGTCTCGGGCTCCCGGAGCATTCCACAAGACGGCGTCTGGCAGTGTTATATCCGTTTCGATTTCCACGTGGTCTGGATTGTATTCGACCTCAGAGGACTTGTTGATCTTTGAAAAGAGACCTGAAACGTTGAAAGGAGTGAAAAGGTCGATGAATGGTGCGACTACTGGGAGCAAGGGGAGGATAGCGGTGATTGGGGCTAGAATGACGTGAAAAAGAAAGCGTATGATGCCTGCAAAGAGGTGTAGACGATCTTCCCTGCGCCTAGAGAACCAGGTGTGGCCCCGTACGCCTGGTTCTTCCCAAAAGAGGCGAGCGAAAGAAATGGGCCAGTATGGCAGTGGCTTTGGAGATTGAGATTCAAGTGAGGGAAGGAAGAGATCCTGTGTGGATTGGGTTGCCATCAGGTGTATTCAGAAGCAACAAAGCCAACTAGACTTTAAGTGTGTCCTCAGGCGCTCGATTTATTTAGGTTCATCACAGGTATTGCGTCGGGGTGGTTCCACCATCGCCGAATCGTGTTTGATATGCTTATACAGAAGAATGGTACGTGTTGGAGAATCTGACAGCGTGAGACGTCGATTGACGGAGCTGAGTCTGCATAGATGCTCACCTCTTTACTGTTCACTGATTACAGTCGACTCCCTCTTAGGAAATCTAAGCAAAGGAAAACGCATCGGCCTTTTCTTCCATATTCACAGTGCTATCCCCTAATAGTGGTGCACTATGGAATTGTTCTTGAGTCTGAGAGTGCTTGAAGCATAAGACCGTATCCTGACCGTACCCCTTGGTTCCCAATTGCATGGCCTGTTCGGCAAATCAACGAAAATATGTGGGCAGAATCGTCGACAGGACTGAAAAGGACCATTTAGTGACATATTTGGCTAGATTAGAAGGACCTTACGGCTCGTCGCCAGGTCTCTTACTCGGGAAATATTGTCAAAAAAGGAAGGTAATTATGGGTTACGACGCTTTTGCCCACGGTTATCCCTGCGGAACGAACATGGGAGATCGAAATTCTATGGGGGAGGCACATCGTAAAACTGAGTAACATAGCTAGGCACCACGAACTATGTTCGAACTAACCACAGGAGGTTTTGGGCGGCGATGTACGGATATAAATCTGTATTCATTCACGTCGTCGGAATACATCCGATCAATCCATTTTAGCTAGGTGCTACCTGGTGCTACTAGCGACTGAACGTCCTGAGAAGAATACGCAAAGTATGTCAGGAACGCTTCAGATAAAGATTGCTTCGGACACTCACGCGGGTGGAATGGGTGCAGGGCGTAGCGCTTGCGGAGTCTTCCTGATCCCATGTGCCCATCTCTAGTGAACTGACGGGTAAATTGGAAGAGGTTGCAGCCATGTCCTCAACATCAGCTCCAGTTCACGTCTAGGCCTGCAGCCTCGCAAAGCGTTTGTAATCTTTCCTTGAGCCTATGCACGTCGTCCACAGTCGGTCTCTCATGACCGGAAGATGGGTTAGCACCCGCAGTCAACTTTGCTAACATGTCTTCAAGTCCTTCCACCTCTCGTTTACCAGCCACTTCTTCGTTTTCATCCATTTCTTCCCCGTCTATCTCCAGATGCTCTCGTGCATGTTCTTCAGCCTCCAAGTCCCGCGGAGCTATGTCTGAGAATCGAACATTCGCTAGTTGAGATGTGATTGCCCGAGCCTCGAGGACCGTTGGGTCGTTGTCGGGGAGATTTTTTGAGACAACGAGATGCGAAACAAATGCAGACGATATTCCTCGAAGTATGCCCATTTCTCGGCCCATTGGTGCTCCGATAGACGCGAAACCATCGTCAAATCCCGCTTGTAAAGCCGATTCCTTTCCTGCTGTTATTCCTTCGCGATAACCAGCCTGGAAGAGAAAATCGTAACGAGACGAACAATGTTTGACTGCAACGAAACGCACATTAGTGAACTCTGTTGATATCTTTGTCCATTCAGCGTTCCTGCTAGCTTCAGGGTCCGCATCTTCATCCCAAGGTGAATCCATGATGAATGTTGAACGTTGATGGCACTTTACCGATGTGGGCGCATGATGTCGGAATTCGAATCACAGGTGGCAGTACCAAATATTCGGGCCGAGAAATTTTATAAGAAACAGTAGCGAAAATGATAAAATAAATGTATCCTTTACCGTCCCAAATATATCACATCTATAGGTCGAAATTGGTCTTGTGTACGCACCCAAATCTCTCCTCAATACAGCCCTAAATATGTCCTATTTTTGAACCCATAAATAAATGAAGAAACCTCACTATTTTTGACCCATAAATAACAAAGGAAATCCATGCTTTTCGGCTTCAAATAGGTTGACTGTTGGCGCCCAAAAACTTGTCCTTTATTCATCCAAATATCTGTCCTTTTTGGGTGCCAATTCACATTACCCGAGAATCTCCCGTGAAGAGCACCGTGATCTCGCGTTTCGGGACAGAGGCTCGGTGAAGTGCCCGTGATGATTTGCTACTGGTGCAGGAGCGATGTGCGCAAGGACGTGTCTTGTAAGTGATGAGCTGAGGCCTGAGGCCTGAGGTTTTACTCACACCCGAGAATCGGGATGTACTAACCGATAATCGGTCTGCAGTAAGTTAACTCAAGGCGTCTACGTGAGGAATAGATACGAAAATCGGGGACCCGTGTTTGGGGGCCCTATCGCAGAGAGTTACAGTATCTCTGTTAGTAGGGGAGACTATATTACGGTGATTGTCGACAATTATTCTGCTGTACTCGTAATGTAAATGAATTCCGAAGAGGGATCTGTATGCTCCGACTATTGATCCTTCTAACTAGCAAAGTACTATGTTTGAAAGATTATGGGCTATTACGGAGGGACAGAAGATAGGAAAATCTCTGCTGAAAAATGTTGATACAATATCTGGTAAACTCGGAAACCTCTTCATATTCTGATGCCAATAAGGTGAAAGCGCCGCATAGTAATAAAAGCGTCATAGACAGATTACAAAGGAAGATGGAGGAGCGCTGCCTATAATCGGATTGCGTAGTCTGAGATGAGGGTAGGTTGGCAGGAGAATGCAGTGACTCTGAATAATCAATGTCGGAATCGTACGAATCTATGTATCATTGTTAGGTTAACTATCTTTCTTATAGGTTATAAGCGGAGCACTCACCTCGCCTTCTCCGACTTCTGAGTGGGTGGTAATATTCAACAACAGTTCCGTCCGGTCGCTTTTCGATGATATAAGGTTGCATTGAAAAGTGACTTGAGATTTCACGGGGTCCATCTCGCTGTACTGTGGACACATAAAGAGGTTGATCTGTTGTCACTTCAAAAACCACAACATTATGGTACTGATCGGGGTACATACCTTGTCTTTCTTCACAATGATCGTCTACGCCTTGCTGTGACCTGTCCCTTGTCTCTTCAGGATGTCCTGAATAGATTGGAGCATAAGGTGGCATCGTAAACGACTTGGAGGGGAATGAAAGGATTGTAGGGGATCAGAACTCACTTTGCGCCTTATATTGCTGAATCCTTTGTTGCCTCATGTCACTTCAGCTGCTGATCGCCTTTATTCCCCGAGGAGTGGCACAGCCCGTTGAATCAGCGGGAAAGGATGAAATGATAATTGCATTTAAACTTCACGCATTCCTGTGAGATTTTCGTATAGTAAGAGATGGAAAGCATGGGGTTAGAGTAGAGTTGGGAGGAGAGGTCACGGATTATGAGATGACATGATTACAGTATGTCCGGATCAGGCCGATTCTCCGAGTTGCGATCAGCTTGCTCGGGACTTCCTTTTGGTTGCGTGTGCCTTCTTTGTGCCCTTGAAGTAGGCGTCAGTAAGTGATTCCGAAAAGCGTATTGCGAACCGATTATCGGTTAGTATATCCCGATTCTCGGGTGTGAGTAAAACCTCAGGCCTCAGGCCTCAGCTCATCACTTACAAGACACGTCCTTGCGCACATCGCTCCTGCACCAGTAGCAAATCATCACGGGCACTTCACCGAGCCTCTGTCCCGAAACGCGAGATCACGGTGCTCTTCACGGGAGATTCTCGGGTAATGTGAATTGGCACCCAAAAAGGACAGATATTTGGATGAATAAAGGACAAGTTTTTGGGCGCCAACAGTCAACCTATTTGAAGCCGAAAAGCATGGATTTCCTTTGTTATTTATGGGTCAAAAATAGTGAGGTTTCTTCATTTATTTATGGGTTCAAAAATAGGACATATTTAGGGCTGTATTGAGGAGAGATTTGGGTGCGTACACAAGACCAATTTCGACCTATAGATGTGATATATTTGGGACGGTAAAGGATACATTTATTTTATCATTTTCGCTACTGTTTCTTATAAAATTTCTCGGCCCGAATATTTGGTACTGCCACCTGTGAATTGATTACCAAGGCAAGCCGACGCTTGTTCTTGACTTGGACTGAACCCTCAGTCAACCTCTGCTGGGCAGCGAGGTGTCCAGCTCTTTCTTCTTCTTCTTTTCTCTTATATTCTTCGATGGCTTATTTTGCACGACCTAGTTCCGCTTCGGCAGCTGTAAAAATTGTTAAACCCACTTCCCAGTCCGAATCTTCTCCAACTCAACTGCCACCTCGGAAAGGTATGGGCGGTATTAGGTGCAGACCAGAACATCTGTTGACCATTTATTAGATTCCGTGCAGCGACAATGTAGAAATATATTGATTTATGGGTGAGAAATGGCCTCAAACCTTGGTGCGATTAGGTGACGAATACTCTGTATGAAGTTACTGTAAGTTTGAAGATAAGGGTTGTGTATACTATCATCCTCCTGTGCGTCCTCATTTTATTTTTCTTTCATGCTTGTAATGACCTATTCCGAAGACGCAAGAACCTCCTCAAACCATGTATGTCGTAGATCATCTTGGTCATTCCAAGCTAACCTCTCGGCAAGAACACGATCGGACTCCCCCGTCACTTCTATCTCGGCCCAAGCTGTAAATGCCCCCGTATTCGTCCCGAAGGCCAGCTTTTCTTCGTCTACAATCGCCTCGTGAGTTCCGCTCCACGCCTGGAGGCATTCACTCGTGTCTCAGATTACATGATAGACGTGCTTCACCCCCTTCCAGTCCCCCAGAATATCAGGCTGAGCCAGCTTCATACGAGCAGTATGGATATGCTGGCGACACGTCAATCGATAGCCTGACTGAGCAAGTTAGCGAGGCGAGTGCTGTGTGCATGTTATGGCAGGCAGAATTCTCATTGATCAACCAGATGGATACGCGGTTCTACGACTCCTCTTCGCAAGGTTCGCTCTCTAACTACGCACCTGAGTATAGCCAAAACGGCATGGATATGTCGTACTACTCGGGATCTGGTCAATACCTCATCCGCGAACCTGTCAGTAGCCATTCCTGTGCCGCATCGACGTGGGACTCACGCATCCAGCAGTTAAATTACCATCTTTACACTCCCAATGTTCCTGCCCCGTTCATTTCGTCAGCTACCGACAGCTATTTTGTACCACCATCATCAGAACTTCGACAACTTCTTCAGACACGGAGTGAAACTACTCGTAGCGTTCCACCAATAGGTAATGAGTCTTCAATTGGCTTCTATCCAGTCTCTAATCAGCCTCTGAACAGGACTTGGATTGCCTGAAGAAATTCAGGGCTACCACTCCCTCACGCCTCTGGATACTACTGGTCTTTCAGATCGAAGGAAACTGGGTAACAATTGGTATTCCATTGTGTACCGGGCTATTCATCAGTCAGATGGCATTCCATACGTGCTGCGCCGGGTTGAGAGTATGTTTACACCCCTAACCTTTTGCGGCACATCGAAGCTAAGGATTCGCAGATTTTCGTTTGATGCATCAATCTGCGTTCAGCTCAATCGAGACGTGGTCAAAGATTCGACATCCAAGCATCGTTTCTGTTCATGAAGCATTCACCACCCGTTCCTTCAACGATAATTGTCGGTTACCCTCACTAAAGCGTTTTCATCTCGCTGATGTCTTCCCGAAGCTTTGGTTGTCGCTTATAGTTATCACCCAGGAGCTCAAACACTCTTTGATGCCCATTTGAAACCAAAGACGGCAATCCAAAATGGCTATTCTGGGCGTTCTCAGTCTCAGCAACTAACACCTTTGACGTCGATTCCGGAACGAACATTGTGGTCGTACATCATTCAGATTGCTTCTGCAATCAAGAAGGTCCACGAAGCAGGGTTGGCCGTCAGAATGATTGACCCTACGAAGATTTTACT
Organism: Paramarasmius palmivorus; assembly: GCA_037176845.1. Taxonomy (NCBI): domain Eukaryota; kingdom Fungi; phylum Basidiomycota; class Agaricomycetes; order Agaricales; family Marasmiaceae; genus Paramarasmius; species Paramarasmius palmivorus. The sequence goes on along the minus strand of JAYKXP010000039.1, from coordinate 245,374 downwards.
GACGGGCAAGAATCGGTACGTTGTACAGTTTCTTGTGATGGCATCTGCTTATCAGTAAGTACAGCGTGCGCATAAGCTCTTGTGGTCTTCTGGATGTGATGATGTATGACACCCATCAAGATGTTCATGTCCTTCAACAGGATGATCTATCTCAATTTGGACGTTTAGTATTTGCGCTCACTTGCTGCAATCCCACGGCGGCAGCAGCGAACAGCTTCCAGAAGAGTCTGGACACAATGGCGAGACTTTATAGTCCTGATATCAAGAATGCGGCTCTGTTTTTGATCAGTAAAAGTAGTCCGCACAAGGTGAAGTGATTGTGACCTACATTTGGGATGCTCAGCTGACGAAGTCGTAGAATATCAATCGACTATACGAGATCATTGGTAGTCGCATCGTCACTGAGCTGGACGATGCACTGGGGTGAGAGCTTCTCTAGCCGTCATTGACACTTGTATATTGAAACAGATTTCAGGGCTACTGATAGGCTTGAGAATGAGCTAATGGGCGAGTTGGAGAACGCGAGGCTTGTTCGGCTCTTGTGTAAATTTGGGTTCATTAACGAACGACCAGAGTAAGCGCTCGGTGGACTCTGTAATTGTACCTACTCATGCATGAAATGCAGGTTCGCTCTCGATCCAAGGTGGTCGGAGACTGGTGACCGCTACATCATCAAGCTCTTCCGGGACTACGTCTTCCACCAAATCGATGAACATGGAAATCCTGTCACGAACCTTTCACATGTCCTGACTTGTCTGAATAAGGTGCGCCAGTCGTACTTGATATTTGGTTGGAGGCTGACGAATGTGGATACAGCTCGATGCTGGATCGGACGAAAAAATCATGCTCGTTGCCCGGGACGAACAGAGCTGCCTTGTCGTTAGCTATCGCGAGATTAGAAACTGTCTTGAAGCGGCTTTCGGGTGGGTCTTTTCGCTCCTTGCGGGAGGTGTCGATCTGATTGAGTGCTTCACAGTGATCTGGCACGCAGCGGGTCTTCTACAAGATGATAACACGACTAGGACTTCTAATCATCATGCAACTATTTACTTTGAACGTACGGAAAAACTAGGTAGAATTAGAAAAAGACTCGGAAAATGGAGAAAAAGTGTTCTGGTTTTTATACTTATTGACTCAGTGTGACGGATGTTGTTCGGCCGAGCTAAACGAGTATCCGAACGGCGGTGAGCCTGATAGTTTCACAAAATGAGTATACAGTACAAAACACTACCCCTAGAGACAATTGGTTGTTCACTCTTGCGCCAGGAAAGGATTCGCAATCTCTTCTGAACCATCTACAGGGCTGAGTAGCACTATTGTGGGACCACGCAAGACTGCCAACCCTAGGGATCTTGTTCGGGGTTCCGGTTCTGTTAGTGAAGGATGTAAGTTGGTTGTGTGATGTTGTAAAGGGTATAACACGCCTTCTATGAGTTCCTCGACTTCGTCTAGCACTAGGTTGAGTAGCTGGTCGTATCCCTTGAGAAGACCGGTAACTATGAATGAAAGACTCAGATTCTTTGTTTGCTAGAGAAAACCACTGACAACACACCTTCTCTTCCACCGGTAAATTTGACCCTGATCTTCTCATTCACGTATTTGGAGAGGTCGAGAATGGCTTCACGTTTTGGTTTGTCTCCTGAGCCAATGGAGGGAGTAGGACCATGACGACCGCCTCTAGCGCCGGCGAATGGCGCACCACGACCACCTCGAGCTGCACCACGTCCCTAAGGATTGAGTCGATAGAGTATTTGACCTGTTCTTTGACGAATACGTACTCGATCTGCCATGATTCAAGAGCTGTTTTTTCTGGGAAAGCGGTGTTTATTGCTACGCGCGACCGTGTCAAAGTGACTCGTTCAAGAACAAGTCTGTTGATTGTCCTTGGGTCCTTGTCACTAGCTAAAAGAAACTGAGAGATAATAGAGAGATAATAGAGAGAACAAAGCAGGGACGGATGTGATTGTGAATGTGGCAATGGGGTCGGCTAGAGAGAAAGGTAAAAAAAATTAAAACACACAACAAGACTTGCAGCCCTTTGCCCCATCAGCTTGTTCTTGACCACCACCACCACGACTCATTCCTTTTTTCTTACGTTTCTTCCCACTACCGCAACGTCCGTCATATACTCTCCTCGAAATTCTCTAGATTTCGGCTTATCTTCTCATCCTAATACCGTCAGCAGGATCTTTTTTCTCTCGTACTCTATCCAACAATGAATGCGACCGAGCTTCTGGCCAGTACCCTTTCGCCTGGTAGCCACTCCATCCTTTCTGCGCGTCGCAATCTCTTTACTAACCACTTTTCTTTTCTCATTCAGATGCAGCTACGCGTCAGGCAGCAACGGAAAAACTTGAGATCGCATCGCGAGACAACTATGTACGTCGTCAAAAGACATCCGTTACCTATCATTTAACTCAAATCCTACCATGATAACAGGTCGAATACATGTTAATGCTGTCTTCAGTATTGGTCGACGAAAACTCACCCCTGCACGTACGAAACGCTGCTGGTCTCGCTCTGAAGAACGCACTTACTGCACGAGTACGTCAATGTTGCCTCGTTTCATATTCCGATATTTACCGGATCTTCCTCAATCCTCAGGATTCTGGACGACAAAACGATTACTCCCAACGATGGATAGCCCTTAACCCCGAGGCCAAGAACAAAATCAAGTCTGACTCCCTTATGACTCTCGGTTCAGCTCATCAGAAGGCTGGAACATTTGCCTCTCAAGTCGTCGCTGCTATCGCTTCAGTAGAGCTACCGAATGGAGACTGGCAAGATCTCATCGAAATACTTTTGGGCTTTGTCAACAATAACCAAAACAACACCAATCTCAAAATCGCAACTCTTCAAGCTATCGGTTTCATTTGTGAACAGATAGTGAGTGCCACTACGTTTTTCTGTTGACCAATCAATTCTTAACGTCTGAAAGAAACCCGAAATCCTTGCATTGCGATCCAATGAGATTCTTACAGCTGTCATTCATGGCGCACGCAAAGAGGAGCCATCGTCAGAGGTTCAACTTGCCGCCATTCACGCCCTTTATAACTCTCTAGAGTTCGTCCGTGATAACTTTGATAGAGAGGTAAGGCCGAGAAATTAGCCTTGATAGATCTATTCTGATAGAGCTTCGTGCAGGGAGAACGAAACTATATTATGCAAGTCGTTTGTGAGGCCACTCAAAACACTTCGCTTAGTGTTCAAGTGGGGGCCTTTGAGTGTCTAGTCAGGATTATGGATTTGTATTATGATAAGATGGCCCTGTACATGGAACAGGCTTTGTTTGGGGTATGCTTTCCCATTTCATTCCCAGGTTCATATATATTAACAGGTCCTTGTGTTGCAGTTGACTGTCGTTGGTATGAAGCACCCAGATGAGAGAGTTGCACTGCAAGCTGTCGAGTTTTGGTCTACTGTCTGTGAGGAAGAAGTTGAGCTGGCACTTGAAGCCCAAGAGGTCAGTTACGCCGCCCAGCGCTCGTTCCCATGCTGACGTGCACTTTCAGGCACAAGAATATGGCGAGATACCAGAGCGTGAATCAAGATACTTTGCCAAAATTGCGCTCCCTGAGATCGTCCCGGTCCTTCTCATGTTGCTTACCAAGCAAGAAGAGGATGCCGATGAAGACGAATGGAATGTTTCCATGGCTGCAGGAACATGTCTAAACCTGCTCGCCAACGCCGTCAACGACTCTATTGTTCCGGCTGTTATACCCTTCATTGAGGCCCACATAAAGTCGGAGGACTGGCACTACCGTGAAGCCGCCGTCATGACCTTTGGCTCGATCCTTGAAGGCCCGGATCCTGCAGTCCTCACTCCTCTCGCAGAGCAGGCATTACCTCTTCTCATTGGAATGATGGCAGATCACAATATCCACGTCAAGGACACTACTGCATGGACCTTAGGACGGATATGCGATATGTTAATCACGGTCATCAAGCCCGAAGTGCACCTACACCCGTTGATTTCTGCGTTAGTAAATGGATTGCAGGACAACCCGAGGATTATTGTCAACTGCTGTTGGGCGTTGATGAATTTGGCTGATCAGATGGGTCTTTATGGAGACGAGGACCTCGATGCTGCGCAGACTGGGGCGTTGTCGCCTTATTACGAGGGTGTCGTTCAGGCTCTCCTGCGGGTGACGGAAAGGTCGGTGGTCCAGCATATCACCTTAGTTGCCTGCTTATTTTTGTTATGATAGCTCTGGAAACGAGGCCAACTACCGAACAGCAGCCTATGAAGCTATCACTTCCTGGCTCACACATGCGACTCAGGATGCCATTCCAGTCGTTCAGAACACTGTTGTCGCGATACTTCAACGCATGGAGCAGCTACTAAGCATGCAGAACCAAATCCTTGGAGTCGACGATAGGAACAACTGGAATGAGCTCCAGAGCAACTTCTGCTCTGTCATCGTCGTGCGTAGCTTTCGCTTTTCAATGAATACTGGGTCATGTCTAACATTATTATAAGTGTGTTATCCGAAAACTCGGTGCTGGAATCCAACCCATGGCCGACCGGATAATGACGCTGGTCCTCCAGCTCATTCAAACGGCCAGCAAGACTTCCACTGTCCTTGAAGATGCATTCCTTGTTGTTGGTTCCCTCGCGTCGGGTACGTTATCCTTGTCCTGCTGAGGCCCTGATTCTCCTAATACTGTTATCGTACAGCACTCGAAGCCAACTTCTCTCCTTATATCTCCGCCTTCCTTCCATTCTTATACCCGGCACTCAAAGCCCACGAAGACACACAGCTCTGCACCGTCGCTGTCGGCATCATCGGCGACATTTCTCGTGCTCTGGGTGAACAGAGCATGCAATATGCTGGTCCGTTCATGACCGTGTTGTTGGAGAACTTGCAAAGCGAAGTCCTCAACCGCAACGTCAAGATTGTGATTCTGTCGTGTTTCGGAGATATTGCGCTCGCTATCGGACCCAACTTTGAACCTTACCTGGAGACGACGATGAATGTGTTGAGACAGGCCGGTGCAGTCGAGCCAAACCCTGTAAGTCTGAACAATTGTTTTGATGGTTTAGTCGTCTTGACACATTGGGAACTTTAGCTGGATTACGACCTTGTCGATTACGTTGCTCAACTACGCGAAGGCATCCTCGAGGCGTACACGGGTATTGTCACTGGTTTCAAAAAGACAGAGAAAGGTATGATTGGAGCTGGTTCTCACCTGTCGCAAGTGATTGTTAATGATGACCCTGTAGTTACACTTCTCCTGCCTCATGCTGGCAGTATCTTGGAGTTAATTCAACGCTGCCTTACCGATGAGGAGCGAAGCGATTCCCTCGTCAAACTATGCTATGGCCTCTTAGGAGACCTTGCAGATGCATTCCCTGGCGGCCAGCTCAAGCAGATATTATTGCAAGGTTGGATCGCATCTGAACTCAAGTCGAGGGCTCGTATGTCTGCCGATGCCAAGAAGACTATGCGGTGGGCCAGAGAGGTAGGTTTCATGATGACTCTGATGGACTTTGACTGATCACTCGTATTGTAGATGGTGAAGGTGGCCACACAATAGATGTCTTCTCTTGGTCGTCTGTCTCGGACTCATTCATTGCTAATCATAGTTTCCCATCGTTTTTGTCTGCTTCATTCCTTCCGTTCATGAATTCCTTAGCCTTGACACGCATGCAATCTACATGATTTCTTTATTCGTACACAACGGTAGCCATCTCAAGGAGGCGCACACCTGCATATTTGCATGTAATAGAAGGCGGCTCTATCTTTACCTCGTTTATGTGCCATTAGCCGACCTATCACGACGATTATTGCACGTTTTTCTTTTGTGGTTTTTTGTTTGTCCAGCTTTCCTTAGCACCCAATAATCTGAATCCTGTATCCTTTACCGCCCATCCCAATTCACCTGCCAATTTTTCCAACTTTATTGTCATCCACTCATCAATCCATTTGGAGTTCTTGGTTCGTTTTTTCGTGCTTGATTGAACAACGAAGAGCTGTTGCCATTGGGCTTCTGTTGTAGCATTTGTAGCCATAAGTAGACTGCCTCTCATTTCTTGTTATAATTTACGTTAAGTCGTAACTGGGCCCCTCGGTCTCAGCCATTCTCTTAAATGCAGGAGTTATTCATTTTCTAGTTATCAGGCTTCTGTAAAACATAATTGTAGTCATATTCATATTCGCCCCACAACCATATGCTAGCGAATTTTACTGGGTGTATGTAGGTAGTGGTAGCTATCAAAGACGCTTGGAAATCGGTGGGTGATATGGGTACATGTAATCCAAAGATACTTATGAACAAGCAAAGCAAAAATGGCTAGCAGTAGCGAAGAAGAGATTCTAAGTTCGTAGCGATGGAGTAAAAAGAGTAGAGCACGATCGATATGTTCGTGCGGAGGTAGGATACTAGGGCGAGATGGTGAAAAAAGAAACCCATATCATGGGCTGAAGATTTCGAAAGTAGGAGAATGATGAACAATTTGGGGAATAGAAATACAATGTGCGCTTGGCCTTGATTTACAGCCATCTCTTTGCACAACATGCAGAACGACGGTATCAACATAAAACCGTATACTTTGACGTTGTTTCCTGCATAACCTAAACGGTGGAGATCAAAAAGAAGCCACGGGTATAGCTGCCGAAGGTCCATCCGCTATAAATGCTATCGCCCTTCAAAAGCCTTGTGACGTCCATTGACGTTGACGATACCTACTTTGATGGCAGCGGCACCGTTGGGTGACTCCATTAACGATATCTGTTCCAGGCCTCCCTCTTCGTCAAGAGAGTTCTCATACTCGAACGACTTGGGAGGAGGGAACGGCTTTAGTGATATCGGTGGTTCACTCGGTGATAGTGACCTCGGTGATGGGGACCGTGATACAGACGTAGCATACCCAGTAGACGACGGTGTCGGTGAGCTTCCATTGGATGTTGATGTACTTGGTTCAGGGGACATTGCGTTGCCTTGAGCCAAATCATCATCGGTATTGACGATGGCAGGGGAATGTTTTGAATGGGAGCGGGACCGAGGGCGAGTGGTTATTATTGCACTTGTTGATGTTTCGTGATGCGAAGACGATGCCGAAGATAATGAACTATGATTTACAGCTTTCTGAGAAAAATTTGAGACATTGGGTGGAGGTGTAGGTGCATGAATTGTTGATGTTGAATGTGAATGCGAGTGTGAGAATGAAGTTGGTGTTGGAGTGTTGGGGCCATCCAAGAAACGACTTGATGCTTGAGCATCTCCAACGCCATTAGTATAACCGCGTAGAGAGCTTAGGGTAGGAAGGTTTGACGGGAAGATGTCTCGAGGGACAGCGCCCATGTAATAAGGATGTGAAGTATTTGTAGAAAGTATTGGGGAATGCGATCCTGGGCTAGGGTATACAAATGTAGGTCTGGGCGACCTGGTGTGCCCAGTCTGATAAAATACAGTTGCAGGTTCTGAATATTCGGGGTTATTCGGTGAATCGGGAGAAGGTGGAAGAGGTATGTTCATTGCCGAAGGGGTTTTGGGAGACCAGGAAATTCCATGGCAAGATCGCGGAGGATTGGAGGTGGAAGACGATCGCTTTGTTGGATCTGGTTTATAGGACACTGGTGGGGACCCTAAGAACCTCGGTGATGAAGAGGGCGAAGGCGAATTATCTCCTCTGTCAAGACGTGTCAGTCTTCCACGGGGACCTGGGACGAATTTGGATGGCGGATCAGTAGTCAGATCTACTTGAACAGGGGCCAGTCGTAACGGTGGAGCGCTAGCAATCCACGATGGCCGACGATAGGAAGGACCAGCAGCGATAGAAGAGCCTTCAGTGAAGGAATGTATCGACCTAACATCATCGGATGCCGCATCGGAGCGATCTTCATCTTCTAAAATTTCGCTATTACTGGAAGAAGAGTTGTATGCGTCCTCCTTTTCGCGAGCTTCGGTGGCTGCGGTGGCGAGTTCCAAGCCTGCACCGAGCTGACTCTCGTACAGGGAATGATCAGCGGATGAAGCTTCAGGTGGTGGAGGACTGGTCCATTTTCCTCGCTTGGGTGCCATGTGTTCAGGTGGTGGGCGCGGTTGTACTTGTTGACTTTGGAGAGGACTAGGTTCCGAGAGTTTGGTAGGAAGAGAGAGTCTGTCCTGTGTAGGAACAGACTTGGGCCGCATGGGTCGACTACCGACAGTATACGGTGTTTGTGGTGGCACTTGCCTAGGAGCGAATGATGCTGGCGCTGTGACGAGATCTTCGTCCTTCCTTTCTTCACATAGATCCGCTAATGCGAGGATAGCTCGTTCAGGACGAGCGGCCAGTACCCTGGATGCGCGCATAAATTCGCCTCGTATCTGTTATTCGTGTTAGACTCAAAGCGGAAGGGTATATGAAGCGGTCACGTACGGTATACAAACCATCCTTCGTGACACATCTTGCGACATTGAAATCAGTTTCAAAGGGGTCCTATTCGACCGCTAATCAGAGGAATGAAGCTGTTTTCGTGACGAGCACACGCACCTCTATACATAATCGATTGCGCTCGCGAGAGTCGTTGTACCGACTAGCAGACAACTAATCGGTAATTAGCATCAATTTGGGGCCGTAAGCGAAGAACTTACATCATTCTGCCAGCCTTTAACATCTTTCTTAATCAGTCCTGCTCGTATTGAGGCGACTCCCGTGTTATAGAGGAACTCTTTGGAGAAATATCTAAAGAAATCGATCAACCTGCAGCGGCTCAGTGTTCAGCGACGAGCGAATAGGACAAAAGGAGAAATACTGACAGCTCAGCAACTGTTTCAGTGTTTTCGGAGCGCCATCTTTGCCGCAACAGTTCAATGTCGTCGAAGAACCAGATGTTGTGTCCATTGAGATGTGTCTCTTCCTGTTGAGCGGAGTCAATGAGAGGAGCATCAAAATGAGCGCGCAGCCGACCTTTGATATCGGCCGTAAGGGGGGCATCTGTTGAAGATTGGGAAGCACCGGCGGGTTCTTTACATGCACGAGGAAGTAGATGACGAGCAGCACGTAGCCGTACGAGGATAGCGTGCCTTTGTACGGGGAATTGATCTTCCTATTGCCAAACATGTCAGCCCGGAATGACAGGTAGAAGGAAGGTGTACAAACCTCCGTTTACTCCACACTTTGACTGTGAGATGTTGGTTAGTATTTGGTATGGAACCCAACAATTATCGTGCAAGGTGACATACGGAAGAGGACCATCGTGCGTACACGAGTAGGGTCAATCATAGCATAGCACATCAGAAGCCGTGTATTCTCCAAAGCTAATCTGTTCTCGAATCCGATGTCGCAAGCGATACCGAACGGTAACCCTGGTGATGGGTCGAGAGAGAGCTTAACGATGGGTATCCGTGCGTGAGGTAGTGGTTTGACGTGGAATTTGGTTTCTGGAGGAATGTTGAGTTACTCGTGGACGAAGTTGAACAACCATCGCGCACTCACCACGCTCGAGTAGGTCCCCTAACATCGTCACTAGATCCGAAGCTGCCAGACGCTCTTCCGAGTCGATTAAGCAGCACAAATCCATATCTAACCAATGCCTGAGCAAGTATTCTGAGCACATGAGATTCCTTCGTACCAGAATTTCGTAGACTGAACCCATTGGCAGTACTCCCGAACGACAGCAGTCTACTCTGAGGCTCGATCGTCCGAATAAGCCTCTCGAGCAACTTCCTGACATCCTCCTTGACTGCGAGCTCTTCCTGTGTCGGTAACAATTGTATAACGAAATTGACGAGGCATTGAGAGAGTTCTGTGACGAAGCGCTGCTTGGACTGTTGCCTCCGTTGAGGAGGGGTTGGAGGGTTGACGTCGCCACTGCGATACTGTTGCTGTGAAGACTGCTGGCTCATGGTCTGAGGATAAGCCATGTATCTTGGACCAAGAGGAATCCGGCCAGCAGGACTTGGTAGGGAGTTTGGAAGGAGTTATGGCGAGGTAATGACTGTCCAAACCCTGCCCAAGTATGTGGGAATTTCCAAAATAGGCAGCCCGGCAAATTCCAGCGTGGCTCAAATGTTTCAACGCTTGCTCTCAGAGTATGTTCGCTCACTGTTCGCTCAGCGCTTTCTCAACATTCTTGGTTCGTCTCATCTCAGACTCGCAATCTCTCAGCCAAAGAAACCATGCTTTTCCACAAGGTGACGACCTCTGACGATCTGATTTGATTGTCATTTGTCTTTTGTGCTGTCATACTGTTACCCTTCTCACGAATTGAGTAATGTCTAATGTAGTACCAAATGGAGATTCGACGGAGATTTTTCTGGCGTTGAGAAAAAGTCGGGGTGACTCTGGTCGGAGATCGGAATGGATTCAAGAATTGATTTGTCGGCAGGCGACGGACGGCAAAGCGCAGAGAGACGGGTGTGCAGAGGTGTGCAGGTCATCTCTGGCCGCGTGCCGCACGCGGCTGATCGCTATCCAAGCGTGGAGGAATGTGGAGGCGCGCTTTGAGGGGACGCGGGGACGTCCGAGGACCACAACAGCAGTTCTACAGGGGTACACGTTTGAGCATAAAGAAGCCCGATATGACGGAGAGCTTGACTAGGCGAATTCCAGACGAGAGCGTCAAGAATGGGACCACTATATCACGCGATTAGCAAGCCAGGTAAGAATAGTATAAGGAAGATCTTCCTGCACACGGCTTCGCGATCCCTCGTGAACAATCTAGCACTTTTACGGCGAATATCATTACGATTAGTCTAGGCTGCGGTACAAAGCGTAAGCCATACTACGCACGTAGAGCATCATAGAGTACGTACCCGACCAGCCGAAAGGAGCCTTTCCGAATACGACCATGTCGAAAGGAAAACAAAGGCGACGGGCTGCTTACTGAACGACATCTAGTCGAGCAAACATGGCAGATCAGAATAGTTATGAACCTGATTGCTTTCACGTCCAAAGATTCGCCGATTCTGTGCCGTGCTGGATGTTAATTTTAAATGGGAGGACATGAAGATAACACCCACTACATTTCGAATGCTAAATATGTAGCACCACATCGATACGACGGAGGTTATACCGATTTTGAGGCTTCACATTACGATTCGAAGCCGACGCGGCGACCCCAGTGAGGACTACAACAGTCTGCGCAACAACGGGCTTTCCTGGTGCCAAGCATCACTGGGATAGACATACTTTCCCGGTTTATTGAGCGGTGACAGTCCAATGACATTCTTGAAATATTTCCTGAATCGTGAACTCGTTTCAAGCATCGAATCCTGAAGAATGGTGCGAATAGTGACATGAGATGAACGTTGAACGTTGAACATTGAGCAATGAGAACAAGATGTGGAACGGAGCCGAGTTGTCCGGAAGCTGACAACGATGAATTCACCCGGTCCCAGCCTTGCTTCCCAGCTACCTCGATGTCTTCCTCACAGGCCTTGACATTACTGGATCTGCCCTTGGAATTACTCATTCACATACTATCTTATTCTCCTCTGCAAGACCTCTTATCCATTCAAGTCACCAACCGATTTCTACAACATGCTATCGCAACTTCTAGCCAATTACAGTATCTCATGGCTCTCGATATAGCAGGCATGGAAGATAACCCAAAATGTTCTCTTCCTGCGTCAGACCGCTTGAAGGTGCTAGAAGAACGTGAAAAGGCCTGGAAGCTATTCAAACCCACCTTTATGCAAAGGGTAGAGATCGATAAGTCTCAAATCATCCTGTACGAACTTGCAGGAGGTGCTTTCATACGATCGGATTATAATCGCAGAGTTGTCAACTGCGTCGTTCTGCCCCGAGATGATGGATCACGCCAAGAAGATTGGGGAAAGCTGGAAGTCGACGAAAAGATTATGGACTTTGGGCAAGCCATAGAGGAACATGACCTTGTTGCTGTTATCACTGCGTTCGTGAGGGTTGTATCTTTCGTTGAACCGGAACGATGCACTAACCTGATATCCAGAGCTGAGAAACATTGCGCATCAAACTCTGCAACCGTTGAAGTGAAATATTATCAGTTTTCGACAAGACAACCTCATCCGTTGGCTGGTCCCGCAATGACCTTTACCCAGAACTGTCCGCTCGAGGATGTTCGTGTAGGAATCGAAATATCTGGAGACTATGTAGCTTTAGTAGTCAAAGACAGTCGTCCCGGCCACTTTGATAGGGACAAGATATACGTCCTGGATTGGAAAAGAAGCAAGATCAAGACGGTTCGTACCGATTTACTTGCCAGCTGTACCACCAAACTAACAATGACTTAGATCATCAAGTCTGCTTCTCGGAGATACACTAGTGCCATCTTTATTTCCCTCGATGTCATCCTCGCTACCAATTCCTATGAAGGTTCATTGGAATTGTGGAAGATTCCGGCAGAGCCCGTTGCAGAATCCACGTTGCCACAACTCACACTACGACTTCCTGCCCTCGTCCCTGGATTTTTCGTTGCCGACTTGGCTTGCAGGGGTGCACCGAACCCCTCGGTTACGATCCCGCGTAATGAGAGGCCATTCCGGTCGTCGGCGTTAGACTCTATCATCGTGTTCCACCTAACCGTCTCATTCATCAATCCCGCCGTTACTACTCAGTTTCTCTTCTTCGCACATCGAAGCTCGCTGCTCAAGCTGCTTGCAAACTCTTATTCTCCACCTAGTGAGCAGGGTTTGGGCTGGGCGCAATGGGGTCGACCAATAACACGTTGGTTCCATGGTCGGACTATAACGACGGATTGGATCACAACGACTTGTGGTCAGCGATACGTTCTGATAAGTCCACAAGCACATCGATTGGCCCAGCCGGTCATTGTGTTGGACTTTAATCAGCACCATTGCAGACAGCATCGACTTCGGAAGGAATCAGGGGAAAACGAGAACCATCGGGTTTGGCTTATCGATGCGCCTGACAACTTGCACAAGCTGGAGGTATTTAGAGAGGATGTCAAAGGGGTGCTTCCGTATCTAGCGACGAAATCAGAAGAGGCTTATAGCTTTGATGGTGTTCTCATGGATGATGAGAGAATCATAGGCCTTAAGGTAAGTCTTGCCCCGTACAAGGCATGCACTGTTTGCTGATGAAGACAATAGAGAGCGGATTTTCCAGCGGGACTGGAAGCCATGGAAGTGATGTATTTCGGATAAAGGATTGCATAAATCACAGATCAATGCTATTTACATGAACCAATTACAAACGGTGCTGTATCATATGCCAAGATTCCCCCAGAACAAGAACAAAGACTTCATTCGATTACACTAAAGCGAACGCTGCTCCGACCCCTACAGCGGCACCGACCTTTTCCCATGTCGTAGGTTCCGCAGGTTCCACGAAGTCGGCCGGGCCAACCCGAACTGACCCACTCCTGTCGGTCACAGCCAGTGTGAACGGTGGTAGATTTGCAAGGCCCACCTTCCCAGCTACATCATTCACGTCGTCGGAGCGATTCAGCAACATATACGTCACGCCACATCCGTGAACCCCTAACACAACCATCGCATTGGGCTTTTTAGCCACTACGACGCGAACTTTGATACCAGTGCGCATGTCGATAAGATGTCCACGCATGTACCGGCTACCGGGAACATCCCATCTAGGAGCCATCTGTTTCTCTCCCCATTCCACGATACGTCCGTCAAGACTACGATCTAGCTGCCCGAGGATTTTCTCCGGATGGCTTCCCCACGCTGCGTCACCTTTACTCCCATCGTTCCATTTCTTTTCGCTAAGGAAGACCCATCCGCTCCGTTGAAGGTACATCGTACCAATGATGAGGCGGAAGAAGTTGAACGCAATGGAAGATATCCAAAGCACTGCTGTCGCTCCAGCCGCTAGACTTGGGTTGGTGACAGCACTGGCATACATGGCTATTGCGATTATCCAGCTGATCACCAACAGCGTTATGGAAACTATCTTCATGACTCGGGCATGGGGGTTGCGGAACAAGGCCTTCGAATCCCTCTTGAGGTCAGGATGAAGCCCAATAGTCTTCGCACCCACAATATTCAGTGGTGCGATGGGCTTCCCGTCTTTAGTTGTCCCGCTGACGGTGAAGGCTGTCACCAGGGGCTCGAGACGCTCGTTTCCCGCCTTTGGTTCGATCGGTGGACCTAACCAACCACTTCCAGATTCTGGTTTGTCAGGGAGACAACACACAGCGGCGAGGGCAGCTTGATTATAGAACCCTTGGTTAAGTTCCAACAACCAAGCGAGGTCAGCCCAACCGTCTTTGCCCTTGAGATGGCGTAGTTTGGCTCGACGCGGTAAAAGCCCGTTCAAGCCCTTTCCGATAAATTCGTGGTTCTCGTATCCCGACTCCCGGTCCCGTCTGATGGCCTCAACGATGAGAGCGTGTATAGCCATTTGCCATGTGTCACTTCCGCTATTGTTGCTTTGCCGGAGGATGGAATGCAGATGCCACTTACCCGCCATCGCCGCATCATGCATCATTCTCTCGCGGAATGATCTCCCGGATTCGGGATAAAGGTAGCTTTGAGGCCTGCTGTTTCCTCCTGGGACCAAACGTCTGGTCATACGTTGCGTCTTGTTGGCGTGAAGGATTTCTCCCAAGGTGAAAAGACGGTTGGCCCATCGGCAAGTCAGGTTGGCATGATCGCAGTTGATCTTGTCGCAAAAGATCACAACGGTCTCCGCGTCTCTGAAAATATCTGAAAGACGACCAAGCTCCTCACTTCTTTCCTTGTTTACTTCTTTCCTCTCAGCTTCATCGTCGTGTGGCTTCTCTCCAGCTTCCTCTCTCTCGTGAGAAAGACAGAACTCATCTAGTTGAAATGTCAGCGACCTTGTGACAACAGTGGATGCTTTGTAGCACTTACCGAGCCACACATACTCCTCCCGATCCGGTTCGACCTTCTGGTGCTGACGATGTGCTGAGCAGTACTCTACAAGGAACTCTATCGATACCCGCTTTCGGTCTCTTAGGGTAAACTTCCGAGCCTTTCCGTCTGGTGGTGGATCGCGAAGCGTTCGCCCGGCTTCCTTGAACAGGGTATACGCTGCCTCCATGTCATAGCTAAGCGCAGTATATCCTATACTACGATATTCCTCCGTCCATTCGACCTCTTCATGGCCACTGTAGCGACCATCACGAATGAAAACCCGAAGCATCCACCGTGGTTCGAAATTTGTCTTTTCGTAAACTTCGCTGTCTACCTGCGGAAGTTTTCCGCTGCTGCTAGAATCATTGGCGGCGTGCAATACCGTATGTGGAGTGAGCTGCTCTGGCCTCGCATCATCTTCAAAGGGAGGATTCTGAAGAACAGCGTCGGAGACATCAATGAGCTCGTCTTGCCAACCTGCTTTGGCGAAACTGTAGGCAACGTTCCCCACCGTCTCGCCAATGGGGAAGGAAAGGAATGGTGCAAAGGCAATGTTGCACACAACTCGGATGACGTTCGCGAGGACATGAAAACGATCCTCTCGGCGACGGTGGAACCAGCCACAACCTTTGACTCCCGGGTCCTCGACGAAAAGTCGAGCGAGAGCCGAACGTTCGGAAATAGGGAAGGCGGAGGGAAGTTCTGGTAGTTCGCGCAGGTCCACTCCAGCTAGTGGGTGAGTCGGTTTCTGCATTGTGCGGTGAGTCGGTCAGTGTCTTGACGATGACTCGCTTTATAATGCTGTTTTACAAACGAGCGTCTAGATCCCAACAATCTTGCAAGGGACGTTCATTATTCTTGTAAAGTATGAGCGTTACGCTGTGTTAACTCCTTTGGGGGTGATGGATCATCATGTTGAGTCGTGGCAATTAGGTTCTCAAACGCTTCTAAATGATGTACTTAAAAGTGTTGATTGGATGGGAGTAGGACGGATGGATAAAAGCACCTCGTCCCTTCAACTCAATTCTCGCACTCCAGACTCGGACCACATGCCAAACTCCTCTCCACAGCTTATCAATACAGTCGAACTAGCAGCATTATTGATCCCAGGAAGAAACGTTGGGATCAAGCAGCAGCTTCGCACGGCTATGCCATATCTTCCCATGCCTCTATGTTTAGGTTGGGGGCAAAACATTGCAGAGGAACAAAGAAGGGACCAGATAGTTCCTCCTGAGGAAGCGGTTCCTGGACTAGTGTTGACACACATAGCTTCGGGCGCTACGAGAACTGTCAGGGCCCCTTGGATGCATCACCTCTATTCGCACGTGGTAGACGAGATGAACACGCCTGGTGTTCGGCAACCAACCAGAGGCATTACCTTTCATATCGAAGAGGCCAGCTATAGTTCTCAAATCGCGTTCCCCCATTATTTGGTCTTTTTCGTCCTGTTCGTGCAGCTGGTCATGGGTGCTTATGCAGTGCGAGGGAGTCAGTTCCGCGAGGGATGTCTCATACTCAGTGGGCTGTTAATCCGAGTCATGGAAGGTGTATTGGCTCAACAGTTCCCGCTATACCGACCGCCCAGGAAGTGGACAAAAGAGACCAAATACGCGCTTCACACTGGCATGACAACAACCCATCTGGTTCTGTTGAGTCATCGACCCACTAAGCGCCGAAACTCGCGCGTCCTGGGCCATGGAATCAACTTAGATCACCAGCATGTCAACCTTGAAGATGCCGCCGCTCCGATGCGCCGACCTACATATGGTTCCGAGAAGTTATTCGAGAAAACATGCTTTACCACCCTTTTCCTGATTAGCTGGCTACAAAAGAGCATCGGTATCATTTTCCCTGCCAACGGATACCTCTATGCGCTCACGCTCATTGTGGGAAGTGCCACCATAGAGATCATCTCGATCGTATGCCCGTTGCTCCCCCGACATTCAGAACTCATCTCCCTGAATTTGGAAAACGGTCCGCGCGCAACCATGCTGGATGCGCTCACAGCTGCATGCCAGCTGACAAACAGCGTATCGGTAGGATTTGTCGAAGCTATCCTTCCAGACCGGCACGGAAATCATACGGACTATGAATACATCAACAAGGTACTCACCAGCGATATCGGATCCCTAGAACGCCATCCTTCACATCCATGGCATGACACAATCCACGCTGCGGCTCTACGGCGGAGGCCAGCCAGCCAGCCCAGCCTCAGCCTCAGGTCAGTTTAAGGTTATTGTTATTCGAATTCAATCTAAGATGATTGATATGTCACTTCAGCCTCAGGCCAGCCAAACAGGAGTTTCATCTACTTAGAAAGAAACCAATTTACACCCGAGCAGTCTTCAATAGAATAGGCGGGATATTGGACAGTATGAATGGACACTAGTCGTAGCGTAGAGTATGTTCTAGGTTTTTGGTCAATCAACAATTTGTCCGTTATGGGTCTAAGTGAATATAGACTCACAAGGTGATCGAACAGTCAGAATCTCGAACGCCTTCACACCATGAATCCCCAGCATCGTAGCACAGCCGACAACAGTAGCACCAGCCTTTTGCATCCTTCTCACACCCTGTCGATCAGTCACCCCGCCAACGCCGATAACCGCTATGTCCTTCAATTCTTTTTCGGTCCGTAACAAGTTCGAGAAAGTGTAAACGTTCCCTAGCGCCAAAGGGTGCAGGGCCTCTCCTGCCAAGCCGCCAGTGCCGGTGGGTAAAGCGAATTCCGAGGAACTCGCGTTCTCCATAGATTCGGAAAAGAACAGGGAGTTGCCCAATGTATTCGTACATGTCAGGAACGCGAACGGGAAAGGTCGGGAATCAGGCTGTGAATATGAGAACTGCTTCAATAGCGTTATCAAGTCAACGAATTGTTGGCGATACACAAAAGGTGGCAGTTTCAGGCCAATTGTGAGGGTGCGATCGTTTGCGTGAGCATCGCTCAGAACTGCTAGAAGTTCCCGTAAACCGCCTTCTGAAAGCGGTGAGTAGGCACTCGGAGGAGAGCCTGGGATGTTTGGACATGATGTGTTGAGTTCGATTGCAATGCGGGAGGGTGTGGAAGTGTCGTCACCGATGGCAGCGCGAAAAGTTTGGATATCAGCTACCATACGCTCCAGATCAGATGAGTTGGAAGCTGTTATGCTGATTATGAATGGTTTGAACTTCTTGCTGTGATCTGACTCGAAGATTTGTTTAATCCATTCTAGGTAGGACGACAACGGATGCGGCGAGTACCCGTAGGAATTGATAGAAGAGGTCGTCTTGGAGGAGAAAGCAACCTAGCCCAATAGACACTAGTGAATACTCAATATCTAATCGCTAGAGCTTGATCAATGTACACACCGTATGCCGCTCGTCCTCGCGGAATCCTCCAGGCGTTGCTGTTCGCGTAGTAACAGCACCAGTAAAAGTACATTCGTACAAGTCCTTGAGCTGACTGTAATCAGATGCCCATGCACAAGAAGTGTTTATGAGCTCAGGCTCAATGACTATGGAGTTGAGTTGAACCATGGGAGTTGTTCGACAAGATAAGAAAACAGGCAACGCCAGATAAGCAGGTGACCCGTCATAGTGAAAATTCAGTAGAAGTGGGTACAGAATAACTATCTTCTGTACAAAGACGCCTTGCCAGGCTACGGCAGAAGCAAGTGGCCGAAAAGTGAAAATGGCAGATATCGATTCTGGTCAGAAATCCAGAGAACAGTGGATAAGGAAGGATGTATAAGATGGGCGCCCTGGCAGGCCCTGGCCGCCCATGTCCAAGAAACTCAGCATCACTGACACTATTTCCTCCGATGCATCTTCCATAAATTTACACGCTTGGCTATACGAGCTCACTCTAGCTTTCCATAAACAACCTTACCGTCGATCACTGTAGCCTGTACTCTCGCCTGCAAAATCTCCTCAAAAGGAACAATCATAATATCCTTATCCAATACCACAAAATCAGCTTTCTTGCCCTTCTCCAGTGACCCCAACTCATTCTCCGTGAATGAAGCATACGCTGCATCAAGAGTCATGCCCTTCAATGCCTGTTCTCGAGTAAGGCGTTCCTTGGAGTACCTGCATAAGAGTCGGTCAAACGCTGAAAGATAAACAGAGGGGATAACTCACCAGCCATCAGATCCATGGGGAGACGTTCCATCGACGGACAACCGTGAAACTGATGCGTAGAAACCAAGGAGCGGGTTCACACCCTCTACAGGAAAGTCCGAACCTAATGGTAAGACATTCTTCTGAGAGTTCCTGGACTTCAATGAGCAATCATTCCCTGAGAGTGTGAAATTCGTACTTGAGTTGAGTTTGGTATGCATAAGCTCCTTTAATCCTCTCCGGGCCCTGATAGTGGCTGACTTGAGTGACACATGTATTGTGTTGTATACTAGGAATGACTTACAAGGCGTGTTTCGGCGTACCACATGTCACTAGTCCTAAAGTGGGGAGGTGGCGGCGTTGAGAACATGCTATACGTATGGTAAAGTTCACTCACGCATGAGTCGGCTGCACGCTTGTGATCACTATTTGACAGTCAATTCAAGTGGCATTGACAGGACTGGCCATACTGACCTCCGAGCTTCCCAGCACGAACTAGATCCTCCTGGGTCATTATTTGTGCATGTTCAATTCGAGGTCTCCATTCGCTGACATTTGCCTTTGTATCCCCTTGAATGATACTTTCGAATATGTCCAAGACGACATGGTTTGCGCGGTCGCCGATGCAATGAATGTTCTAGAGCATGTTCAAAAACTCGGGTAGACTTATGCTGAATGATGAATACATACCACTTGCCACCCATCCTTCCAGTACTTCCTGACGAGCTTGTCCATCTCTCCCTGTGTACTACGCATTATGCCGCTTGTATCGGGCTTATCAGAATACGGTTCAAGCAATGCTGCTCCCCAAGAGCCTAGTGCACCTGTTCAAACGTCAGAAATCGTTCTATAACACTGATAGCCAAACACACCATCGGTATACATCTTGATACTCCGAATCGTCAAGCGCCCTTGTTTCCCATGGTTGACGAGTTGAACCTTCTCTGGTACCTCCGAATGACCATTCAGCATAAGATAAAGTCGCATAGGTATTCTGCCAGCCTCCGCTTGTCTGAATATGTGTCATAAGCATTGCTACAGTAAACGAATTCGCAAACCCACTTTATGAAGAAGTGTCTCATCTGAGGGTACGTGTCGGCATCGTGAATAGAGGTCAAACCATATTTCAGCGCTTCTTCCATTGTTGCGTCAAAATATTCGCCAATCTGATCCTCAGTCCATTCTGGAGCTGGTATCAGGGAGATGGCATTATCCACGAACACACCCGTCGGTTTTCCACTCTCGTCCCGGACGATGATACCACCTTCAACTTCAGAATCAGGCGGTAGGTCTCTCATTATTTCGAGGACGCGAGTGGAGACCCATGTCGCGTGGCCGTCGACACGACGGAGAGCTATGGCTCTTCCACGGAGTAGCGGGTCTGTGTCAAGATCTGCTGCAGTCGGAAACTTGGATTCTGGCCACTTGTTCTGATCCCAACCCATGCCTTCTATCCACCGGTCCGAGGATAAGTCCGGATGAGCGACAATATAGTCCTTGATCCTTTCAATGACCTCTAAAGGACTGGATAAGTCACTGGACGATATGCGAGTAAGTTCAAGCACACACCTGTGATAGATTTCGCAGTGTCAAGCTGCAGCTGCATCTTGAATCCATTCTCAATAATGTGTGCATGAGCATCTTCCGTCCAGTATTTCAACCATGTATATCAACGACACTGTGCCGTCTCTCACCTGCCAAACCAGGCACCACGATAGAGTTTGTGTCTACGTGAACGACCTTGGGCTTGAATTGTAGGAATTCGGGGAGCCATGGGAGAAAAGAAAACGGGTTAAGATCCAGGGCCTCCTGCAACTCGTCTACATTTACGAAGATAAGCTTCCTAACCAACCATGAGTAAAACCAATTCTTACCGAGACCACCCGTTTCGACTATTGATGAACCGCGAACAGCAAGGCATTCTACACGAGGTTTCTCCGCATTTACAGTGTAAATGTTTTGTGACTGTGAGCACAAAATGTATTGGTTTGCATGATTAGCATGCAATGAACGAAACGCGCCGAAACCGAGAAGCAAGGCCGATATCCACAACCTGTTCAGACTGCGCCGCTGTCTAGGTGGGACATTTGGTGATTTCTCGTCTTTGGGCATTTGACAATGACGGAGGAGAGCAAACGGTGCCGGCGTGAGTAATTTCGAGTCGAGTCCGCGTCGAGGACGGCGCTAGGCTTTGACCACCACCTTCATGTCGAATGACCTCGAAAGATACATTAGTGACAACTGTATTCAGGTATGCTGTCTTCTTTTACTTTTCCGAGACGTTAATGCTGACAATATACCAGTTCTTCGGACTAGCGGATCGCAGCATTGTCGACTATGTTGTAGCGTCAGGTATATCCACAGTTCCTCTCAAGCAAGCCTCAATTTACTCATCATATTACAATACTTCTAGCTTCTTCGTCCAAAACTCCCGACGCCCTTTTCACTGCACTTACTGCTTCTGGCCTACCAGATACCGCAGCCGCACACTCATTTGCCAACGAAGTATTCCAACGAGCACCTCGAAAACATAAACACAAACACTCGGATAGCTCACGAAGACAAGCCGAGAAGGATGCAAAAACGTTGAAGAGCCAGCAATTCTCGTTATTACTCGACGACGACGATCAGCAAGCTAGCGGTTCAAGCTCCGATGTCCGAGTGAAGAAGGACAAGAAGGATAAAAAAGACAAGCGGGAGAGGGCGTTACGGAAACGAACGCATGATGATAAGCAATGGGAAAGTGACGAGGAGGAGAAGGCCGCGAAGAGAAGACGCATGGAAGAGGAGTATGAGCGGGAGCGGGAGCAAGGACAGGAAGAAGACGAGGAAATGGAAATTCCGGAGGATGAAGAGACTCGGAAGGAAAGGGAGCGGTTAGAAGATCTTAAAGACCGTGATGCCTTTGCGGAGCGTATGCGAGATCGGGACAAGGAGCGAACGAAGAAAGTGGTCGAGGATAGGTCGTCAAAAACTTCCGGTGCAGCGGCGGAAGCTGCTGAGCGTCGACGGTTAGCTGATGATGCAGAAGCGCGAGGGCTTGCTCTTCCTAGTCTTCGTCTGCATTCACGACAAGAATACCTCACAAAACGTGAGTCACAGCAGATCGAGCTGCTGAGGAAGGAAATCGCAGACGATGAAGCACTGTTCAGTGGAATGAAGATCTCGAAGTCGGAGAGGCGGGAATTGGAAAGAAAGAAGGAATTGTTGCGTCTAGTAGAAGAGCGGTTCAAGATTGACGACAAACATGATGGGTACTACCTACCGGAAGACTACATCACAGAGCAGGGGAAAATCGACAAGAAGAAGAAGGAAAATGCACTCTACCAACGCTACGAGGAAGCAAAGCCGAAGGACGATCAGTTTGTCACTGACGTGGACCAGTGGGAGGCCAGTCAGACGAAGCACAGTACTTTCAAGACCGGCGCCATGGACAAACGGGAACTTGTCGACGACTACGAGTATGTGTTTGACGAAAGCCAGACGATCAAATTCGTAATGGAGTCGACTATGAATCCTCAGTCAAAACTGTCCGCTGCTGAGAAACTACTGCAAGCCCAGATAGATGCAGCCGAGAAGCATGGTATGTCCCCTGTCAACTTTTCTTTGACAGTGCTAACGAAATCTGTCATAGCCAAAACCATTGAGGAGACTAAAAAGTCGCTCCCGATCTACCAATGGAGGGACCAACTCATTGAGGCCGTCAAGGAACACCAGGTGCTCATTGTCGTCGCTGAAACAGGGTCGGGAAAAACGACACAGATTCCTCAATACCTTCATGAAGCTGGTTATACCAACAACGGTATGAAGATAGGCTGTACTCAGCCTCGTCGAGTCGCAGCCATGTCCGTGGCCGCTCGAGTGGCTGACGAAATGGGAACCAAAGTGGGGTATGAAGTTGGATACTCCATTCGTTTCGAGGACTGCACGAGTGACAAGACGGTTATCAAGTACATGACGGATGGAATGTTATTGCGAGAGTTCCTGACAGAACCTGATCTCGCTAGCTACTCGGCGCTTATCATTGACGAGGCTCACGAAAGAACGCTTAGCACCGATATTTTGTTTGCGCTAGTCAAGGTCCGTTTCTATTGTCAAATCTTTGCTGGACTCATCAAGACTCACACAGCGTACAGGACATTGCCCGATTCCGACCAGACCTTCGACTGTTAATCTCTAGTGCGACACTGAATGCCGAGAAATTCAGTGAATACTTTGATGATGCCCCAAAGTTCTATGGTACGTTATCGTTGGTATAAACTTCTCCGATACGATGTTTGACAACTCCTTTAGTTCCTGGTCGTACTCACCCAGTCGATATCCACTACACTCCTCAACCTGAAGCCAACTACCTGCATGCGGCCATAACGACCGTCTTCCAGATTCATACTACGCAACCGAAAGGTGATATCCTGGTGTTCTTGACGGTGAGTTTGACCTGACTTTCCTGTCTTAGTTTGGTCTGACGTGCGCATACACAGGGTCAAGAGGAGATCGAAGCTTGCCACGAAAATCTACAGGAAACCGCCCGGACACTTGGCAACAAGATTGCAGAGTTGGTCATATGTCCTATTTATGCCAATCTGCCAAGTGAGATGCAAGCAAAGATCTTCGAGCCGACGCCAGAGGGTGCTCGAAAGGTCGTATTAGCCACCAACATCGCTGAGACATCGATCACCATTGATGGGGTTGTGTTTGTGATTGACCCAGGATTCGTGAAGCAAAACTCTTACAATCCTAGGACTGGAATGTCGTCGCTGGTCGTTGTTCCTGTAAGTCGTGTAACTCATCTATCTCGACTTGCTGTACTCATAGATTCCTCCAGTGCTCTCGTGCATCTGCAAATCAGAGAGCCGGTCGTGCTGGTCGAGTGGGACCAGGCAAGGCATTCCGGCTCTACACGAAATGGGCTTTTAACAACGAACTGCAAGAAGACACTGTACCCGAGATACAGCGGACAAATCTCGGGATGGTCGTGCTCCTGTTGAAATCGCTGGGAATCAATGACCTAATCGGCTTTGAGTTTTTGGACCCTCCACCCGGTGAGACGTTGATGCGCGCTTTGGAGCTTCTATACGCACTTGGTGCGCTAAACGATCGGGGAGAGTTGACAAAACTTGGTCGACGAATGGCAGAGTTCCCGGTCGACCCCATGTTATCAAAGGCTATCATCTCGAGCGAGAACTATCAGTGCACGGACGAGGTACGTTTCATTCAGCATTTTAAATACCTCTCGTAACTAATCGTGCATTCAGGTGCTAACGATAATCTCTATGCTCTCCGAATCTGGATCGTTGTTCTACCGACCCAAAGACAAGAAACTACATGCTGATCAAGCACGGCAGAACTTCGTCCGTGCTGGTGGTGATCATTTCACACTCCTGAACGTTTGGGAACAATGGGCCGATACGAATTATTCACAACAATTCTGTTACGAACAATTTTTGCAGTTCAAGAGTTTGAGTAGGGCCAGAGATATCCGTGATCAACTGGCTGGGCTCTGTGAACGTGTGGAAATTGTCGTTCAGAGTAACCCCAATTCGAACGATATTACGCCTATTCAAAAGGCAATCACCTCCGGGTACTTTTACAACACAGTGCGTTGCATCTTTTCTATCGTTTTGACAAGGGACTGATTGGAAAACTTGCCCAGGCTTCACTACAGAAGAGCGGTGACTCGTATCGTACCTTGAAGACCAACCACACTGTCTATATCCATCCGTCGTCTAGCCTATTCCAGCATCAGCCTCCAGTCAGGTCGGTGCTATACTACGAGCTTGTCATGACCTCAAAATCGTACATGAGACAAGTGATGGAGATTAAGCCAAGTTGGTTACTGGAAGGTATGTTCTTCACATACACCATCGCGAGTATCTGCTGACGCTTTTGCACTAGTGGCCCCGCATTATTTCAAACCTGCAGACATTGAGCAACTGGCTACTGGAGACAAGAAGATGCCAAAGGGACCGGGGGCTTCTGCCTCTCAGCTATAGTGCCCAGTCGATATATCTGGATTGTATTTTGCTGCGTGACTTGTATTTTTACGCTATCCCACTGACACGACTTGCAATCCTCGAGATACAAGTCAGATGATTGAGATCCGACCGCGGAAACGTTTGAAAATACGAATAGCACCCCAGTTTTTCAGCCTCTTCACAACTCTGTTGGGTATCAAACGTGCGAGAGTGACGGCGATTCGCTGTGGGCGGCGTTTGTGACACTTCGCCTTACCTCTTCGTACCCTCATCAGTGTCAGCGCCCAAGCTATTGAGCTTAAGTCCTAGGAACTCGGTGAACCCCAGCATGCTTTGGGGTGTTCTCGGAGATTCCCCAACTCGATGGCTGTCAAAGCTGCTCCATCATTCTTCCTGGCACCTACCGCAACAGCTCCAGATACCTACCTTAGGAAAGAATGGGTCTCTTGGAGTCCATAAGCGTGGTCTCGATAAGTTCACGCCTTCTCACATCCTGCGCTTTTACTTCAGATCCTTCATCTCTGAGGCCTGAGGACGCATTACCGCCGTACCTGTTTCGCGCCGACCCCGGGTTCGTGGGTATACATACCTCTTTCATCCTCATAGCCATATTCAGCACCAACGAGAACGAGTGCACGAATCAGTGAAGCCAGATAAGAAGTTGTGTGGATAACAGAAGTCACCGTTTGCCAAGTCGTGGCATGACGCGACCATCAGGCTTGTGGTTGGCACTCTCAATTGTTTCATGCTTACTGCTCAACGCGGTGGGTGGTATGCGCTGGCTACAACCTTCCATCACTAGTAAAGTACGCCAAGAGGTCCATTGTCAAATAGGCGTCAAACTTCCTTCAAAAGGCAGGCTTCTTTTGATTTCTTGCGCAGCTCGGACTCGGAATTCTCCCATCGATGCACTATGCATGCTAATATGAGGTGTATCCATGATTGATCAGTACATACCACGCCTCCGACACGCCTCCGAGAAGTACGTTGTCAAATCATTTGATATTCTGGATCAGGGACTTCCATCGCGAGTCTCACGATTCAAAGAAGGACAACGTACAGCAGGACCGTATGTGACAGATACATAACACAATAGATATACAGCAACAACCCAAGAGAAGGAAAATCAAATACCGCTATGTCTTTGTCGAAAAGAAGGAAGTAATCTGGCCGTTTGCAGGT
Organism: Paramarasmius palmivorus; assembly: GCA_037176845.1. Classification (NCBI taxonomy): domain Eukaryota; kingdom Fungi; phylum Basidiomycota; class Agaricomycetes; order Agaricales; family Marasmiaceae; genus Paramarasmius; species Paramarasmius palmivorus. The sequence continues at coordinate 219,353 of JAYKXP010000039.1, read as the reverse complement.
GGTGGTTGTTTCTGAACACGGATAGTTAGTAAAGGCCATCGAGTAATGTATGTTGTAAGTTGTATCATACCTTTTGCTTCGCAGGTGATTTGACCTTCTGCTTTTGGCTTGGAGTGTCCGGCCCCTTTTCTTGTTTAACCTACGATGGCTGTAAGTTATCGTGTTGTCTTGAAAACGAGGGTGCACACCTTCTTAGGAGTGGATGATTCAGGAGCATCAATTATTTGGATCTCGTCATCGGAATGCGAGCTCATCTGGCGAGGCAGCGTGGGCGACGAAGAGCGTTTTCGTTTCCCCGGCGAGCTTTTCGGTTGGGATGAGGCCTTCGGTTGAGATGATTGCTTTGAAAACATAGCTTGAATCCCGTCTTTTCTCTGAGAAACAGGCAAGATGAAACTGGGTGATTCTGTTCCTACTTTTCCTACTTCTTTTGGAACCTGGTAACTGGCACGTCCGGTGAGTCACATATCGCCGTGAGAGAAGATAGACTGGCTAACCATTCAAGAGGGGCCTCCGAGTTATGATACGGCTGGAGAACAAACTTGCCGAGTTCAGAGGTCCATGTCGCGGATGATGTGTCCAACCATTTACGGAGGGAATCCGGTGTGGAAAGAATTACAGGTTGTCTATCATGTAGCCAGGAAAACTCTTTATTTGCAGCCGTCGTTACAATAGTAAATGTCCATAAAGGTTGCGTTTGGCCTGTAGAAAATGAGTTCTTGACCAGGGACATGTGTGCGCGAACCGAACCTTCCAGGACGACCGAATCATACAGCCCAGCCAGCAACATCAAACGACCATCTTTGTGCTTCGTGAAATGTGGTAATTTGTCTTTCCCTTTCGTCAACCATTCGTAGTATCTGTACCAAGGTGACAGTATTGTCAGGAGTTTTCGACGTAGTATTGATACCAAACACGAACCCTTCACACACTACCACACACCTCCTCTTTCCTTTCATGCTCGCCCATATCCCACCGCCTTCCGCAAGATACTCTGAGCGTGCATTGGTGGTATTGAGAGTCTTGTCTTCGTGTTTGCTCCAATGTGGAACAAGGCCCCATTTCATAGACTGCATGACAAGCTCAGGCTCATCCCCTTCCCCAGATGATCCTTCAGAAAAACCATCACGTCTGCGACGAATGACCGGTGCTTGTGTGCGTGGTGCAATGTTGTAACGCGGAACGAACTGGTCCTCGTCGATCCATTCGCCGATGTCAAGGTTATAACCCGTACGATCTCTTATTTCCTGATGCTGTTCATGTATGAGTTTAGCTAGGCTAGGTCACAAATAGAGTCACTGACCCGAAGATGTAGCGCAAAACGGCCACACATGGTTCCAAACGAGTGAGATGGGACATTGTGGGAATGGTTTGAGCGGGACCAAGCGCCGGTTATCCCGGGCCGACATGTCCAAGCTTTTGTCAACGCGGTCGCAGTCTTGAAAGCCTGATGTCTCGTTTTCTGCATAGGTTACCGTAGATGCATGAGGTACATTCACAATGTCAAGTTTCCTGTTAATGTCCAAAGCTAGACCTTATGCGATAGCTATCATTGAAGCAACCACTTGTTGGTCATTGGCAATGAATTGGTTCTCAATGGTTCATGACGTAGGTGCAAAGTAGAGCAAATCCCAACAACCGCTGATATCTACTGCTTTGTAGTTGTAGTATCGTACACACGGGCCGGACGCCGAGCGAGAGACCCATAGCAAGAAAAATGCATCGGGTGCAGAGACAATATGATATTCAAGGTAGCAAATTCGAAAGCAAGCAACACCATGGCAAGAAAGTAACAGTTACGGTGCCACAACTTTCCCAAATCCGACCCACGTTTCAGGATCGTATCGGTTTGGGATCAAGGACAGCACCAGAGGATCTTCATCAATTTTCTCTCTTGCTTCTACAAGCAGCTTATTCCATGCAGCGTCTGGGGCCATCGCTTTCGCATTAGAAATAGTAATGGTGTCTACCTTGCAGGGAAACTCCGTATAGTCTAGCACGGACACCAACGGCTCCGTCGGTGGTAGCGCCAGCTTCTTACGATGCTTCGCTTGCTGAGAAAGCAAGGTCGGTCGCATTTGCAGAATGTACTGCTGAACAAGCCAACCGCTGAAATGTTTGTCACGCATATCCATCATCGGGGGCAGTCGACTCCCAACTAACGGCGAAAGTATGAGCATTATGGAAAGTAAAAGTCATAATGCGACCTGCCTTTGTTGAACCGCTTCTTCCTGAACGTTTCGCATGCTTCCTTATGCTGATTCCGTTCGAGTTTTTGACAATCTGTGGAACAATAATACGCCCAATTGCATCCTGTACAACGGAACATCGGCACGCGTTCTCCCTTGGCTCTCTTAAAGGGTGCATGAGCAGGTGTTTTGCACTATGGGAACCAAGTCAGCAACTTGTCGCAGAAAGTGGGGCCTGAAGTTACCGAGGAATTAGCACAGTAATTCATGCCATGCATACTCCATTCGTAGCCCACCGTAATCCTATCCTCCACAGCCCGTTTAAATGCCTTGAAGTCAGAATCGAGGGCTCTGGACTTGCTATGCTCCGCATGACGTCGCTCCTCGATGCACCGTAAGCTCTTTCTCAAAACCACTGCTACAGAGTAGTACATGGCATAACCGGCGGTGATATGTAAGAGGTTCTTGTAGACGGTGGCCAATGACGACTGAAATCCTTGACTCCGATTCTTCTGATCAACGAGGATGAAATCGGCTGACTTGAGCAGCGAAGAGAGTAATTTGCCTTGGAGCGCCTGGATGACGGCAGCATGCCCAAAATCGCGGAAGCATTGCTCGAGGTACATGGCGCAGAGCTTGAGGCAATCTGCGATGTAGTAAAAGTCCTCTTGGAAAAATCTTGCCTTTCTTCCAGAAATTCGGCGCATGGTGAGGCACACCCAATAGATGGATCTCCGGTCAATGAACGCCAGGTTGAACGGCATCGAGTTTATCGTACAATTGGATAATATCGTCAAGGCTTGTTTGAGAGACCGAGAGTTGAACTCTTCAGTTGTAGGTTTCGATATTTCATGAATGATTCGTCTGAGGACACCAGACGCGAGAGATGGTGATGTAGAGTTGAGTGCACCCAGCATTCCATTCATCCAGTCGAACTCGTTCGGGTTGTGCATCTGTATACCGTTAAAGACGCGGGAGCAATATAATAGAGTGTCTTCTTGGGTTTTATTCTCGGCCAGAGAGAAAGGCGGATTCTGGGCAGCGATAATATAGAGCTGGATTGCAATGGGAAAGATGCTTGGCTGTTGGAATAGGAGGGCCATAGTGCGCCGGGCGACTATAAACGCGGACATGAGTCGAGCGAGAGCCCGATGAAGCTCATCACGGTCCTCGTCTGCAGGAAGGGGTTGTGATGCAAATGAAGAGGAGTCTGTGATGATGAAAGTGTTGGAAAGAAAGGATATCCATTCTCGTAGCTGGTCCCAACGCGCTTCAATTTCGTCTAACACCTTGGGATAACCTAGCGCGTCCGAGCTTTCTAACGCCTCCCCCAACGCAACCAGTGAATGACGTGCAGACGCTAGGCGTTCGTCTCTCTGTGTCTCTTTAAGAGCCGCAAATTTTGGAAGAGGGAAGGGTAAATGGTTTAGGAATACTGGTAATACCTCAAGTAAGAGTTGAGGTCTTTGTGACGCACGCTTTCCAAGTTGGAGTAGCGCAGTCTGGGATCCCGACGAGGCTTTGATTTTGAGTTCTGATAGAGGAATAGACTGGAGGTACGATTAATACTTGACAGATTCAGGTTCGAAAAGAGATTCGTACTTTGACAGATTTCATCTTTCCCGTTCAGCAAAAGATTGGTGGCAGCGAGTGATTGAGTTGAATCTGACGTCACGCGACAATGGGAAAATTTTTTCGGAGATAGTCTCACGCTTTCAAGCGACCATACGCTCTGTTGCCAACGGTCACATTGGCAGCTAGCTCGACACCTACCAGAGGACTAGTCAACATATCGATGCTCCAAATATTCAAGACTCTGGCACTCTCCATTCTGCATCGCTTTTGGTATAGTCTCGGCGGAACTGCAGACACTTCGGCACACTTGTTCATCCTACTCCTTCAAAGCTAAAGGTTCCACTATACTCCGCACTGAGCCGCACTACAAATGCAAAGTTCGGGAAGCTATCAAAGAAATCAGTCCTGTGTACAGATATAATACTTATGCTCTTGGGAAACAACATTCTCGGTGCACCACTCTTCTTCTGATACCGGGGTTCTTAAATGATTGCATTTGGACTTACATGGCAGAATTTAAGTTGAGAACCAACAACAGCCGTCTTATCAACGCTAATTCGTGTCTGTCCTCGTTTCACTGGTATCAATATCAAATCTTTTGCTTTTTTGGATGCTTCCTCCCCGCCGAACTCAGCTTATTTCGTACATGTATGTATCACTGGTGACTACGACGTTGGAGCGTCGTTCCTTTCTTCTGCGGTGCCGGTGAATCGGCTGGAACAACTCGACCTACGACTCGGAAGCCTACATCTCTTCCAATGATCACGTCAGCTCTTCCACATGAGGCTACCACCCGGCACACAGAATTTAATGGTAAACTGTCGTAAACTAGACCTCTAGCTGAATCGCATAAAAAGGCAAAGGAAGATTCACTGCAGCATAACCCCCAGCGATACACTTGAGGTTCTCGTCTTTTCCCTTTCACTTCATCTCTTTTCTTTCTCTTTCCATTTCTCCTACACCTCGCTATCCTACCTCACGATGTCTAATCCTAGGATCAGTCCCGCCTCATCGACCGAAAACGTGCGCAATGGGCAGATCTCTTCGCCGATGAAGATGGAACGCCCTCTGCATAGAGAATCGATTCCCATTATGCAAGCGACGCCGGTAGAACAAAACTGGTGGTGGAAATATAGGTCAGTAACATCGTAGCTTCTATTGATATAGTACTGACCGCTCCCGCAGACAAATGATCAGAGAGGCAGCGGCAGAGTTCACCGGCGTGATGCTTTTGGGTACGTCCACACCATCAAGAGCATTCCATAGCCGACTAACAGTGCCCCAAGTCATTTTTGGTAGCGGCGTCAACTGTCAGGTCGGTCTTTCGAGCAACCCAGCTGTGTCTTCGTCGCCGAAGGGGGTACGCATCTTGCTTTGATGGGCGATCTGTGATCGCTTACCAGTATCCTTTCAGGACTATCTTTCTGTCAGCTTTGGGTGGGCTGTTGGTATGTATTCTATTACTGATCCTTACATTGTACGCTGAATGTCGGGGAACAGGTCTCTCGATCGCTGTCTGGGTCAGTGCCGGTATTTCTGGTGGTCACGTCAATCCCGCCGTACGTAGGACCTTTCCATTTTTTTTTTAGATTGTACTGATGACGTTTTCCTGGATTAGGTGACACTGTCCCTTGCAATTTTCCGTGGCTTCCCTTGGAGGAAAGTTCCAAGTAAGCTTTAATTATCTATAGACCTTGGATGACGTCTCACACGCTCGCCCCAAGTCTATATGATTTCTCAGCTACTCGGCGGGATTGTTGGCGCTGCGATGTAAGCTTGTTTCCAAGTCGACGTATCATTCACTTACTCTATACCAAGTGTCTACGCAAACTACTTCCACGCCATTGATGTTTTCGAAGGCGGCCGAGGCGTTCGCACTCTCGCCACCGCTGGTTTTTTCGGAACCTTTGCTGTAAAGACGCTTCTCGCTGTGCTTATCTGACTCGTCGCTGATCCCAATCATCCAGGCTGACTACATGACGAATGTTTCTTGCTTCTTTTCCGAGTTTTTAGCAACGGCTATCTTGGTCCTCGTCATTCTTGCTGTTACCGACAAGCGCAACTCCCCTCCCCCTTACGGTCTTCTTCCTTTGGTCGTGTTCATTTTGACACTTGGCATTGCCGCCTGCCTCGGTATGGATACCGGTAGGTTTAGAGTCCCGACGAGTCTCCAGTTCTACCATTCACTTATATATGTGTAACTTTGACAGGTTTCGCAATTAACCCCGCTCGCGACTTGGGTCCTCGTATCTTGACTTCTATGGTTGGATACGGTTCAGCGGTGTACAGCTTTAGAAAGCAAGTAGTCTTGTTTCCTTCGTGTTTGTCCGGGAGCTGACTGACTATAGTCAATACTGGATCTGGTGCCCGATTATGGGACCATTCCTGGGCGCTATGGCCGGTACATGCTTCTATGACATCTTGCTCTTCAATGGAGAGGAGAGTATTTTTAATCGCAGGTAAGCTATACTTATACTATCTCTTCCTGGTTACTCATCCAGACGTTAGTGGGGCCCAGACACCAGTGATCCTCGATCATGAAGCTGACGACGTCGTCTAATCGTAACGATCTTGTTTCGAGGCCGAATTGATATACGAGAATCCACTCGAACAGTTCCCGCTATTTTCATGACTCCAAACGAACTTCATCTTTCATAGGCTTTTCTTTCTTTCTTTTTCTCTGGTTTCTCGCTACAATATCGCTAGGTTCACGCTGGTCGAATTGCCTATGGCAATAATAAAGCAAACACTATGTACTATCTACATCGTTGAAGTGGTGCTTGAGCGTCACTCTGTAGCTTGTATGAAATTGAATTTGTTTCCTCCTTCATTAAATCTCGTTTTGCACACTAAGGGATTTTAAGGCACCGGCTGACACACATCCACATAGTAGGAGCTCAGAATTCCATATTGTTACGGGTCCGGGGTGCGTCTCATCCAATTTGCGAAGCGCTCATGAGGCGCCCATATCGGCAAGCTCCGGAGTTTTCTTGGGAAACGCGCCAGCACGTGTGCGAACCCGTTTTCAAGAGCACTATGATCGACGCGTACGGCGAGAATCAGCAGCTGTGTACTGTTTGTTTGTTATCCACGCCCATGTTGCCTATATAAAGACGGAGGGTCTTTGGGAAATGTCCAGGACCGCTTGAGTCCTTCCTCTCCTTTCATTTCCGCTCATTCTATTCATCTATTCCTATCGCCTACTATGTCGTCCTTCAAGTTCATGGCCTCGACTGCATCGATATCGACGTCTTCCACAAAGACTGCCTCTCAACCACAGAAATCTCACGACGCCACTGCGGAAGTCAATACGTGCCCAAACTGCACAGGAACTTTAGCTATCAAGTGTGTAGCAGGGGAGTCGATGCCAAAACACTATTATATCCATGTACGTTCCCTGGTTCTCCTTCGTTCTCGGCACGCCTAACGCTATTTAGTGTCATGATTGCCATTTTCGCCGTACATTGCCCATGGAAGTCTCGCGTATCGAGAATGTCAGCTCGCCGAGACAAATAATGAGAGAGGCGGCGGCAGAGTTCACTGGCGTCATGCTTCTGGGTGTGTTTAGTCTTGCAACGATACTACGAGAAGTGCTGATAACTCTTCGTCTTCAAGTCATCTTTGGAAGCGGCGTCAATTGTCAGGTTGGTCTTTCGAGCAACCCCGCTGTGCCTACATCACCCAAGGGGGTACGTATCTGGGAGGCTTGATCCCAAATTCTGTTTTCGCTCACCGGTAATCGCCCAGAACTATCTCTCTGTTAGCTTTGGATGGGCTGTTGGTGCGTCTTCCATGGCTGATCATTAAGTTGTGCACTCAGCATCAGAAATTAGGAGTGTCAATCGCTGTCTGGGTCAGCGCTGGTATTTCTGGCGGACATGTTAATCCGGCAGTACGTACTGCACTTTTGAATCTTCTAGTCCGATTATGACCTTCGTGAAACAGGTGACTGTGTCCCTGGCAATCTTCCGTGGCTTTCCTTGGAAGAAAGTCCCAAGTAAGCTTCGATGCACTACAGATTTGGATGACTGCTCATACGCTCATAGTCTATGCAATTTCACAAGTGCTCGGTGGGATTGTAGGTGCTGCAATGTACGCTCTTCCGACATCTCAAATGGCTATCGTACTTACCTTCTCGTCAAGTGTCTACGCGAACAACTTCCATGCCATCGACATGTTCGAAGGTGGACGGGGCGTCCGCACTCTGGCCACCGCTGGTTTTTTCGGTACCTTTGCGGTATGTTCTGATCTTGTGACCTTCGCATTCATCGCTGACTGGAGTCCCTAGGCTGACTACCTGACGGATGTTTCATGCTTCTTTTCCGAGTTCCTGGCCACAGCTATCCTGATCCTCGTCATTCTTGCTGTCACGGATAAGCACAACTCACCGCCCCCCTGTGGTCTCCTTCCTTTGGTTCTCTTCGTTCTGATACTCGGCATTGCTGCCTCTCTCGGGATCAACACCAGTAAGTCTATCTAAAGTCCCGTTGAGTTTCCAACATCTTATTCACTCTGAAGGTTTTGCAATCAATCCCGCTCGTGATTTGGGTGCTCGTATTCTGACTTCCATGGTCGGATACGGTTCGGCTGTGTACACATATAGAAAGTAAGCGGTAAACCGTCGTAAATCCACTTCTCGAGCTGACGTTGATTGTAGTCAATACTGGATTTGGGGACCGATTTTGGGCCCGTTCTTGGGCGCTATAGCTGGTGCATGCTTTTATGACATCCTGCTCTTCGACGGAGATGAGAACATTTTTAAACGCAGGTCCGTTCTACTCTCTCCTTTTTACCTTTCTTCCGTTACTTACCAAGGCATTATCAGGGCGCAGACACCAGATATCGTTGATAAGGAAACCAACGATGTCTAAATTCGAGGGCTAATTTATAAAGTGTTATCGGGTCAAGCTTCAGCGCTTCAGCACCAGTCGACCGTAACATACGTATCTAGTTGTGCTACATATACTTATCGTGAGGTGGTGCACGAGCGCCACCGTTGTATCTTATGAAAAATGTATTTCCATGCACAATCACTTGGACGTCTCCGTCAACACACAAATATTGGCCAAATTGCCCTAGGCTGTCGCGGACAATGGCCCGATCGACGAAATCCCATTATCTATACTTATGATCCGGTTCCTTCGTAAGTTACATGTCTACGTCTACAACTCGTCATGAGGTTGTATTGGAATCTGGTCCCCATCTTGAACCGGTATTGACTGTTCCTTTTCGGGTGGCGGCGTCGAATCGTTCGCAGCAGCCTCCTCTGTCGACTCGGCAGCTTCACTGCTAGTAGCAGATGTGGCGGCGGTGGTCGTCTTCTTTGGTTTTGGAACTTTCCTCCTCATCAACTTCTGGAGTTGCTGCTCAAGCACCTTGGCCCTTGCCCTCATCTCCGTCGTCTCGATAACGGGATCCTCCCACGACTTAACCGACTTCTGCTTTTCGACCCATGTGTTGAGCCACGACTCGTGTTCCTTCAGGGTCTTCTCTAGGGAGTCGAGTTCCTCCCTGGTCCACTTGGAGGGTTGTCCAGCTGCTTCTTCGGCAGTGAGGTTGGCTCTAGCCTCAGTCAAGAACAGGCGCGTGCTCCAGTTCCACATTTGGCTGTTGTTCAAGGCCTGAGGGAACTGCTCGATCTCCTGATAACGGTGGATGATGGGGCGCTCGAGAGATCTGCACGAAGCCACACATTAGAGGAGATCCATAGTCTAAATATGATGACTTACTCCAAGGCAATCCTCTTATCCAGCAACTGAGAAGTCTCAGCAATATCACCCTTGTCGTGCAACCAAGTGAACGTCTCCTCTAGCTTTTCGGTGAGCTTGGCCCTCTCAGATGGCTGTGAGCATTGCTTGAATGGAGTATCCTTGTTCTCTTCGTCCAGAAGGTCGCGTAGACGGTAGAGGAAGCTCTCCAGAGTGTTGCGAGCTTCCTCCTTTCGGTTCTTTGCAGCTTCATCTGCGTCGAGGGCACGCAGCCTAGAATTGTTTAGCCAAAATAGATGCACCAAGCATAATATAGACATACCTGCTCCTGGCTTTCTGCTTCTCCTCGACGGTCATAGGAGGAATAGTCGGGAACTTGACAGTGATACCCAGCGCGATTGTCTTGTCTTTCTCGGTAATCTTCTTCTTTTCAGCAGGGGCTGAAGAGGAGTTGGATGCTGAACCCGACTCAGCGGCAGATTCGGCGGCCGCAGAGGAAGAAGACGAAGAGCTTGGGTCACGTGGTGGATCGTTCTCAGTCGCTTGAGTTTCTTCTGTTTCTGGCGAAGATGAGCTACCGGCACCGAATAAGTCCTTGATTTTGCCTGGTGGAACAATGGTTTATGGTGTATTCGGCAACGACAGGGTAAAAACACACCAGTAAGGGATTCGTCCTTGATGTCCCCATATGCAGTGGCTTCAGCGACAGAAATAAAACCAGATTCTGAGAGCTTGACAGTGGCTTTCACGACAGGATCGATAGCTCCTCTCTCTGTCAAGTTGGCGAGTGCCTCAGCGACCCCAGTAATATCAACTTCGAGGAACCTGGTAGGGAACCCACTTGTAGCAAATCAGTATTTAGTTGACTGACAAATTAACGAGAGCCCTTACGGAGCAGGTTCATTCTTGTAATCGAAGAATAATGAAAAGTCATCCTTGCGCTTGAAAGTCAAGGTCTTCTTGGTTCCATGTTTGGATCCAGCTGGGAAGATGAGACTAGTGATAGTACGTGGTTTGGCTGAAGCAGAAGTACTGGATGCAAAATAAGAGGCTTGGACATCGTGGATGCTAATGTCGGAGATCTGTATGTTCTTGGTCTTGAATTGCCTGCTCAGACTTGCGCCGTGAAGAGCGGCACCTTGCGGGATGTCAGCATGCGCCGATGTGATAGGGATTTCTACTCACCGAGCACTGCAGCTTCATCGGCATTGACATTCATGGCAATCTTCTCCCTGAGGGATTTCATAAACAAGGCGTTGATACGATGCTATGATAGTGACTTACTCTCCCACTGCAGCTTTAACAGCAGCCTGGATCATCGGGGTTCTGGTTGCACCTCCGGTGTAGATCACAGAAGTAATGTTATCCTAACAATTGTTAGACTCGTTGGACCAGCGGTTAGTTTGACTAACGTACCAAGGTCAATCCAGCGTTTGCAATGGCATCCAAAATTGGCTGAGCATAGCGGCCCTTTATATCACCGCATGCTGCCTCAAATTGAGCCCTTGTGACCTTGGTCTTGAAGTCGATATCAAAGGCAAGACTTTCAACCTATACGAAAATGTGTTAAATTCAAGGAGAGGCATAGGGCGCAATTCGCTTACAGTTGACATGGCCTCATTGTTGGCACTCAAAATAGCTTTTACCCTTCCCGCCTCTTTCCATAACTTGGCCATTCCACGCTTATCTTTGCGAATATCCTTGTGGTGCTTGCTGATAAATGCATCTGCCAGTATTTCGCGTAGACGACGATCCAGCTCTGTGCCCCCAACTCTCCTATCATAGCCAACTCCCTTGGTGACAATTTGGGTCCCAGGAGGAGTTGTCTTATGGTCTGTACTGAGTTGGACTACGGTTGCACGAATCGACGAAGCACCAGCATCGTAGATAACATGGTATTCTGGCGTAGGGAATGACCTCGTCATGGCATAATTCACCGCTACAGCTGTTCCGTCGTGGACCAGTGCCAGCGTGCGTAAACCCGAAATTTCTATCGCGTCCACGACGGCATCCCGTTCGAATTGGGTGTAGTATGGAGGAACGGTGACGACGACGTCGGTGACCTTCTCTTCTGCGACAGACTCGGCAAGGGCTTTAACATATCCAAACTGCATGGCGATGAGTTCCTCGACTGACCATTCCGTGCCATCACTCTGTTTGAGTGCAACGGTTTTTCGTGAGGTTTCTGCGAGTTCGGTAGTTGAAATTGTCGTGTAATATGACACGACATCCGAGTCGTAAGGAGCAGCTTGAAGGAGTTTTACTGATGAGAAGGAGTCCCCAGGGAATCGCGACGCCTAGCCACGAATGTCAGTGTTGAATCGTAATATGTAAAGTAGACAGTACCACGCACGATATTAAAAGCATCCGTTCCAAATAAACGGTCAGTCCTCTTCCATGCTACCGATGCTTGTATCTTCCGCTTCGAGTCCTTGTTCAGTAAAACGTCGAAAGGAACACCGGGTTTCATTAAAGACGCTTTAATCCAGTTGGAACCATAGTCAATTGCGAGTACGGCGCCGAAGACTGAGTTTGGAAGTAATGAGAGAAGAGAAATAAAAGTCCAGACGTGAGCAAGATGCATGGTGAATTAGTGAGAGGTTTAGGGAGTATAAGTTGGCATCTACGTGTTCGATGGAGAAGGTATAAGTTCTTCAAAGTTCGAGTACTTTGCCGTCGTGGCAGACACGTCAAAGTTTTCCACGGCTTATTTCCGAAATTTACTCGGAAAGTTTCTTAATCTGGTAACATTTCGGTGTGCATGCCCATATCCAGCAGTATCTCGGGAAGACACGGTCATGAGGAGGCTTGGCCATGGTGGTACATCTTGGCTTCATAAACGGGGGTCTAATTGGAAAAACGATGTGAGTATAGATACAGGTATAAGCTAAAAAATAAGTATGCAGTATGGATACAAAATGAGTTCAAGTGTATTATAGGGCCTAAGAGGAACGCTACCACGAAAACCTCATACTCGAGACGCCAATACACCTCCGGCAGGCATGCAAACTGCTGGTAGACCTTGAGGTCGAAATTCCGTTACTAGGATATCCGGCGCAAAGTGGACGTGACCTGGAATCTTTCTGGAATCTGTTCTGCCCGCGTATGTTGAATATGGGGTCCAATAGGCCTTCTTGTACATGTGGCGGCGCACATTAACCATCCGTACCACTGGTGATGAGGTTACAGAGGCCGGCAGAGAGGTGACCAAGGACAAGAGAAAAGGTCCAGGCCATTGATTCGGACTGATGCTCCGCCGTTTGGAGTCCGAAGCATACAGTGGCGAGATTGCACATTGCGAAGAGCGCAAAGGCATAGATGACCGTGCGATTGCGATGCAAGCATTGCGGAGAAACGGATGGTAGCAAAATCGCTGCAGTCGCTGATAGGCTTTAAGGGATCCATGAGTAACACGCGCCGACTATCTTCATTGCCTGAACTGACCACATATCTAGGAAGGCAACAGAGACTGCCGAAAGTGGGTTAGACTCGGAAGGTTTGGAGATTGTAGAAACGGAAAACATACGCCAGCTGTAGAGATTCAAACATACATGAGCATGTAAAAACACTTGGGTAGCAAAATACGACTTACACAAATTTCGGAGAGATCAAAGAAGACATTACGAGGTAAAGTGTTAGCTTGTGATGGATTCGAAGAAGGCCGGGAGCTCAAGAATGAACTTGCAGGCTTCGATTGGAGACATCGACACCTTTTATATCCAAGTCCAAGCCAAGTTATACTGGTTTGCGGTACAAGATCAGGAACCTCCCTAGTTTCTCCTCGGTATTGGAGGAACATATGCTAGATGCCTAGAGCGCTGTCTAGAGTCGATTGGTGATCAAGGGGAGGACACAACAGAAATGGTCGAGCTCGATTGCCGCGATGATCAAGATTCCAAGCGTTGTCGGCAATCCCCGAACCGGGTTTGCGCTTCCCGTAAGCACTCGCTCCTTCTCGCTCCCTGACTACAAAATCCCAGAAACTCCCCTGATTCTGACGGGACCTACGGAACCCTCAAACACGGAGACGTCTACCGTTTCATTGACAGAGATAAGAGATCCGGATTGCAACCAAAATACTTGGGGTCACCACTCGGCTCGCACTAGTTTCCAGTGAGTATTCACTTTGTACCGCCCGAAATGAATTTATCTTTATCTTTATCAGCTAAAAGCCAAGTTCTATACACATCATTTGTGGTCCACTGGTATATACGCGGTTGGGGCATGCACCACATCTTGAATGCACCACGTTTTGGAGCGGGAGGAGACGCTCCGTAATCATATCAGTTGGGGGCCAATTTTTCTCCATGGATCCCAACCTGCTGCGAACGGGGGCCATAATAGGCCATACGGGACGAATTTCCGAACAATTTGTTAACTGGCTCGTCGCGAGCGGCGAGGGTATGTGAAGGCCCGAGCAAGACCTCCACGGAACTATGAAATCACGCATTATCACCTTTTACCGTCATCAATCCGCCAAAGATCCTACACTTGACGTGTAACGATTGGCTGGCCCACTTCGGACCTCCACTGCGAGCCTGCATTTCGTTCCAACGTAACTCCCAGCTGTTACATTTTCACCACGTTGTGTAACAGCCTCGGAATGCTATAAATTGGCTGGTGCATATCCACTATGGACCCAGCTTTCCTATCATGCCTCTTCCCCGAGCTCGAGTTTCTCTGCAGCGCATTTCCCAAACTCTTCTCGCTGGGACAGGCCGCCCCCGGACGCACATTCCTCGTCTTCGCCTGGCATGCTCTCCTTCCTCGTTTTCTACGACCGTTGTGTCACGTAGCGCTGCAGGTCAATCAGTCTCCCCTATGGCACCGCTAGGTGTTTCTGCAGCCAATCGTGCATGGGAAGACCCTTCGTCACCTGTGAAAGCCAAAATCTTCGACGAATTTCGTCTCGATGATCGTGTCGGCATGGTTTCTGGCGGCAACAGGGGTATAGGGCTGGAAATGGCTCTTGCTTTGTGCGAAGCAGGTGCACGGGCAATTTACTGTCTTGACATCGCCGAGACCCCGTCAGAAGACTGGCAGGCGTGCAAGAAGTTCGTGGAGAGACTGCAGAATGGGTCCAGGCTAGAGTACATCAGTGTTGATGTTACTGATCAGAAGGCGATGTGGAAGCGGGCGGAGGAGATTGGGAACAAGGAGGGAAGAATGGATGTCTGTGTTGCTGCTGCTGGTGTCCTGAAAGGCGATACAGACTGCTTGGAGTATCCCGACGATTTATTCAGACAGGTGAGTACTCTGGTATGATCGATATCTCTACCTTTGCTAACTGAATGGCCCAGGTCATCGACATCAACGTGAATGGATGCATGTTCACCGCTCAAGCCGCTGGCCGTCAGATGAAGCGATTTGGCAACAAAGGAAGCATCATCTTAATAGCATCTATGAGTGGAAGCATCACCAACCGTGTAAGCTACCTCATGACTTGACGACAACGTACTCACCCAGAACAGGATGATGCTTGGATATCTTACAACTCTAGCAAATCTGCAGTTATCCAGATGGCTCGCAGTCTCGCTTGTGAACTCGGAAGGGATGGCATTCGTGTCAATTCTCTTTCACCTGGGCACATCTACACCAAGTGAGCATTCGTTACTTTCGTAAATGGATCAGTATGCTTATCTTTTTTGACAGACTGACAGCCAAGTTCCTCGACACGGATCCTACTTTATTGGATCGGTGGAGCGGGCTCAACCCATTGCAACGCCTTGCGAGACCCGATGAAATGAGGGGTGTAATCGCCTGGTTAGCGAGCGACGCATCAAGTTACTGCACTGGTAGCGAGTAAGTCACCGTACTCCGAGTCGTATCCACACCTGACTTTGGACTGACCTTTCTGCTAGTATCCTCGTCAATGGCGGACAACATGCTTGGTAGATTTTGGACATTACTACTTCATTTTGGGTTCAATGGCTTATACCCTCACACTGCTGTACATCACCTAGTTTCTTCATTCATGGACCATGTAGGGTAGCATTTTAACACAGGGGCTATTTAGAACAATCACATCATACTCTTCTCCATCTCTCCCGCGCCGAATTTCTGTTTTTGTGACTTCTGTCTTATCATCCAGGGCTGCCTTCATTACGTCTCTCAACCCGCGGGTGGACCTTCTTTGATTCCCAAGGCCGTTCAACAGAGGTCAGCTGAGGGCGTAAGCGTGAAACCTATGACCTGTCTAAGAACAACTAGGGCTATTTAAACGGCCCACTTATGCATTGTTCCCGCAGTCTCCCAACATGTCTCTCATCAGCGCTGCACGTAGAGGCATCCTCAGAAGAAGTGCCCTCGAATCGCTGAAACCGTTACCCAGGGCGTTCTCTACTCAACTCATCCTACGCGCTCCCAAAGAACAATCAATATCTCCACTGGCGCCTATAGGCGTAGCAGCCGCTTACGACCTAAAGCTAAACCCGTCCTCATCCTCGAAACCTCGTCCAAAGATCTTCGATGAATTCGCTCTCACCGACCGCGTTGGTATCGTATCCGGCGGAAATAGAGGTCTAGGCTTGGAAATGGCTTTGGCCCTTTGCGAAGCAGGCGCTCGTGCCATATACTGCTTTGACTTGCCAAAGGAGCCGTCCGAGGATTGGCAGACCGTGAAGGAGTTTGTAGACAAACTGGAAAATGGATCGAGGCTGGAATACGTGAGCGTTGACGTGACAGATCAGGAGGCAGTCTGGAAGAAAGGCGAGGAGATTGGGGATAAGGAAGGCAGAATGGACGTCTGCATCGCTGCTGCTGGTGTTCTGAAGTCGAACACGGACTGTTTGGAGTATCCCGCGAAACAGTTCAAACATGTTCACGATGTGAATGTTAATGGAGTTCTGTTCACGGCTCAGGCTGCTGGACGACAGATGAGGAGGTTCAAGAATCCGGGAAGTATCATTCTCATTGCGTCAATGAGCGGAACGATAACGAATAGGGTAGGTCGAAGGGCGACAACCGCGTGTTATTTACAACTGACATGGGATATAGGGACATCCGTGGGTTTCATACAACTCCAGCAAGTCGGCGGTCTTGCAAATGGCGCGAAGTATGGCGTGTGAGCTAGGGAAGGAGGATATTCGCATCAATACACTATCGCCCGGACACATATATACAAAGTACGCACCCAGTCCGAGCGTTCTCTCCAATATTGACGCCGTGATGCTCCAGGATGACTGCTGCATATCTCGACACGCAACCGCACCTTCTACAGACGTGGTCAGACCTCAATCCGATGGTCAGCAGGCTATTTCGTGATAAAAAGTCCTTGATACTCATCTGCGATTTCCAGGGTCGTATTGGAAGATCAGATGAACTGAGAGGAGTGGTTGTTTGGCTTGCAAGTGATGCATCAACTTTCTGTACGGGAAGCGAGTGAGTACATCACATCAGTGTAGGCCGCTTTCTTTGCTGAAATCAATTGTAGCATTCTGGTCAGCGGCGGTCATCATGCATGGTAGATTGAGCATGTAGAAACACAAATGGCTTGTATTTTTTCATGGGAACATCGGTTGTAAATGCTAGGATTTTCGTGCTGAACGTTACACTTGCAGAACTGAGGCAGTCGGATTTCGAGCCTAGTTTTCTCTCCATTGATGTGCGCAGGCGGTGCATCTACAAATGGGGGGTTTGTGAAAGATTTGAGAAGACATGAGTTCGCAACGAACCGATAGACTGTTCACCATCCAAAATCATGAGCACAAATTGTAATTGAAACAAGAAATAACGCACAAGTAGTCATTGGTTCGTCAGCAGACCTAATCTGAAGCTGGTAGAAGTATGCTTGACCATTATTGCATTTCGGACATGATGCTGGTAACGGAAATGAGTGAAAGGTATCAGGGAAAAAGAATAATCTGCGTACTGGCAGTTGAATCTGCATGCTTCCACATCTCTTCTCCTCCTAGAACATCATCCACCTCTTTCCTCTTGAGCTTGGTTCTTGAGGTCATCTAGATACCGACAGGCAAATTAGACACAAGAGTGCCGCCATTGTCGAACACAAATCGAGCCTGTTTTGTGATAGGAAACTCGTAGGGACAGGTATTGCATGCCCACTTGTTGAAGCCAGTTTCCGAAGATATTACAAGAAGATTGGCGCAGGTAGGACAGAAAAGCATGTTGTGCAAAACACAAGTTCGGGGAACAGATCTAAAGGATAAACAGAAAAATCCGCATGCCCAGATGTACACCAGAGCGCCCAATTTGCAATTGCCGCCCTTGCTGACAATGCAAGCCTTAGCCTGAGTCACTCCGCAGACTTACTCAAAGGCTTTGAATGCTCTTTCTGCCAGCCCAAAAGCTGGTGAATGTAGATATTGGGAATATATATAGACACTAATTATGTATCATTGCTTGAACAATACGCTTGACCATGAATTTATAATTAAAGTCCCCAGTTTCGTTTATTATCTGAATCCTACATACATGATTCCAGCCGAACAAACGCTCCGGCCACAATGACACTGACCGTCATAATGTTCAACCACCGTCGTCTCGGATTACGTGGGGCGCCGTTCGATGAATTCTGCGCAGGGCCGGAACTTGTCGAAGCCGTGGTCGGCGTAGTTGCCTCTGGTGTTGGTTCTGGTGGTGTCCTCGACATAGCTGGAGCCGTAAAATTATTGGCTTTCAACATGGTAGCTGGTATGGAGGACAATGGTCTATTAGTTTCACTTTGAACCTGCATCGACAAGCTAACGGACGTCGCATTCGCCGCCTTTGAGACGGGTGGAATGCCGGTGGTTGTGGCAGTAGCCTTGTTATCGGAACTGTATGTATGGTAACCTTAAGAATGTAGAACTTAAGAAGGAATAGCGTGAGGGAGCTTACTCGGTATCTGTACAGAAGGTCAGCATAGTTTTACGAGAAATGTTTCACCTCACCTATGGAAGTCGGAGGGTCGATAATCGAGAAAACAGACGACGTAGTGGTAAGCTGGTTGGCACTGGGTGGAGGGTTGAGTACAGTAGTAGTAGATGTCATTGTGCTGAAATTGTCTTGAGTTTGGTACGATGTCAGAGACTAATGAGTCGAGTTTGCTCACACTTCCTTTCCTAAGATATCTAATGTCAGTACCAAGGATGCATAAGCCGGGTACTTAGATATAGGATAGACACACCAGTAACTGTCAATGTCGGGTCAAAGATGCCGAACGTGCGCACGACGCCCCGAGTCGGCACCCATGAGTCATGACTGTTTGGGCTGCTGGTAGTCGAACTACAGATTGAACTGACTAATAGCATTGTCAGAGTTCCTTCTAGAAAGGTTGAGATCTGAGAGGTTACTGCTTACTAGCAGTCTCCGAGGTTAGCGTAGCATAACGGGAAGGAAGTCAACGATCTCACCGCGACGTATTGAATGTGTTTCCCCCAGCTGAGGAAGCCTCTGACATGATAGTAGGAAATAATAGGTGGGTTCGCCATGTCTGGGCATATGCACTCGAATAAAACTAGTTGAAGACGGCGAAATCGACCCGGTGAGATCCCGACTGGCACTGTCGAAGCACTGTAACGCGGGAATATCTACTAGTAAATGCCCATCAAAACGGGAAGGCAGAACCCATGGGCCATTGTAGCCAGTGGCACTTCTGGCGTCTAACGTTGAATTGCAATAGCGGGAATCTTGGTGTCCTTTGAGTTTGAGCTCCAGAGTACTGTTCCGAACTGTATGGTAGCGACGGGGGGTCGAAGCGTTACATCAGGACCATGGGCGACGGGACTAGCGTTACACGTTACCGTCGCAATCCTAGGCAGCAAATTGCCACCCCCGAAGCTTCAATATGGTGAAGAACCGCAACCTAAAGTCTATCAGCTTGCGACAGGCCCAGCGTTACGCGTTACAAGGTCCTAAATAGGCGACGAAAACGAGGCCCGTTACGCGTTACCGTCGCTACCATACAGTTCGGAACAGTATGTGTCGGCGACAAGGAATTAGGTAAAAAGTATGGTCACAACTTCAGGGTGGGAAATATTTACATAAGGCCTAGGCGGATATTCTCCTTTCCGCTCTATCCCAGAGCACTGCTTCTCACTTCTGGTCCTCTCTTCTCACATCTCCAAGCCAGAGTCGAAACTAAGCGGGCCTTCACTCAGGCTCTTTTGGCAGCGATAAACTGTCCCGGTTTCAAGGTGCGTAACCACTAGCATTAAGTATTCCTTCGAAACTCAGATTGTTCAATTAGATAACACGAATGAAATGCGAGCACTTCGTCATGGGCATTGGCATACAATGGTATATGGCCATAGTGCATAATCGTCCGAGTCGGAGACACCAAAATCCGCTCTGTGGACTATTTTAGCATTTAGGACTGTCCTAAACCCACGAGTTAGCCTTCTTATTCCCAAGCCCGTTCAAGAGAAGTCAGCTGAGGGTGCAAGTTCTCAATGATCAAGGCTATTTAACCAACCCGTCTGTACGAGGTCGCCGCCCATTCCTCCGACATGTCTCTCATCAACGTTGCACGAAGAAATCTCTTCAGAAGAAGTGCCCTCGAATCGCTGAAACCGTTACCCAGGGCATTCTCCACCCAACTCATCTTACGCGCTCCTAAGGAACAGTCGGTATCTCCATTGGCGCCCATAGGCGTAGCAGCCGCCTACGACCTAAAGCTAAACCCTTCCTCATCCTCGAAACCTCGTCCAAAGATCTTCGATGAATTCGCCCTCACCGATCGGGTTGGTATTGTATCCGGCGGAAACAGAGGTCTAGGCTTGGAAATGGCTTTAGCCCTCTGCGAAGCAGGCGCTCGTGCCATATACTGCTTTGACTTGCCAAAGGAGCCATCCGAGGATTGGCAGACTGTGAAGGGGTTTGTAGACAAGTTGGAAAACGGATCGAGGCTGGAGTATGCGAGTATAGATGTGACGGATCAGGAGGCAATCTGGAAGAAAGGGGAGGAGATTGGGGATAAGGAAGGTAGAATGGACGTTTGCATTGCCGCTGCTGGTATTTTGAAGTCGAACACGGATTGCTTGGAGTATCCAGCAGAACAATTCAAACAGGTTCACGACGTGAACGTCAAGGGCGCTCTCTTCACAGCCCAGGCGGCCGGACGGCAGATGAGGAGGTTCAAGAACCCGGGAAGTATCATCCTCATCGGCTCAATGAGTGGCTCCATAACCAACAAGGTGCAGTCAACTTTTGGTATGTATCATACATCTTCGCACTTACGTGAGATACAGGGACATCCGTGGGTTTCATACAACTCCAGCAAGTCGGCGGTCTTGCAAATGGCGCGAAGTATGGCATGTGAGCTAGGGAAGGAGAATATCAGGGTCAATACAATATCCCCGGGACATGTGCTATCCAAGTACGCCGTCTACCTCAGTACTCTTACTCGCCGATTCTGACTCGACGGTATTCAGGATGACTGCCGCGTACCTCGACAGTCAACCGCATCTTCTACAGATATGGTCGGACCTCAACCCAATGGTTAGTGCAACTGGTCGTGATTGCTTCATATTTATCTAAATGCTTTCTAGGGACGTATTGCGAGATCAGATGAATTGAGAGGAGTGGCGGTATGGCTTGCAAGTGATGCGTCGAGTTTCTGTACTGGAAGCGAGTGAGTACTATTTTTAGGTCCCATCAAGGTCATCCTTGACTAAATTCGATCATAGCATTGTCCTCACCGGTGGATATCACGCATGGTAAATCAATATGGAAGAGCACGTCGCCGTGTATTTTCCTTGGAAACACGACAGAACATATGTAATCTACAGCCGAATCGATCAAATGATCGTTCTGGCCACAATGGAACTGATGATTAATGAAATGACTGTCCATCGCCTTGGAAAGTTGTGAGGGGCGCTGTTGGACGGGCTTTGTGCGGGAGATGAGCTTGTCGTCTCAGGTGCTGCCCTCGCTGGTGTTGTGGGGTTACTTCCTCGTAATGTGGACGGAGGAAGGTCTTCGCTTTGCGTTCGCGTCAACGAGTTATCTGGCGTCGTATTTTTTGACTGCGAAGATGGGATGTCAGGAGTTGTGACGGCTTCGTTATCGGAACTAGGAGGGATTTTGTCAGATTTCAAGGCATTTCGAAGGATTAGCGCGATGCTAACTCTAAACGAAAAGGTTAGCATTGGTCAAGAGTGAAAACCTTTACTTACCAGTGGATATAGGAGGGTTAAATATTGAGAAAGTCCCAGACGCGGCACTTGTCTCCGTCGCAGTCTGAGGAGGGTCAAAAACTTGTAAAGTGAACGTTGGCGTTGTGCTGGAATTATTTCAGGGGATAAACGATGCGGAATGAAGACAACCAAGTGAAGGTCACATACTCGATATCTGTGCGAAAAGAAGTTGTTTGCATGGACTAGAATAATAGTTGAAGTGTCAAGATCTCACCGGTGGAAATTGGTGGGTTGAGTGTGGGGGTGACTGAAGCTTCCGTGATAGTAGAAGGGTCAAAGAGAGCGATTGACGGTAATGCACTAGATGATAAATTGCCGGTGTCTGGGGTGCCCGTTGCACTGACTGGTAGAGATTAATCAGTTGCTTTAGACGAGACTAAGCCTATGCTCACTGTAAATCCTAATATCAGTAACTCAGTGGCGGCATAGTACACGAACAACTTACCGTGATGTTCCAACTAGCCCGCTTCCCAGAGAGCTTCTGGTCATGATGGCGAGACAAAGGAAGGAATTTAGGTCGCAATTGAATGAGTAAAATCATTGTTGGCAACATCACCGCCGTTCCTAGTGCTGTCCATCAGGATTCAGATTCATCAAGTTTCAACATGAAGATGATTGTCACTATAGTGTCAAAGAAAGAATCTTCTGAGTTAGCTCCCAATCCAGAAACCGCTTATTGTGGAATAATTTGGTTTGCACGTTATTCGTTGAGGAATGGATATTGCCATGTACTGTACACGCACGGCTGACAGTGAAAGTGACGGGTCAAGCTCTGGAAAAATAACCGACCGGTGGGAAATCTTTACATAAGCGCGGGAAGGTGTGACAGATGCGTGATTGATGATTACCTTCTTTTAATATTATGGACTCTTTTATGACCCAATCGCCGCGATGCATATGATGATATGTGTAGCTGTGGTTCAGCGCAGCCTCTCTAGACCAGGAACCACCAGTTAGCTAGTGAGGGCTTTTCAAGCCTTCTCTATGGCCGACTCCGATGTTTCTCAAGATATTTCTCTTGTCTCCCAGTTTGGCACGAATATTGTCTTGAACTCGGCTGGCCTTCTAACTACAGCGATCCTCTACGGTGGGTATTTCGTTATATCAACATCCGACAATTTAACACGATCCAATCCGTCAGGCGTCTACGTGGTGCTCTTTGGTTGCACCGTCCCGATTCTATGGTACGCGGCACGAATAGACGTTCTTGCAAGGCTCACATCTCTCGTGTAGTAGAAAGGAAGGAAATGGGCGGGCAAAGACCATACTACTCATTGCCGTGGTCGCCATGTTTGCCATTGCTACTTTCTTCGTCGCAACTTACATGGCTATATTCATTGGAGGCATTCAAATGATACTCGTACAAGATGTTGGGAGGCCGATAGCGGAGAAAGTCCCGGGGTATCAGGCCAAATGGACGTGGCTCACGCTGGTGGAAGGATCTCTGTTTTTTCTTGAGGTGCGTCGCATCAAGCTCCTCTCTTACACAATTCTGACAGTGTTAATAGGTCATTATCGGAGATTTTGTGGTTGTCTGGAGGGCATGGGCTTTATGGTCGGACAACAGGAAGGTTCTGATCTTTCCTGCATTACTTCTTCTCGGGTCTGCAGGTGAGTGAACTTGATTCGCATCTCGTTCTCGTTCTGGTGCTCAGTCACGCCAGGTTCGGCATTCGCATTCCTCGGATGTTTCGTGGAACACGGTTGGCCGATTGAACTACCTCCCGTATGCAACGCTCTGAACATATCGACGTATGTCCTATCGATGGCGACGAATATCACTGCAACCGGCGCTATTGGGTACAAAGTCTGGTTCGTGCAATGCTGATGACCACCGTTCGGCTGTTCACTCTCACGTGGAATAGGCTACACTGGAGAGCCGTGAAGAAATACCTCAACACGCTTCGCGCTCGTAATGGAGTCGAGAAAGTTCTTGTATTGCTTCTAGAATCCGGGGTTGTATACTCCATCCTTTGGGTGCGTGGTCATCGATATTTTTGCGACACTGGTTCTGACGTCTATGCAGCTCGTCCAAGTAATCACATTAATTCCCACCGTCGGAGTCACTCCTGTAGGAACGTACATTCAACAGGTGTTGTATGCTGCTAGCGTGCAACTAGTGGTACGTTCCGATCTTCTTTTTCTCGTCCCTCCACTCAAGCCCTTCATCAAAAGGGCATCTATCCAACATTAGTCATCATACTCGTTTACTTACAAAGGTCACTATGGGATTCCACCGGTACATCCACATATACCACACGGACAATTGTGGATCCTCATCGTAGTGCTCCATCTCGTGCTGATCAACGAGTCGCATCTGAAGTGATAGTTCTCAAGCCGAACCGCCTGATTCTGGAAGATGGACAAAGTCTCGGAAGCAGTTCCCAAGTGTAGAAGATATGGACCATTAATATTAATTTTCATTGTGTAACTACTGATTCCACACTTATACCCCCAAGTTCTTTCCCAGATATCTGTGCAGCACATCTCGATGCTTCCGCCTCGCAACGAACTCATAAACAACCTCAGTCTAATATCAATATCGCAGTATCGTTATCGTGGACAATGCCATGCTCCACTTCGTATCAGTGTACCTGGCTTGAAACGTGAACTCTCGGGATCATCATTTGCTTCCCCTTCGCGGTCGACTGTAGAGCTCAGTTTACTAAACCCCGTTTTAGGTAACGTCATTCATACAGAATCGTATTACTTTCCGCATTGGCTAAAAACAGCGTCCACATTGAACTTGTAGCCTCGCTAGAGTCGGATCCAAGTCCAACTATAACTATGTCCTACCGCTTACACCTTCCAGAGCATATGGTACATGTTGAAGATCCGAGAGCTTCGGGAGGAAGTCTTAGTTCAGCCTTTCGAGACATCTTCGTCTAGCCCTAGTTGTCATGGTGCATATTTTTACAACCGCGGAGCGCTGCAGATTGCGACGATAGTGATAGTTTCGTGGCTCGCGGGACCACAGGAGGGAGATGTATCGCTCGAGCTAGCTGATGTCGCAGTTGATTCGATTTCTAGAACCTAATCAACTTGTGGGTCAACAGCAAGGCCCACATGAAGACACGCAGTCTTGTCTTCTGGCCTAAATCCTCATCATGAGTACAGGGGATGTCCTAGGAGCGACAAGACGTCGACTCGAGCTTGAATAATTGTTCCATGGAACATTCGTATTCATTTGAATGGAACTTCAAATTGTTTGACTCATACAGCTCATCAGCGTACTTACGAGTCTGCTCAATATGAAGCTAGATGGAAGTTCCTGGGGTGCAACCTGGTTTCCATGGAACTTCCATGTCCGCTCCAGTGCCGAAGACTACCTTTGTCAAATTCAGAGACCCTTCCTGTACTGTACGAACTAACCCAGAAGCTGGTTCATCTACAATGATTGTTCGAGGCTCTGGATAATGCGAATCTTGGATGCAGCATACTATCTGGGAGTCAATGGTGATTCAGCTATAATAGGTACATCTTGGTCTTTTTTCGTTCACTCTACTTGTATGTGGAAGCAACGCAGTGCCATTACTCGTCAAAATAGCTTTGACAGTAGTCGTTTCTAAGAGTCGACCTTGGGAACCGGAGCGATACCGGCGGGGTACACCGAGGGGGAATTTGGAGCCTTTACGTGATGTTCTAGATGGTGTTCCAAAAAAGATAAGCGCCAAAGTGAAATGCATCTTGACGACAACCGCCATCCTCATAAAAGCTAAAAAGAATTGGTATGGCCTGCTCGCTGTGCTTTGCTGCCCTTTTACCAGCCCTGGTATTCTGGCATTCCATTCCTTCTTGATTTTTTTTGTTGCTTTCATTCGTCCTTTCACCCCATTTTCTTTTTCGTCATGGCTTCAGCTAGTGCAAGCCCGGTTCGGCGGGTAGCAAAGCTATCGCCAGAAGTTCAATCGGAGATGCTCATCTACCACATCGACATCTTTCTCGTCGCGCTCATTGGAATCCTGGTGGTCTTGCGACTTCCACGTATCATGGCTCGATTATGGCGCTTTGCGGAGTGGTCCAATGGTCACTTTCTCCGGAGCGAACCACTTTCGTCGGAACATCCTCATCGACGCGTCGGAATCGACTCTACCACATCATCCAACCTTACTCATCATGATCTTTCTACTGACGACAACCATACGCTCGTGGGCAGCTTGGAAACTATTCAAAAGGTTTCGGAAAAGGGCTTACCCATCCAATCAAGCTATCCGCCCCACGTTGCATCCACAGCCAGGTTCCTTCGTCCCAGTCTCAAAATACTTCATAATCGTGTCGTGTCGGGACACTCTTTCTCTCACATCTGCGTGATGGCAGTATATTTTGCTGCATTGGTCTATCCGGCGTTTTACAAGACGAACGCCTTCACGGACCCAGTCAGGTTTGGTTGGATCACTGTCGGGCAATATCCATTCGTATTCTTGTTCGCAACCAAGAATAATGTATTAGGTGCGATTCTTGGCGCAGGTTACGAGAAGGTATGCTTGCATACACTTTTACCATAACGGTCCGCTTCTTAACATATTTTCTAGCTCAACTTCATGCACCGCTTCGTCGGTCGTCTTCTCATCATCTCTATTAATGTTCATTCTCTCCACTACAGTGAGTCGCATTGACCTCCATGTATCTTTATTGATCTCACTCATGCAACACTAGTCTACGCGTGGTGCATGAAAGGTTCATTCAGCCACAATATATCTCGTCCTTCGATGTACTGGGGCCTTATCGCATTGATCTGCATGAATTCACTCTACTTCTTTTCCCTGACGTTCTTCCGGAGCCGATTCTACGCATTCTTTATCACGAGCCACATCCTCTCATTCTCACTCCTCTTACCAGCCACGGTACTCCATAGATCCGCGTGCTTTCCATATGTGCTCGCTGCGCTGGCTCTTTACGGTCTCGACATTCTCATACGCGTAGCCAAGACGAAAATAGCTACAGCACGTCTTCGCGTCATT
This sequence comes from Paramarasmius palmivorus, assembly GCA_037176845.1. Taxonomy (NCBI): domain Eukaryota; kingdom Fungi; phylum Basidiomycota; class Agaricomycetes; order Agaricales; family Marasmiaceae; genus Paramarasmius; species Paramarasmius palmivorus. The sequence continues at coordinate 192,783 of JAYKXP010000039.1, read as the reverse complement.
CCAGAACTTGGTATTACAAGGATAGAAGTCCCCGAGATCAATGCTGGATGGAGAGCAGGTCAGCACGTTCGTCTCAGAGTATGTTCCACTGGCATGGGCATATTCGGCTGGACCGAAGTACATCCCTTCACCATCGCAAGTTGTCAGAAAACTCCAGAGGGAATGGTCCTCATGTGCAAGAAGGCCGGAGACTGGACGAAGAAGCTTTACGATTTGGCTCAAAGTAGTGTCGCGCCAGCGAACGCTAGGCTCAACGAACTCGCTGCCGAAGCTGGTTTTCGTTTCCCAGGTGTCAATGGCAAAGTCCGAGTAATGATCGAAGGGCCTTACGGCGGCCCTGGCCTTCGAATGTTCGCGTCTTTCTCGGCTGCCGTTTTTGTTGTGGGTGGTAGCGGTATTACTTTTGCGTTGAGCGCGATTCAGGAATTGATTCATGCGGATGCAAAGGGCGAAAGTCGAGTTAAAGGTATCGATCTTATCTGGGTGATACAAGACCCGAATGCGTTGGTGCCGATGATACCCACTCTTACCTCTTTGGTGCAACAGTCCGCATTTGCTCCTTTGAGAGTGTCGGTTTTCTACACTCGAGCGCCGACTGGAAAGTTCCCATTTCCTGAAGGGTCGTTTAGGAGCATGCGGTTGACGCTGAATCCAGGAAGGCCGAGGATCGAGGGTATTCTGGAGGATTCTGTGGCTCGGATTCTCGGCACTGGGGAGAAAGGAGAGCCCCAAGTCGTTGAGAAAGATAAAGATGGTTTAAATGGCCTTTTGGTGGGCGTCTGCGGACCATTGGGACTTGCAGATAGTGTTTTTGGAGCTGTGGCCAAAGTTGATGGCATAAGGAGAAACACGGTGGGGGGCATCGAAGTGCATGAAGAGTAAGTTCCCTTTTTTAAAAAACTCGGCAGCGCGCTGGGGGCTAATCGTGTTCCTAGAACCTTCGGTTGGTGATGAACCGTGAAGAGATGAAACGTGGTACCTTCCCGGAGGCGAGCACATCTATACCCTCGCTGGCGACAATAGAAAGCTCTTTGATTTGACGCTGTTTGACACTGCGCCTGCTTTTCTAGAACCTTGTGCCTTCGTATCGTATTTTATTCGTGCGCTGTCTTGGGTCCCGTATCCAATGTATCCCTAAGCACGGCATTTTGTACTTGTCTTGTAGATGATACGCAGCTCAGTAGATGTACCAATAGATTCAAAACTCGATTCTCGGGATCTCAGTAGATGGTATCTGCTTTGAAGTTGTGCTACTTAACTTAAGTACTATACCTCAGCAAGATATGGAATTTTGTGAGGATTGATTTTATAACGTTACCCCTACACTCCCTTGAGCTCCCAGAATTGTCCAGCATACTCTTGATATGTGAACACTCCTATACCAATTTTATTTATGTTTCTAGATCCAAAAGTTCAGTTGCCAGAAAGGTGCCGGGGTGCGAAAAGAGAAGTGCAAACGTGTAAGCGCCCGTCCGAAAAACGCTCATTGCATCCTTGCATACCGTCGTCTCCCCTGGATCTTCTCCCCCGAAAATTGGAATATATACTCTGGTATTATACATATAGCCTCCTACATCCCCACGACTCAGCTTGGAGCAGTTCAATACACCTATTTTCAAGTCATCACTTCACCATCAGAGCTAACTCAGCAGCACTCTCCCATAACGACATGGAATCCTAGACTTAGTGAGATATTTGGGGTGTATACATTATAACAAGTTCCAGAAAAAAATCCCGGGGCTCAATTCGAAAGGTAATATATTGAAATCATTTGAGTTTTGCAGTTTGCACATCAAAGTGCGGTATAAGATGGGACACAGAAGCGAGCAATGACTCGGCAATTACCGTAGATAGCCGTTCCGCAACGGGACCTGATGCCGTTCTCTCCTCCTTCTCCTCCTCCTCCATGTGGTCTTGATCAACCAATATCTGATTCCTAGCACTGTTCCGCGAGCAGCAGATGAAACTATCATCAATGGAAGACAGTATTGTATCCTGATGGCGGTATTGCGTACAGCGCTCGCGGACCAGACTATATGCCGGACATGCGTTATTTACATAGTTCTTGAAGCTCCCTACATCCCTCGACCACAGTGATGAGCTCCCAGCAAAGTTCGCACCCTCGCATAGCCTACCCTCATGCAGATTTGTTCTCTACAAAGAGTAAGATACTATCCGTGGTCTGAGTGCTCAAAGCTAATGTTGAGCGTTACTAGCACCTCCCCGTACCAACGAGGTCTTTATATCCACATCCGATACCTCTGATAGTAATATTGTGGTTTGTAAGTGCCTTGATGTTATCGAGGCTACGGTATTTCTCATTCGTCAACCCTCACTGGCAGTACCGACGGGCGCAAGTTATAGCTCGAGCGAACTTACAATGAGCATCGTTAATGGTTATGGGACATCGCTATCTGGTTCGTGATTCGCAGCTCTTCCTGTTTGTGCTATTCAAGTGGCAATCACTGTACAGGCAGGGTCGCAAGCCCGGTTACCATTATTTCGAGCTCCGTTACTGAATCTCTCGTTTCAACACTTATCAGTGACCAGGCCTTCAACTCAGATACCTCACTGACTCCCACCAGCACATCGACAAGGTATACATCCAGGTATATTGCAGTTATTGCTATCTCCGCTTTCTGACAGTTTTCTAGTGACCTCGACCAAGTTTTACCAACTGTGACAATCATTTCTGCACGGACAGTCACTGTGGTGTCCACCACTAAGGAGTTGAAGACTATCGAGCCCAAGGTTACTTCGGAAGGTTCGCAATCCTCTGGTGCACGGTACAATCCCAAAGCAAAGGCGCGATGGGCCATTGGTCTGGTCATGTCACTCATCCTTTTTATATGAGGCCGCAGCAGTATGCTCTCTTTGAGATTTTTGCATACAAGGTATACCAGAAACTAGACCATGGAAATATAAATCATCATCGCTACACGAACAACCTACTTACTTCATCGATCTCATGCAACGCTGGTCTACGCATGGTGCACGAAAGGTCCATTCAGTCGCAATATATCTCGTCCTTCGATGTACTGGGTCTCATTGGATTGATCTGCATGAATTCACTCTACCTCATTCTCACTCCTCTTACCAGTCACGGTACTCCATAGATCCGCGTGCTTGCCCTATGTGCTCGATGCGTTGGCTCTTTATAGTCTCGACATCCTCATACGCATAGCCATGGCACGTCTTCGCATCATCCCAGAACTCGGTGTCACAAGGATAGACGTCCCCGTGATCAATGCTGGATGGAGAGCAGATCAGCACTGAGCACATTCGTCTCAGATTATGTTCGCATTCCTTCACCATCGCAAGTTGCCAGAAAACTCCGGAGGGAATAGTTCTCATGTACAAGAAGGCCGGAGACTGGACGACGAAGCTTTACGATTTAGCCAGCGAATGCTAGGCTCAATGAACTCACTGCCGAAGCTGGCTTTTGTTTCCCAGGAGTCGGTGGCAAAGTGCGAGTAATGGTTGAAGGGCCTTACGGCGGACCTGGCCTTCGAATGTTCGCGCCTTTTTCGGCTGCCGTTTTCGTATCACTTTTGCGTTGGGCGCGATCATTCAGAAGCTGATTTATGCGGATGCAAAGGGCGAAAACCTATTTGCTCCATCATTGAGGGTGTCAGTTTTCTACACTCGAGCGCCGACCGGAATGTTCCCATTTCCTGAGGGCTCGTTCAGGAGCACAGTTCACGCCGCCAGTGAGTCCAGAGCCCGAGAATCGAGGGTATTCTGGAGGATTCTGTGGCTCGGAGGCACTGGAGAGAAAGGAGAGCCCCGAGTCGCTGAAAAGGACAAAGATGGTTTGAATGGCCTTTTGGTGGGCGTCTGCGGGCCAGTGGGACTTGCAGATAGTTTTTTGGAGGTGGTATCTGCTTTGAAGTCGTGTGAACTTGATTGCAGAAGCGAGCGACGACTCGGCAATTACCGTGTCGACTTGATCAGTGACCACCATCATCCTTCTTCGCATTTTCCGTCAACACTGTTCTGCGAATAGCAGATGAAACATCATCAATGGAGGATGCATCAGCTTGCTGTCTAAGTGAGGCGTAGTTCTCGATGGGCAGTTGAGGTATGCACCACGGCTTGAATGCTCAAATCACTCGGAAGGTGCGTATCCTGACAGCCGTCTTGCGTATAGCTCAAAGACCAAATGCAATGACAGATAGATGGTTGCGCACCGTGATATATGTACTATTGATGCAGGAATAGACGGCTCAAGCTCCCACTCTCCCTTCATAATCATGTCCGTTCACTCCTTTCAATCCACTATCTTTAAGACTGCGGTTATGTTCGAACCGAGTATGTCTTTCTCTATCTTCAACAGTTTGAATTTCGCGTCGCTCAGGCTGAATACACACCAGAATCAGAATCCGACGGCGCCCTTCTTACAGCTTCGTTGAGTACGTCTAATAGCATTCCTACATCTCGTGAGTACCTCCATCCTTTCCAGCACCTTCCCATATAACAAATCTACAGTCCCAGTGAACCCGAGCTCTGAGTTAGGCGAGACAATAACAATATCGACCGCGGCAACCACCACCTCGACGTCGTTCAGTGCGTCCCTGGCTTTTAGGGCATGAAATTCTAAACATTCAGTCCACAGGCAGTATCGCAAGCCCGGTTACCGTTGCTTCGAGTTCCGCGGTTGAATCTCTCGTTTCAACGCTTATAAGTGATCAGTCCTTCGACTCGGATACCCCAACTCCTACAAGCACATCGACTAGGAGGTAAATCGCAGCTCTTATTTTGTCCGCTTTCTAACAGTTTTCCAGTGAGCTCTCACCGACTGTGACAATCACTTCTGCACAGACAGTCACCATGGTGTCTACCATTAAGGAGTTGAAGACTATCGAGCCCAAAGTCGCTCCGGAAGGTTCCCAATCCTCTGGTGCACGGTACAATTCCAAAGCAAAGGCACGATGGGCCATTGGTTTGGTCATGTTCATCCTTCTCATATGATTGGAAAGTGTGCTCTCTTTGGGCCTGTCATGTGTAGGTGATGCATACAAGGCATACCAGAGATTAGACCATGGGAAATATAACAACTGCCACACGATCAATCTACTAGGATTACCCAACGACGCAGGGAAGCACAAACTGACCAAAACGATCAAACCGCACTAAGATCTGGTGAGCTCATGGTCGGGTGACGAGTGCAATGGTCTCTATCTAGCCTGCGAGAGAAATTAGTAAACGGCACCTTCGGTTTCGGCCATGCTGAGTCTCAAAATTGTCATGTCTTCACAAGCCATTTCCCTACTTTCCGCATTTTCTTCAACCCAGATGTATCACTCTCAGCTATAAATTCTAGCGGTCGCGCCCGAATTTCGACATTGGTTTCGCGGAGAAATCCGAGTGGTGAGCTCCGATACATCATATCTCTTGCTCCCACTCAGCTCAATAGCCCATAGCGTTTCAACCCACATCTCATATACAAGACTCACAACTTACCATATCGTCATCATCATTCCATATGTCTTCTCAGCGACAAGTCAGAACGGATTCATATATCATGACGACTGCATTATGGTATGTTGTGATTGTTAGGGTTCTCAGAAGAGAACGAATTGGACGCCGACACGATTTCTTCTTTATCTCACAGTGGTCACGCAGTGGCGCTTTCCAGTCCACATGGTATCAGCAAGTGGTGCTAAGTCATGCTGTGCGAGGCTCCTCACTGCCTGAACACATGTACGGAGTCTCTTTCTCTTCGCTGCACTCTTAATCCCATTGCCTTCCATGTCTTTTTTCCGGGGTGCCACTCGCTTCGCTATCTCAGGGGGAACCTTTTCATCTGTTGGTAGGGACCAGATCAATATAACACAATGCTCGCATCGCGAGGATAGAGTTCGGACTATTATGGACGAGGTATGTAGTCCGATGATGAAGGGTTACTAGTTGTACTAACAGACACAACTTTAGTACAAAGAGATTCCAATGGGAAAGGTCTATCTCAAGCGGAAGATTGCCGAAAGTGAAGTGCGGAAAAACGAGAAAGGGTGGAAACATCTGAACGCTCGTCGAACCATCTGTGCTGCTAGGATTCGCGACGAAGACAAAGACGAAGAATTTTTGCATGTCCAATACACTGGTCGCGACGCCGCCGAAGTGAAGATATTCCTCATCTTATGTTACGGGTGTCATTGCTGACCTCTGTATCGGTACAGGCATGTAAACTCGACTTCGATACCTTCTCTGCTGTCAAGTGAGCTATGCATACCGCAAATATCGGGCATCATGTACTGATAATAGCCCAGGGATATCAACTATGTTCAGCTATTTGGCTATAGTAATATGAACGCCCTTCCCGCACTAGTGTTTCATGATGGTGAGGTTGACACTCCCTCTACACTGCCAGCCTGACTCAGTTTCGTGTGTGTCACAGCCCTTGTGCCAGTATCCCATATCTTGGGACGGAATAACTTCTCCCCAATCTTATTCATCTATTTTTCTCACCAAGTATGTTACAAAATACACATTTCTCCTGTTGCTGGTCTTGACTGTATTCTTCTCATAGGCCCTTGCAGTACAAGGCTTGGAAGATACGTTGGTATGTTACCTGCGAGATATTTGTCTCAAAATAACGGTTTCGATTATCAGACATCTGAAGAGCTTTGGCTTGATTCGACAACAGGCTTCCTGCGAAAAGGGCCCGTCGTCATGTATTCCAACCTCAGTCACAGGCTTGTAAATCTTCTGGGTTCTTCCGATAATCAAGACCGTCCTTCTTTGACTTTCCAATCATACAATAACATCGATGTTCTTTTCGAGTACCTAAATGGAACACTTTCGGTAAGCGACATCATCCGAGGCATCCGGTTTTCCAATCAAGTATTCTCCGATTATCCAAACGACGAAGACGCGAAGAGGATCCTATCGTCTCTACCTGGCACGGTTTACCACCGAAATTCTCGGGAGGTCATCGCCCGATACCCAAACAGGGAGAAATGGTATTTTGAGTTTCTGGGAGGTGTGTTCATCATACCGGATGCTCTGCAGCAATGTACGTTAGAAATGAACGATGGATCAGTGAGGTGTGTCTGGAGTGATGGCAAAGTGGTGATTACGCTGATTGAGATTTCAGATTCACATTGAAACCATCGGGTAGTATGGAAGGTCTAGGGTCGTTTGGGCTATGTTACAACTTGCAGCCAGAGGACTCGTTGATAGACTTTACGGAATCATGTTTATCACAGGCACATCACATCTTCGAGCAGCTCGAGATCGGAGAGGATGACTGGAGGGAATACTGTGAGTTTCATTATGGCTCTCTCTCAGTGAGAGTATTGATAGACTCAATCCAGGTTCGTCTCCACGGTTCTGGCTCGCATTTACACGTGTCGAGGAGCATGAGGCACCTCGATTTTATCTTGATTTACCAGAGAAAGCCCCAATCTACTTCTTCATCCGACCGGTTCCCCGTCCATCTGATGACGAAGATAAATGGGACTCCTGGATGACAAGGCCAAAGTATTACTGGTCATTCGACTCTTCTGGGGTTGAAGAGGTGTCGGAACATGAACGGCTGAGTCTGGGGCTTCCAGCGTTTACGACTAAGATAGGAGTGTGGTATGCTCGGTGGGATCGGGACGCGTATAACGTCGTTCAGATAATCCACCGTTCTCAAGGTTTCGACCCCGCATCAACGGAACTTGCTACATCTCTTGGCCTCACGATCCTGGATGTGGCGGGTAGAAAATCCCGCTTCGAAGAGGTCCATGATGATGGTGAGTTCTCGATTTGAATGCTCGTAGCGCCTGAAATCAACCGTTTGCCTCTGGGATTAGAACCCTATACCAATTCTGACGTGGATGACACGATCACAGACAAGCCAATTTGTGAAGACTTGGACGTGTTGGTTGAAGACGTCACAGAGGACGACGACGTGGTTTTATACCCTCGTTCAAATCTGACATCCCGGTTTTGAATCTCTAAACGGTGTGCCGACTCAATGACATATCTTCCAAAATTTTTACCCTCTATTACCTTCTATCAAATATTCTATTTTGACATCTCGTTCTGTAATCGTGTAAGTACTACTTGTTTGAAAATGCAGTGAATCCTGGTGTCAATGAATTACTCGCCAGTAATTCTCTTGTTCTCGTAAGAGGTAATACTATGCTGTCGCTGACGATTACTCAGTCTCCATTGTTACCATTTTAATAACTATCAAGGCTTCAGCTTAGAAACGGCAGACTTCTGTTGCTTCTGCCTACGTTTACAAACTCAATGACGGGTGATTTGTTACATGCCCCCTTTATGATCCTGGATTGATTCCCTAGTGACTGCCATGAATGATGAACAAGTAGCTTCAGCTTTGGCCGCCGGTATCCCTAATGTTTACATCCTGACTTGGTTGCAACCAGGATACATCGATCGGAGTTAGCCACTTCATCTGCGTGCATCTGGACATTCTGGCATCGGCATCTGCATTTGGAGAGTGGGTAATATTGCCCTTCCGAGTCTTTCCAGCGCGTTCTCCTAGCTTCATTTCTGGGACGGGAAAACAGGCGAACGTGCGAGTGTGTAGCACCTAGAAGTCTAGAACGTTGGTATCTATCCAAGTTTGTTCATCACCTGTTGGCACGGAAGATCAAGAATCTGGTCCACATATGATTGATAGCAATTCGCAAGCAACTGGACAGCCCTGGATCTTCTGGAGCTGGGTTATCTGAAGCACCAATAATATTCGAGGCGCTGGTGCAACGGGATAGGCTGCGACAGGACCTGCGTTCTGAATCATTTGTCGACGCAAAGTTCCACGGCCGCTTTGTACAGTACTGTAGTGTACGCCTTTGCCTGGGGATGGGGATAGCGGAAAGGGCTGAGTAATGTAGCCAGGCAGTACACTGCAGTACAAGGATGAGAAAGCAGTATGAGGCGAGTTTCCGAGCTTGGCGGACGTAAGTCGAGCCTCAGCGACCTCCTAGGTATGTCGTGGTCCAGTATTGCCTATTGAAAAGATGACATTCATTCAATTTGGGTACTTGCACGGTCGCGACTCGAAGAATTCTTGAGGGGAACAAGTGTCTAGAACGTCATCGATTCAGATGGGGAGCAAGCCGAGGACATCGATGGAGGAAACGAGTTTTGCTCTATTTGGCAAATCCCCGAGCAATCGATTCGTATAAAAAAACTCCCGCTCTCTACTCGTCTCTTCCTCAACCACCACCACCTACACCTACTCATCAGCTCATTTTCACAATGGTGAGGTATTTTTATGGCTACAAAGGGCCAGCTTCTGACACTATTTTTAAAGGTCAAAGTCGGAATCAACGGGTTAGTATCGGAACTCTCATCAGATTAGATTTCGTTCTGAGTCATTCGCGTATCCTTTTTACAGTTTCGGTGAGTCCTGGTAATTTTGGAGTTTCATAATGGTGTTCTGATAGCTTCTAGGTCGTATCGGCCGTATCGTCCTCCGTAATGCTTTGGAGAAGCAGGAAATTGAAGTCGTCGCCGTCAATGAGTGAGTATTTTCGATACCTTGTAAGTTTTGCTTATCATGGCTAATTATCTCGTAGTCCTTTCATTGACCTCGAATACATGGTTCGCGAATGCTCAAATGTTGCCGAGGAGGGTTCTCAACATTCTTTTTCCAGGTCTACATGTTCAAGTATGACTCTGTTCACGGACGTTTCAAGGGCTCCGTCGAGACCAAGGAGGGCAAGCTATACATCAACGGCAAGCCCATCGCTGTCTTCGGAGAACGTGACCCCGCTGCTATTCCATGGGGATCTGTCGGTGCTGATTATATCGTTGAGTCCACTGTGCGTATTTCCGTTGGGTCGGGAGATTGGATGCGTATTTACACATTTATTACAGGGTGTCTTCACCACCATTGACAAGTTCGTATTGGCCTTCGAACGGGACACGGTTACCTGATTCTAATCAATGTTTCCTTGATAGGGCCTCTGCTCATTTGAAGGGTGGTGCCAAGAAGGTCATCATCTCCGCTCCCTCCGCCGATGCTCCGATGTACGTTGTCGGTGTCAACCTTGACAGCTACGACCCCAAGCACACAGTCGTATGTATTGTCCACGACACTCACCCCATCGTGGTTCTGATGAATACCGTGATAGATCTCCAATGCCTCTTGCACCACCAACTGCCTTGCCCCTCTTGCCAAGGTTATCCACGACAAGTTCGGCATCATTGAGGGTTTGATGAGCACCATTCACGCAACCACTGCCACGCAGAAGACTGTCGATGGTCCCTCCAACAAGGACTGGCGTGGTGGACGTGGTATTAACAACAACATTATTCCTTCTTCCACTGGTGCCGCCAAGGCAGTCGGAAAGGTCATCCCCTCGCTCAACGGCAAGCTCACGTGCGTTTCATGCTTCTTCAACTCGTATATGTATTGATTTGTGTCCCTAGTGGTCTTTCCTTCCGTGTCCCCACTCCTGATGTCTCCGTCGTCGATCTCGTTGTCCGCCTTGAGAAGGAGACCACCTACGATGAGATTAAGGCCGCAATCAAGGAGGCTGCTGCTGGTCCTCTCAATGGCGTCCTAGACTACACTGACGATAACGTCGTCTCCACCGACTTCGTTGGCCACAACGCCTCCTCCATCTTCGACGCCGCTGCAGGCATCCAGCTCAACAAGAACTTTGTCAAGCTCATCTCCTGGTACGACAACGAGTGGGGATACTCTCGTCGTGTTTGCGACCTCCTCATCTTCGCTGCCAAGAAGGATGGTGCTGCATAAAATGGTACGATTGTGACCTCTCGTGGATCGTTTTGCTTGCAATACTTGCGTGGTTTATAGACTATTAGAAAGAAGAAAAATGTAGGAAAGCTTGTTGTATTACTGTACTCGTCACAAATAACAGATGAAATGGTTAAAAATCTCAAGTGACTTGGAATTGCGAGCTTAGCCAATACGTCTAATATTCATCAGATCTATCGTATTTATGCAACTACACTATTATACAGTATGTAACATACATAGCTCCTTGGTCGCGTCGTACATCTTCTGAGTTCGGCCTGTAAGGTGCCGTTGAACCACAACCGTCGCTAACCGAGGTGGGACCTCTGAGCGTAGTCTGAAAGGAAGCACCCTAATCACTATCACCCTCCATCTCCTTCCTCTAACCTCGCTCTCCTCGGTAACCGCTCTGTCCCATCATTCATTGAAATCTGGGTTGTGAATAACACACCAGTGTCGGTTCTCAACACTGAGCATCCAGCCGTCGTTATATCTCTTGGTTCGTTTGCGTTTGCGAGGCGCTACCAAGTGTCGGCATTAGCCCGAAACCAAGAAATTGCACACAGCGAACACTCACGAGGACTATCCGGGTAGACATGATGCTATGTAGAACGGCTTGGAGACTGATACGGACAGATCACGGAGGTGAATTTCAAGACATGGCGGCGGGACAAGTTGCATCACTTACTGTGCTCCGCCTTTGCGTAGTTGAGGTGCCTATGAAGATCAGTCCCTGAGTACATACCCTAGCGCGACGTTCCCGATGTGTGATCGCACCTCTGATTGCATGACAATGCCTATGTTCATAAATCCCAGTGCTATCCCCGAGTAAGCGAGGATTCCTTGCAGGGATGGCAGAGAAGGCATTACCTAGCATGAATGTAAAGTAAAGCACGCCTAGATTCAAAAGCTATGATCAGTGGCACGTTGGGATAGATAGTGAGGAACCAAGTTCTGACCATCCCTCGAGAGAGTATCAAGCAGAGGTACTCTCACAGTTTCCGGTACAGTTCTGCGCCATTTCGTGATGCGGTATAGTGATAAGGATAGGGTAACTATGGTCGAATGAGCGCTGTGTAAGGTGGCAAATAGTGGCGATTTACCTATTTCGTAAATAATCGTCAAGACATAGGGTACGATGAATCCGTTTTGGACCTGGCTAGTGATCACACTGCACAGGTCCACTAATGCAGGTGAGATCAGCGGCCGGACTAGCAAAATGAAGGATAGTCAATGCATGATAGATGTAATTGGGTCCTAAGGAGCGCACCGTGATTTGTGATGAGGCTTCTAGCAACGATAATTGCAGCAGGTATAACCGCTGCCTGTCATACGTATGAGCGGATTCGACAGATACTTACACGACTGTACTTGCCACCGAAAATGCAATGAGAGTTAAAAGAATCCGCCGATTCTTTTCCCAAATAGCCCACGTCCGGACTGCAACGATGACTAGCCATAACCGTTTAGAGAAATCAGATCAACCACTTGAGGAAGACCCACATTCAGAGGATATTATTGCTGTCAAGCGCAGAACTGTGGTCATGACGATCAGAGGCAGATTGTAGTCAACTAACAGCACCATTCCATACCAGTGTTAATCCCGTCTAGAATAAGTGATGAAGACTGGGGTAATACGACGGCCGGTGAGTTTACAATGTTGTGGATTCGATGAAGTACTGACCCGCAGCAAGGTTATGATAGTGCTCGCCATAGCGGTATATCTTGCAACTGCGAATGAAATGGTACCCAGAGACAGGCGCCTCGGCCACCATATAAAACGACCCTATTGTTGAAATGTCATTCTTCGGGTCTTCATGAGTCGCCGCAGATAACCGGTACCTCCTCATAAACAGTGAGCATATAATCATAGAGCTACGGACTTCTATCAGCGAAAGGTCTACTTTTGAAAAACATGACACTCACAAAAAGTCCACAGCTGGCATCTGTATTCCACTAACGTGTTACACCTCACTGTCATCCCCAAAGGTCGAGTACGCACAAAGTAGACTCTGTCCGAATCATGTAAGTATGTAATACAAAGGCGTTGAGCAATTACTATACTTACATTGCCAAGACGACCGTTCGAAATACAGGTGGCCAATAGCTGCAGTTCTGCTTCAGTGAGGCCAATAGTGCCATCTTCCATTTGTTGTCACGTCGGTTTCGAACACCTGGTCAGGGAATGGCGGTTTGAACTTCAATGCCGCAGTGAGGGAATCATCAAGGAAGAGGAAAGAGGAAGAGGACAAAGCCGGATCCTACCTCGCCGTTCTTCATCGAGGGTTTGTTCTCTGCCGAGTGATGGGATCGGTATCAGAAGGGGAAGAATTCGCAAATTCGATAGATTGTGATAAACATTTACACCTGAGCCGGCGGTACGCACGACTGAGATGTCAGCAACTTTGAGTAGGTAGATGACGTGCGTGTCAAAGACGTGTAGAGCGGGACTGATGAAACGGAAGCCTTCGAGACCTATTCGCTGAGCAATGAAGTACCTAGAAGCCAGCTTTTCAATTGAAAAACATGGTCGAGTCACTTTTGGTCACGCTGCAGTAGATACCTTGGTCCTGCCCTACCTGAGAATTGATCTCCAAAGCTCAGCGCTTCAGCCCTCGTTGGGGATATAATTGGATTGATTGGAGTGGCTCACCGCCAGACTTGGAGATCTCAAGGCCTCGGTTGGCATTGACATCTGATGCGAAGGTAGCGCGAAAGCGAAAGTTGTTGCTCGACACGGCCGACTGCTTGAACTTTTTAAGAAAAACATTATAGAGGACTCAAGTCAGTTACCCGTGTGACAGGTACTTGACAGGGCCGCAACTCTGTAAGAAAGATATCTTGATTCTTGAACTCTGCAAGCACTCTTGATCACGGGTCTACAGCTTATTTTGGCAGCCTTCATACTGGCAGTGGATATGAACAAGTGAAGCAGCCAAGCCTCTTCGTTCCTGACCAGTGATTTCGATTGAGGCCTAAGGTCCATGGATTGCGAGAGGTCGCGGATTTCCTGACAAGGAGTCCATGGAGTCGTAGTGCCATCCCCAGTCAAGTCCGAGGTTTGAAAACTGGAATGCGAACCATGAGACCTGTAGAGAATTGCAAGTACCAAGAAACGCGAATTCAAGAACATCAGATACTTACCTATTAGTATGAACCTTTTCACCTCCTTTTCCGTTCTCAAACCTCACTTCAAGAACCGTACCCTGGCACCGAACAGTTTTAGATGGTTTCGATCTGTGAGCTCCTCCAGTAGTCGACACGAATGGGTGAAACTCTGCCTTGTTCCCGTCTCTGGTGGAATATCAGTAGAAGATATCAACTGTTAATCCGAATGCGAAGCCAACATCGAGCATCGAAGCATGAGGGTGAAGAGCACATAGGTCAAAGCATGCGCAAAAAGCATCGTGCGTGAAAGTTACGTTGGGCGCACGGACCAGCATTACGTACATGTACACCTCTATTCCAACCGGTTTCATTGCGATACTTCGCTGCTCTGCAGTATTGTACATGGATGATTCAGAATTTGTAGCGTAGATGAGAGTAATAGCTACACAGCATAACGACAGCATATAAAGATAGCGAGATGAGGTTGTCAAGAAGGACATATATATAAAGGGAAAATATGTTCGATTTGAACGAGCAAAAGGTTGAGGTAGAGGGAAGCCTAACAGTCCACTATCGCACAAAGAAAAAGAAGGCAAACGATGATGTAGATGACTAGAAATCGGAAAATCATGCCGGTGTGGGAATCATGGTGGCTCTCCTCTTAGACTGAACGCTGACGTTTTCCTTTTCATCCTTCTCTGACATGTCACTGGCTGAGCTCTCCCGACTCAGCGCTGAGCCCTTCGCTGTAGCTGCCCGCACTCTCCCTGCATCGACAAGTGTCGAAGAAGTACGACGATGCTGTAGCGATGCTGGGAGTTCCTTTCTTGCGACGGTTGGAGTCGCCGACGAGGAGCGTGAAAGAGAAGAAACGCGTTGAGTAGGCGTTGGCGTCCCTACAGAGGGACGATTCGCGGGCGCCGAAGGTGGACCCATAGTACCTGGCTTTGGTTTAGAAGTGGAAGCTGACAAGGAGCTGGTGGCATTAGCGCGAGTGCTCTTGGCCAGGGCCGGTATCTTCACAGGCGTCTCAAGAGATAGCTTCCTTTCCTTGTTCGAGGCCACGCTCTCCCTGCCGGAGTCACTGATGACTGACGGAGGTCGAGAAACGGATGGCGTTGAGGACATTGCAGAGTCACGACGCTGTAGACCAACTTTCGAAGGTGCTGGGGTGCTGACCGGCCCTGCACGGGTTGTAAGCTTGCGTTTGATCTGGAGACGGTTTGAGAATATGAACATCCGCTGCGAGAAGAAAGGAACACATACATAATCTAGCTCCTGCTGCTTCGAGTCCAACGCAATGTTCATACCATTTATATCTTCCTTGTCCTGGTCGTGTTGCCGCGTCAACTGAACGATCTTGAGATCCTTATCAGCACTATCTTGCTGTAGGGTATGGACCTGTCGTCTGAGCCGTTCAGCTTCCTGCTCTAGGTTGGCAAGCTTGTCACGGGAAGTCTTGAGTTCGACATTTGCTTCTCCTTGCCGTCTGAGAAGAGCCTCTAGTTCTGACTTGGCTCCGCTCTCACTCGTGGTCCTACTCTGCAGGTCCCGTGTCATCTCGTTGACCACACGGGTATGGTCGCGGGACATCTTAGCTATGATCTCACCGACCTTTTCCAGCTCTTTCTCTTGAGACACAACACGGTTCGTCAGGTCGGAGATTTCTTGGTCACGCTGTGAGAGGTTCTTCTCTAGTCTGGCAATATTGTCTTGGTTGAAGCGACGTTCCATCTCAAGCTCTGCGAGACGGGCCTCTCGTTCTTCAAGTTTCTGGGCCATGGTTTCGGCCTGCTCACGGCCATAACGGACGGATTCCTTGCCCTGCGAAAAACAAATCAGCCAGATGAAGGATAGGCACAAATTAACATCACTTACAGATTGGACTTGCTCTTCGAGATACTGTTTCGTTTGCCAGAATTCTTCGATTTGTTGCTCGAGTTCGTTCCGCCTGTTTTCACTGTCATTGAAATCTATCTCCATACCCTCCATCCTCTCTTGGAGTTCCTCTAGAGCACCATTAAGGTCTTGACACTCCTTCTCGAGCTCGCCTTTCTCGTTCTCGAGGGTCTGCCATCGTTCCTGAAGAGCAGCTTTGTCTGCCTCCAGGGTCTGCACTTCCTGCCGAAGCGCGTTTCTCTCTAGCTCCAGAGCATGGCGTTCGTTTTCGATTGCATCCTTTTCCATCGCAAGAACATCTATCTTGTCAGATGCCTTCTCGGAGTGGCCCCATTGAGCCTCTAGCTCAGACTTGAGCGTAGTGAATTCGTCGTCACGGCTCTTGAGTTGCTGCTTCAGTAACTCCACCTCGCCTTCCAACGAGATCTTCTCCGCTTTGGCGTTCTCAGCAGTTAGAATCAAGTCGGTCCTTTGCTTCTCCCATTCAGCCTCCGCTTCTTTGTGTCTCTCCTTCTCCTCTTCATTCTTTTGCTCAGCTCCAGCCATCTGCCTCCTCAATTCTTCTTCGTCGATCAGCCCAATGCTGGTGTTGCCGAGCATCTCCATCTGCTCGTTGGCCTGTCGAATGCCCTCTTGAAGCTCACGCTGGCTCTCGTTCTGCTTCCAGAGCCTATCTTTGAGGTTAAGGATATCCTCGCTTCGTTCTCTGACGAGGTCCTCCAGCGTTTCGACCTCTTCACGCAGGGCATCCTCTCTTCGGCTCATATCGCCCTTCTCTCGCTCGAGATTAGCGATCTGGCGATGCAGCATGCGTAGAGCTTCGCCGCTCGCCTCGTCCATGAGACTCCTCTCCATACTTTCTTGGCGAGAACCCTCAACTTCTTCCTCGAGTAAGCGGCATGCTCTCTCAAGTTCTTGCACCTTCTTTTTCCAAGCCCGAAGCACGCCCTTCCGTTTCATTTCTTCCTTCTCGATCTCGGACATCTTCTTGCTCAGCAACTCCACGAGCTCGTCGCGGGCTCGAAGGTCTGTTTCGTATTGACCACATAGCTCCGTTTGTAGCGCAAGCTGGGTCTGCAATGAGACGATGAGGCTGTCCTCTTTTGACGTCTTGCGAACGTGTGTGGGAGCACCACGGGGAGGCGTAGTGGGGATCATGGTTTGAGGGGTGTAATATGTTCGGGCATTGGCGCTAAATGGGTCTGGATCAGGACTTTTAGCCGAATACACAAGAACATCGGAAGAGGATTCGTCGTTTATATCGGCTTCTACCGGAGGTTTCGCTGGCGAGCCGCGAAGTACTGAATGGAAAACAGTATCGCTGAGAGCACGGCTGCGACTTCTGATAGAGGATTGGGAAGGGGAGTCGGTGGAGAATGTTTTAACGTCGCTCGCTAACGACGGAACAGCAGAAGAGCGAGACGATCTCGAATCGTCTGCCATAGAGAAATATGCTGAATGCCCCATGCTTAGTGATTGGCTGCGGCCATGAAGACCAGAAGAGGATTTGGGCGACTTTTCCTTGAAGTGGAAGATGCTTTCGTCTACACCATCCAGTTGGAATGGCTCCTCTTCCAGAATGACCTCGCGTTCTTTGCCTTTCGCTTTTCGTGTATCACGATAAGGCGTAGACGTCATGACAACTCCGGAAGCGGGAGGCTTGTCGTCCTCTGACATTGGTGGCTCGACGGCACTATCGAAGTCGATATCAAAGCCTAGCCCTGGCGGGAGTGCCGGCAGTTGCAAGTCCTGCGAAAGATCAAGGACATTGGAGATATTTGGCGGTGCCTGCGACATGTCCATTGACATGGGCTCGTCTTTTGGAGGAATGGGCAAGACATTGGATTCTGAATGCAGTGGGGTGAAGACTTCTGCGATAGTCGGACGGGAGTTTTTGGGAGAAGAGGCAGCGCGAGTTACCACCGACGGTGGATCATCTTTCATGGGAGTAGCTGGAGCAGGGGCGGAAATAGGTTGGTAGTCGATGTCAGCGGACGACTGCTCTGGTGTCATAACCTTGTACGCATCACGCGAGAAGAACCGGACATTTCTGCCAGTACCAGGGGTATTAGGCTCACGAAGTATCGAGCGCACAGAGCCTGCACCGCCAGGTGATAGTGCGTTGTTGGCATCGTTTGCCTGGGCCAGCATGTCGATTGACCGCCGTGAGCGAAGTGAGCCAAAGGGCCCGTTCGTGGCTGGGGTTGAGCGAAGTGCATCCTGTGATGGCCTTCGAGTCGATTCGGTGGGGGATAATGGTGAAGGTTCCGGGGTAGCACGTCCTAGAGATAGTTGAGAATCTGTCGACAACAGTCATTAGTACCATTACCCGGTCTCGAACAGTGAAGACGCACGATTATCTGAGAATGGTAAGGGTAATTTAGGTTTCTTTCCTCTGCCGATTGAGAGCTTGGATGGGGCTGGTGATGGTGCACGAAGTGATTCTTCAGGTCCCTTCGAGATACGTTTCAGAATGTTCTTGCGCTTCGAAGGTGATGGGGGTCCATCCATTGGAATATGTGATTCTGATTCTGGATGAAATACGGAGAGATTTGGATGTTGTTCCAATACATGGCCTATGACTTCGCCTTTCGAGGAGCCAGCTAATGAGTCTTGGTCGTCATTTCGGTGCCCAAACCTGAGGGCGCTTGTGAATCTGGACAGCATCTACGCCGCCTCGACAGTACCAGTGTTCAAAAATATGAGAATGAGACGAAGGTACAAGGAAGAAACGGTCGGGACGGCGGATGGTCGTAGTGGTTGGAATGAAAAACGTGAAATGAACCAAGCCCAACCCTAACCATACAAAACAAGGGACAAACAGAAGCGACGCGTATTGCCACCAAGTCATGTGACCGAGTCAATCAGTTTGGCTTCGCGAATTCAGACTATTCAGTCGCTTCGCTTCGCGACAAATTTAACTATGATGTATTCGTGACAGGTATTCTCCGTAATTACATGTCCTAGGTATCAGATATTGGTTCCACCTCTATGCCTTCTCTTTGTCTGTGGGTAGGGAGCTTTCTGAACCTCTTCTTTCTTTTTCATTGGTGTGGAGACCTTGGCCCGTGTGCAAGTTGGACTGTGGTCCATGGTAGTGTCTGTGACCATCGGCAAAGTACCAAGCGCTAGAAGAGTAGAAGAGTAAAGAATTGTCAATGATTGTCACATGAAGATAATCGGTATCAGTCGACTCACAATGCGAGGACCATAACCCCAATGGTAATGACCTGAGAACAGAGATAAGTAACCTAAAACTGTCATAGAGAGTATCCGCCGTACCGAAGCATAGTTCATATTTTCGGGAGTAACGGGTAGGACGGTAGGGAATGCGAAGATTACGCAAACGAACACTGTCCATAGGATGCAGATCCAATTTGCTGACGCACCTAACCATCCACTACCCATGTAGAATGGACCAGGCTTGAACATCACGTCCGGATGATCCTGGAAGACTCGTCGACAGAAGATGGGAACAATGTAACTCAAGTCTAACGCCATGGCCGTGAGTGAGAAGATCGCATTCGCAGCAATGGGACTAGCCAGATCCAAAAGACCGGGCAAAATGCTAACCACTGTGCACAAGACAATCGCACGGATAGGTGTGTGAGTTATGGAAGAGTTTTCGCCAAAGTAGCCCCTGTCAGGAAGTCCTAAAACATATTTTGAACGTCTAGTTGGCGATTGCAAGATTTGATTGCGCACCGTGGTCCCGACTGAAGGCATAAACTGTGCGTGAGACGGCTTGAAGTGCAGTCTGCACAACGAAGAAGGCCGTCAAGCAAACAAAGACCCACAGAATCAGTGCGCCGGTTCTGCCCATGCGAAGGTACATGATCTAAAATTGTTACGTCAAGCGGCTAAGTAGAGGCGAAGGTTTGAATAAACTCACCTCAAGAACTGCATTACCAGAAGGGCCAGGAAGGTTCTCGCTACAGGAAGACTCAGATGAACCTCAAGGTGGAATCGGGTTGGGCATACTTACAGAGGACCCGAACAAAGGACTAGAATAATGTTGAATAGCCACCCGATAAGGCCTGTCCCGACAACTAGCGTACCCAGGTATCAGAGATCGGGAAGGATTCACAGCCGACTTGACTAACCTGCGATGAAAATTGCAGATGGAGCTGTTGAAGTTGTCAGTGTGATGAACGCCCAAGACAATTGCGTGGGGCGTACCGGCATAAGCAGCACGTTTGACTTCCTCTCTGGAATGTATCATTAGCTTTTTGGTTGTTAGAGTCGAGAACGAAAACATACGAAATGTGAGCGGTGGCGTCATAGTCCTTGAATGAAAGGTCACGTAAATTGAAAATCAGAG
Source organism: Paramarasmius palmivorus (assembly GCA_037176845.1). Classification (NCBI taxonomy): domain Eukaryota; kingdom Fungi; phylum Basidiomycota; class Agaricomycetes; order Agaricales; family Marasmiaceae; genus Paramarasmius; species Paramarasmius palmivorus. The sequence continues at coordinate 172,732 of JAYKXP010000039.1, read as the reverse complement.
GCTCCAGTGTATTCTGATCTCACCGTCATCTGCAAGCGAAATGAGAATCAGATCCATCTTCCACGGATCTCGAAGTGATGAATAACACACCGTCCACTGGACACTCAGCAAACCAAAGAGAAAAGCAAGACCATTATTCCACCCAGGATTCCCATCCAAACCTGTTTGGTTGATTAGGCCTGCAGATCCGAAGACATACGATGCCGGGTGCATTTCAGAGCGAGGGGTAGTTGCCAACAGCACAATGATAATGACTGCAGGGAATATTAACCTCATAGACGAGTAATCACATGGCTCGAACGTACGGAATGTAGCCCCGAGATTGACGAACACAAAAGACGCCGACATTCGTGCAAGCCATCGAGTAGCTAGTGAGTTCTGGTGACAAGCATATTAGAACGTGTTGCAAAACCAAATAACGCGCTCGAACGAACCAAAAGGCCATGAACAGCAAGGAGACCGATAAATAAGCCTACGACTTTGGGCTAAGAGGATCAATGTCAAACTGCTGCGCACGTTTCAAACTTTATTCGACTCCAACCTGTGTTACTTCATAGTTTCCGCCCTACGGGAAGAGATCAGTACACATGACGCCGAGAGCACATGCAAAAACGGGACGCGCCTTGCCCACGACGACCGCGGCCCATATCATATTTGATAGACCAAACTCTGTGGAGGAGACTCCAGCAATCTGACCTGTTGGAAGTTTGAATGTAGGATTCTCCCAGACGTACGATCCCCACTCACCTAAGATGTTGAGCCATCCGACCAACCATCCAACCTTCATGATAGATCATTAGTCTTCGAGAGTTTTATTTGAATTGGCGCGTACCCTAGCACGGTGTTTCTTGGGAGTGAGTTGTGCAGAGGCGGTATACCTGGTCTTTATCGTTAATAAATGGAAACGTTCGAGAGTAGCTGTACTCACAGTCCACCACAAGTCGGATATGCACTAACAATCTCTGCTATACTGGCGCCCAGCGTAAAACACATCGATGCTCCCAAGATCCAACACCAAGTGACCTTCAGCAGTTTCAGTGGGCTATATGGAACACCGAAGTGAGGAAACATACCGATGCAGGCCCCCCGAGAGTCAACGGAGTGTTGAACGTCGTTGAAATACTGGAGCAGAGTCCCTAAAAGGTGCTCGTATGATCAATTTCAGAATGTATTGTCCGCAGAAAGAAGCCCAACCATGATACTGAAGGCGAAACTGATCTACAGAAGTTCTTCAGCAAACGGATCACTGATTATTGTATTGAACTTTGGCTTACCGTCGCCAGATTGGAGAACTCTCGTTTGAAAGATGGGACATATCCCAGAGCAACGAGCTCCTTGTCGTCCTCGTCGATGCCGGTGCTCATGCTGTTACTTTCAGAGTCGTACGGCGCCATTTTTGGGTAGATAACAGGGCGGAGAAAGCCGAACGCAAGCTTCGAGAGGGATTTTGAGGGGCCTTGCTTCTTTTGATGATGGTGGGGATGGTCAAAGAAGTCCAAAATGAATATGGACGGCTGTCCAGGAAAAATTCTCGGAGGTATCTACGACCGGACCTGAATGATAAGATAGGCGTCAGAAAATCATTGAAATCCGTTGAAAATTTCAAACCCTCTTCCGCGGTCAACGCCCCTGACATCAGTGGAGACCAGTCCATGTTGAATACGTCTATCCAGAAATAAATTTGAACAGGTCTTCAGGCCACCTTGTCCAGTGAAGGAGACTGAAAAGTACTGAAAAAAGATCAGCACTCAGCGATAACGAGGCATGACGGATAGGAAAATCGTATGGCTAGTCTTGGAACCCTGACCTTGGCCGCTTGCGATTTGATGCCACGTCGAAAATCACGGGATGGTGTGCCACGGCCGCGCTCTTCCTCTTTAGACTTTACGACTTCGACCCCCTCAAGCTACCGTTTCCTCTTGGTTTGCCTAGGTCTTCAGCTCCTGGTTCTGGGTCGACTATTTGCTGATTCGGGTGCTACATCTAAGAAGGAATTTATCAGGAGGTCCATCCGAAAGAAGATCAAAGCCAAACATCTACATCATGATTGGGCGGAAGCCTGGACCCCTTCAGTTGCATGTGGACAGTTGTGGACTCCGTGATCAAGTGCGCCACCATCTTGTTGAGGAATACAGCGGTAAGTACTAATATGTTTGCCAAATTTGCGTCTTGGGATACATTGAGGACTAATCACTGTCAGCAAGTATAGGATCGACATGTGGATCGATGTGACCCTGGACTATATTCTGACCATGTTACCTTCAGTTGACGCTTTTCCTTATTCCTGCAACAGATAGTTATTCTTGGAACACAACTCAATGGGAAGACTTGTTCAGTAGACTTTTGTTCGCCTTTGGAGCCCATTAAGCTCTTCTCGTTCTTTCACTACCAGAAATATCTTGGGCTAAACTCGATTTGCAGATATCAGTGGCCGTTCTACAAAGAGTACTTTATCACATCCAAACCTGCAGATATCCTCGCTCGGAGCTTGGTCGGGCTATTCCGACAACAAATCCTTTCACTTCAAGATCCCATACTAGAAACAACAACACTATTTCGGCGCCGAGGCAACCCTTCCGTCTATGGTTCATTTGGCGACACTACTACGATGGTCCACCAGATAACATGTTCGTGTTTCAGTTCTCTTCTGTGACTCGATGAAGGGTAAACGGGGATCATTTACCCTCGCACATAGCGACATACTATGCTTCATTCGCAGTATTTCAGAAGACTCGATAACAGGTCACCCGGTATACTCACCTAATACAACATAAGAGGCACGCCCGGTAACCCCTCGCCCTATAGATCTTTGGACGTCAAGTGCTCACTAACCATCCGAACTGTTAACGCCACGAAGTACCACCTGACGCTCGAGCCTGGCAGATGAGAACAGATCTCCTCACGCGTCAAGAACCATCTCACGGAAGCAGCTTTAACCCATGGGTCAAATCAAGCATGATAAGGCGGGAGTTCCCTGTTGTCCCTCATTACTACCTTGACATGGGAAGCTAGCCATGATCTATTCCGTCAAAGGCAGAGCGGCGAGGTGGGAGTGACAAAGGATTAAAGGTCAGCTTTTACTCACCTTTGTGAATTATAACTAACTCTAGGGCTAACGGCACCTATACCACCTATACAGTACCAGTCGACATTCGTCAGGCACAAGTGATCGAAGAATCCTTTGGCCTTCTTCAGCATGCGATCATCATTTCGGCCTTTAGGGCGGAAAAACCCGTTCAACAAACATATGTATGTTTACACAATTGCTCGATAAGAATTGGGGTGACTGTCGGAATCGAGGAAGGTGTTGTTGGTGTGTACAACAAGGCGATATGACTATCCCGGGAAGACATTTATGGAGACCTCGAGTGCAAGAATCACGGCGACCCTCAGCGTGTGTGTGTTTACACGCCAACCCAGCCGAGCCCGTCGAAGACCCTCAGAAGTATCATTTATCACTGGGACAACGGAATTCTCAACTGCTCCGTGGATATTCATTCATATTATCGGCCGCTTCAGGAGTTGTCAGCAATCCCGCGACTGGTGACTCCTATGGACGTAAGGAACCCTCTATCTTTTGGCAGCTACTATATGTCTCAACTTGTGCTTGTAATTGATACATAGAAGGTTTTCATGAAAAGCTCGAGTTTATCTTCAGTGCCGCACCATGTGCTTGTACGATTCTCGTGTTCTGCCGAACAGGTGCCATTCCAAACCACTCTGACCCTAATAATTGATAGCGTACGTTTAGCAAACTGCTCCAGCGATGCGTGGCACCCGGACACTGATGGTTGTAATCGCCAAACCCCACGAGGCTCCGATGCAGGATGAAGATGAATTGTTATCAACAACAATGTGTCGTTGGCATGCCTATCGCTCGCGATATACTATAGACAGTAAAATAAGTTCGACAAACGTGCTTGTGCCGATGGAGCAGCGGTTACATATATCTATTCAAGCTAAATCTCACCTAATAACGCTCAGCATTGCCGTCCGAGGTATCATTCGACACGGAGTACGCACCGCATATAGTTCGGTAAAAGAAAATTAGGGTGGTTGTCCAGCTCACTGACAACATTTCATCGAAGCCTCTCAGCATCAAGTGCAAGGCAGGCAATTTGAGCGTCAACATGCACCGTCCAACCCGTCTTTGAATACACACGACACATGCTTGATGATTCTGTCAATGTCAAGATTCTGCATCTTGACATCCATCAAGTGGGTCCTAACCCCAGCATCGGGAACGAGCGCTCACTTGATACGCTTTTGACGGACAGAATCGTTGACCATAGCAATTATCTCTGCCAGCCAATGGGCATTGAATGGCGAATAGGCTCCGGTGTTCAACGTTCCAGTGTCCATGATGTCAAGATTTGAGCCCTGTGTAACGTACTGTATCTCCGTTCAGCACAGGTTTCCAGCCAGAAACAATTTATAAAACAGAGACAGATGGGATGGAAAAAGGTCGCCCGCCACCGCCCCGCATGCGAATCCGACAAGAGAGATAATTTCGCTAGTGGGTTGGAGGCTGGTGGGATAGGGACGAACAAGGGACGAGCGGTATTACGGAATGCTCTTGTGGACAGTAGTTTCGTGAAGGTTAGCCTATCGCAATCTTGAGCGAATTTCAAGGTCAGAGAGACCGATCGACGAAATGCAGAAACACGATCGAGAGAGGGGATAGGCATATCCTAGGATATGTCATGGAAACCACAAAGGAAAGTTGCGGCTTCTGGCCCCATGGGAACCGGAGGGATTCGATGGGCCCTATTGGAAGACTGTTTGAGGAATAGACGATGCGGTAGAAGACAAGTACGACCTTGAGGCTTGTGGCGTAGGGGGCCAATCCAAAAATACCAAAGGAACCTCGAACATTCGAGTTAAAATACGACCGACGGTGTATACTTGTTGCCCGAGAACTTTGGCTGACAGCTTCGGTAGGTTCGATGATCAAGGAAGGGAGAAGATGATGCAAGTTGAATGAGAGAAGACAGCGCAGGAAGGCGGGGCTTGGCAAGAACTCGAGGCGTCGGAAATCCACTGAGGCCCGAAATAACAACGCCTCCCATAGTTCTCCCAGCTTAAACAGCGCAGTTTGTCGTTATTGAAAGGGATGAGAATAAAGCTGCAGGCACGAGTGTTATTGAGGGTCTAGGCTCGCCGGTCAGCGTTCAAGGGGCGCACCAGGGACGGATGGCGTCTTCTCTGCCTTCGGATGCCTGAATAAAGGTTGGTTCTGAGGGCGCTTGATCAAGTTAGAGCCATCATCACGTCCCGGTATATATCGCTGTCCGACTCTTCCTAGCGGTGCACTTGGTATGAAAGGTCAAATGGCCAGCGTACCAACCGTGGTAGCCGGATCTCCTTGAGAAACCTATCTATGTATAGGTTTGACATGAGCATTAATTATCACCGGACAGATGAAAGGAATCTGAAGATACCTCATAATGAAGGGAAAATATGCTGCGCAGCTCGTAAGCCAAGCTGGAAGCTGAGCGCTGCGCGGACAGTGGGAGTGAGGCTTCCGAAGAGCGAAACCCTATTAAACGTTCGTCACGATAGTTTGCATGGCTTGGCGTGAATCATTAGAGGGAGCTCAGGCTCGAGTATCACCGACTGAGCCGCATGCCGAGGCTATAACGTACTGGAGCTATTCACTGTAGGTCGGACAGAGATGATAATGAACCAGGAATCAGGATGAATGAAGGCAATACGAAAGGCTTATTCGCGCTAGCTTGTCTTGGCGTCGGTGCGAACACTAGATAATGAACAGAGCACAATGGTATTCGCCTTGTTCGTCCACAGGGAGAATTTTGATTGGAAGGATATCGCATCGACCTCGGAGTGGACAAAGGTCATGCCGGGAGCTTCAAAAAAGATTCCGGCAGGATGTGTGACCTGATATCTCGCACTTCACTCAGGTGGTTAAACACCCGGAGGTATGCTGGGAGAAGATCAGTCCCTTTGTGTGCATCCGTGGACGATGGGACGGGAAGCACGAACAAGTGTTGTCTATGTATTGTCAGGTGCATTCGGGCATCAATCAAGTTCCATCAGAGGCACGTTTTTTGAGAACAGGCAGAGGGATTTTTGCCGGCTGAAGGTATTTTCAACTTTGCAGCTTTTGGCAAGGCGCGATGGAGAATTTCGGGCGTCGGCGTCGGTGCCGGAAGAAATTGACATGTGCAGCTCGTTCCAGTGTCAGCTTGCAGTTTCCACGCCATGTTGCAGTAAATCCGCAAGGAATCGGAGTGGGAATAGTCGAGGGCGGTCCAGGTGATCCGACAGACAGTCTGAGGCGTTGAAAGCCAGACTAGAATAGAAAATTCAAAGAAAGAGTCTAGCTATGAGCGACCGACAAAGGAGCCTAGAGGAAGCGAAACGGGGACTGGGACCTCGGGACGATGAAAGATTGAAAAGAATGGCAACAGTGGCCGAAGGGAGATTCGGTGGAAATGGGAAATGGAGATGTGAATGTGACAGATGGCGTGACAGAGGTGACAATAGAACGTGGCTGTGATTTGATTTGCCGGCGAACCGGGGAGATATTCCGGCGCTTCCGCATGCAAAAAGTAAACAAATTTGAGAGTAAACAAGCCACGGCCCTAACAGAGCCCCAATTCTCTTTTTAACCCATACCACCACTTCCTCCAACCATGCAGCTTTCCAATTGCTAACACTGGTCTGACGCGCGTCAGCTCTCGTCGCCGTCTTTAACATTCTCGTCGTCGTCCCCGTCGTCGTCCATGTCGTCGTCACAGTCTCCAAGACCCATTCTCAAACGTTCACCTTCCGATAACAGCAATCGTCCCTCGCAGTACTGCCATGCAGTTCACTTTCCTCCTTCTCCTTCCCTAACAAGAACATTCGATGCTCATTCAGCAGCTTCGTATGATCGTTCTCCAATAGTCGTATCACCAAATTCATGTGCACTACCAGAGCGTGGTTGCCCAGGTCGAACGTATGCGATAGACGACGGACCAGCGGGTTCGTCAGGTTGCAGCAAATTCACAAAGCTGTCGCCTGCCCCTCGCGGCGGACATGTTCATCCGCGCGCTTTCCAGTCGCCTAGTTATTCATATTCGAATGCCGAATGCAGCTATCCATCATCCTCGTCAATACCACCGCCTCTTGTACCTGACCTTTCCTCAGAATCCGAAGAATCAGATGGTTTCATCAGTCCACCACCAGAACCATTCCATTGCTCTTCATTCTCCTACCCTTCACGCCCCAATCGTTCACCACAATGTCCACAATATCCCCAATATCCCCAACGTAACGACAAATACCCCTCATCCTATAACCTATATCCTGATAATTCGTGTACGAGTCAGGGACCGTCACCCTATATCCCCCAATCAATATCGTCGTCTCCAAGCGAGATAAAAGTACGCCGTCGCCGTAACGAACGAGAGAGAGATAGGGATCATCGTATACGAGGCTACCCTGGAGATGGTGAAGCCGACGATCCTGGATACGAGGATGACAGGGATGTCCCACCACCGTCGTCGCCTTCTTCGCCACCAAAGAAAAGCCGTTCACGGAAAAACGTCTCTTCCCTCACACATTCCATGTCGAATTTCAGTATGCAGGAGGATGGAGGATGTCTTGGAGGATTTTAGACAAGACGAAAGTGCTTCTTCTTGTCTTAGATGTGTGTTCTCCTTTATTTTATTTGTTTATTTCATTCGATGAAGCGTGTCGTGGCTACGGATTGTTTAGGACAAGGAGGTGGCGATGTAGTAGTTGCATTCCCTGAATCTTGCCAGAACTTGACAATTGTTCTCTTTCTCATCTGCACGTTCGCATTCATGGATTCTTTGCAGCTGCACTTTTTCGTATATTTATATTCCCTCTAGTTTCATGACCACCCATGACATCCATTTTTTGACGACCTAGTTTCCATGCAATTGTGGTTTACATTACTACAGCCAGACTAGTACTCGTGCAAATCGAAGCAAATTCGTAATCTGTACTTCGAGGACGTTAGAGCAACGGGTGATCAGACCTCAGGCAGCGACACCTGTCTTGACAACCAGGTTCGGAATTTGGCAGCTCAGCCGACCAACCGACTCCCCGATTTTTTTCTCTATTTCATCCCTGCTCCTCAAGGCTTCAAAGTTCACCTTAGATTGACACGACAGACACAAGACTTTTTGACCCCTGAAAGTCTGAAGGCGGAATTTGAAGGTGCACCCAACTTGGGAACATTCTCCAGGGAGATTTTCTTCGGCCTCATGCTGACGGCCGTTCGTGGATCGTGGGGTTTCTTCCAGAACAGAATCTCCGCCGCCGTTCTTGACTCGACCTCAAGGTTTTTTCCCAAACACCTGCAGGCCCTGAGCATCGTCATATCGAAAATCCCGTTGGTCCAATTGCAAACTGACATCACGACTTCTCGAACTTCTTCTACCGCTAGACACTGTATTAGAACTGTTATCTAGGTGTGTGTGTACTGCCAGCTCTCGTTGATCCATTCACCATGGCCACTTACATCATGACACTGGAGGTACAATGATAGATGTCCTTCCCGAAATATTCCTAGCCTATGAAGGTTCGATTTCTCTCGCCTCAAGGAACAGCTTTACATCACCTCTTGATTTCAGAAATTGGACATATTGTCGCGTCATGGACCCAGTGAAACGGGCCTTATCTTGCAAACAAATGGGTTACAGGAATCATAGCAGTCTATCTCTTTTTTGGTACTCACAAAGCTACGGCGCGTCATAGGAGCTCGTGGGGTATCTCGGGAAACGTTTCATGGCAGTGAGTGACCTGTACATGTACACAAATACCCACCACTTTGATTAGTATCCAAATACTTACATGACGTTTTAGCATCCGTTCGAACTTCGGGAGTGGGGCACACAATAAGGCTCGTAGATGCTGTTCCGAACAGCTGTTTTGAAATCTGCGCAGCGACTCCAACGACGTCAATAGCAACATCCAAGCCTTGGTTCCTGTTATTGTGACCATTGCTTCATTACACCACTAGAATCCCGACGCCAACCTATGATGTGTCGGCTCGGGAAGCAGTGGGGTGTACTGTAACTGCACTAGATCATCTATCTAATTTCTCCTACTGCGCATTGGATTGTGGCTCTCAAGACTCCTCATCAACGTTAGCCGCGGTCCTCCGGGTTTCGCCTTTCTTTTTCTAGCAGCGGGTTGGGATAGGAACGCTCCTCTCGTGTTTATTGCTAGAAAGTTTTCTCCTCATCATCGGGAATGCATATGCACTGCTGGGCTCGGGAGCATCCTTTTCTTTACGTCAATATCGTGGGCTTGTCTTACGCTTCACGCTCCTCATCTCGATTCTCGTTCGGAAGATTGGTAAACTCTTGACTCAGAGTCAGAGCATTCTGGAAGACTCGACCAAAAGACCGAGGTATGCTACATTGGCACCTTCCACCGCGAACGCACTCCGCTCCCAAACACCCATGGGCCATGATTGGACATCGGAACCATGTTCAGCCAGTTCGCGTCAACCCGTTTTTCTGCATGACTATTCCGGAACTCAACTTTTGGCCACTACCTGCCACTGCGGACCTCTTCGGCGGTCGTGCCCGACCGTTATTCTGTGCAAGCGAGGGCGCCGCCGGGAACCTGAACTCCCGAGCGTAGATCAAAAGCGACGATTATCAACATCGATGAGTGGCTGGATCCGAGCCGCTACAGGACTCCCAGAACACTCTGGTACGCTGGTACTTATTTTTGTCTTTTCTTTTTGTCTGGTGGTCACCGTGAGCACAACCGACGTCTAAGCTTGCGAGGCCCCAACACTTTGTACATATCCTTCCCGGAGAATGTATCTTTACACAAGACGGCAACGAATATCGATTACTTTATTGTCAGAAATCCGATGGTTCGGGCATTTCCAGTAACCAGCATTCTTTACACATGCCACCATAATGAAGTGAAGGTACGAGTTGTATAGCTTCACAACTTCCTACTAAAGCCCGAGCTCCAGTATAATTTAAACAGATATGAACGGGACGTACGGAATGTAAATCCTAATCCAGATCTGTTTCTCATTAGAGCGAGAACATTGTTACTATTCAATCTAAACTTCAAGCCTGACAGAAGGTGATCATCAGGCTTCGGACGTCTTACGGCCACTAAGTAAATGAACGCCATGTTATACATCCAGTAAATCAGTGGAGCCAGAGTCACTTGACACTTCCAAGTGGGCTGGGCGAGAAGCTGGCCTACACACCAGCGGGGAACACTCGAAACCAAGAATGGACGGGTTAAACGTGTACTGCCCCCGAGCCCTGGATCCAGACACCGCGCAAGCATGCGCTGTGGAGCCACAGGCCATACTGATCTGTATACAGTACCGGAACGCTTGAACTTTGATGATCTTCATGACCCTTAGGCTAGGGATGTACCTGATCAAGCACCCACGGAATTCTCCCAGAGTAATTCCAGATACCCATGCGTTCCTTTGTACCGCGGTGCTTGAGATGATTCTCGAAATCTTTCCGGGAACGGATAACGTGGAAAAATGGGAGTGGCTGGAGGTGGGTATAGTCGGGCGAGTGGGCCGAGCTTGAACTCAAAGTGTGAAGTATAGCGGAATTGAACTCCAAGGAGGAAGGGTGCACTACACGCTGTATTTGTCTAGTGTGCAGCTACAGCCATGAGTGGCAATAACAGGTGATCCTAGCGTGTCTGCTGTCTGTATAGACACGACCTGGGGAAGAGGCAGTGTCGTAAACCTGGGGTATTAGGATTAATGAAGGGGCGACAGGCAACGAACGAACAACCCTCATCTGGCACATGAACTTGTCCATGAGATTGAAGAAGCACTGAAATGACCAAGCAGTATCTCAGCCTCTTTAATATTGATGCATGCTGGTATGTACTCGCCTGTCTGCAGCTCGCCATTTTCATCCTAGAAGTCCTATCGAATTCACAGGAAACTCGTCGGCGTCCCGCCTTTCTAGCCCGCCCGGATTCACCCATCGTGAAACTCTCGGTTATTGATGACCTTGACATATGATTTCTTGGTCGTATACTCGCAGTGTGCCTCTCGACAGTCCAAGCAGACGAAGGACTTGCTCTCTACATCGCTGACGGCTAGAAATATTCAATTTCCAAACAGCATCGGGCTACTGAGATCAGCTGTGAAGAATGCGGAAGAACGGGACAGACTATAAGAGCTCAGTAGTGCTTGGTGACGGTCGCGATCAAGGTCGCATGGTCCGTGCGCCATATCACGTGTACTGAATATTGCGGACCCCCGCAAAACGACAGCGGATTCAACTCTTTGCTCTCATCCACCACCATCCAACCCCTGATACAGACAAAATGGTCAAAGTAGCTGTTCTCGGAGCCGCAGGTGAGTGAAATGCTCATATCGTCGCGTGTAGATGCTTAGGATCTTACAGGCGGTATCGGCCAACCCTTGTCACTTTTGCTGAAGACCAACCCACTTGTCACTGGGGTATGAGGTTTTTATCGTAAACATGATTCATAACTAACCTGGAACACAGCTCGGTCTCTACGATATTGTCAACACCCCTGGTGTTGCTGCTGACCTTTCTCACATTGCTACACCCGCCAAAGTCGAAGGCTACCTGCAACCTGACGACGGCCTGAAGAAGGCATTGACGGGTGCAGAAGTTGTTATCATTCCTGCTGGTGTACCCAGGAAACCTGGCGTGCGTATTCGACTTGAATCTTCCGGTTGCATATACTGAGATCTTCGTTTAGATGACAAGGTCTGTTTTCCCTAAGCATTCTAGAGCTTACGAATACTCAAATTTCTTCGCTTATCAAAAAGAGATGATCTCTTCAAGGCAGGTTCTATCCGGCCCACAAGTCAGAAAAGCACTGAACAAGTTTTGCAGATCAATGCTGGCATTGTTCGCGGTTTGGCAGATGGCATCGCGACTACTTGCCCGAAAGCCTTTGTCCTCGTTATCTCGAACCCTGTTAACTCCACCGTTCCCATTGTCGCTGAGGTCCTCAAGGGCCATGGCGTCTTCGACCCCAAGAGGTGCACTTCTTTCCTTGGATCATATCGCATCATTGATCGCATTCATTAGGCTATTCGGTGTTACGACGTTGGATGTAGTGCGGGCTTCCACTTTCGTAGCTGAACTTATCGGCGACCGATCAGCAGCATCTTCTGTGGTTGTTCCCGTTGTTGGTGGCCACTCTGGTGTTACCGTGGGTTGTCCAAGTTCGTGATGTATATCAGTGAATGTTGATCTATCTCTCAGATTGTCCCGTTGCTCTCTCAATCAAGCCACCCTCTTCCCAGTGGTGTCGACATTGACGCGCTGGTTAATCGCATCCAATTCGGTGGCGATGAGGTTGTCAAGGCCAAGGACGGTGCTGGATCTGCCACTCTTTCGATGGCCTACGCAGGATACGAATTTGGTGTCAAGGTCATCAAAGCTTTAAACGGAGAGAAGGGCATTGTGGCACCTTCCTACGTCAGCCTTACCGCGGACCCTGCTGGCGGCGAGGCTTTGACCAAGGAGCTTGGAACTGGTCTTGAGTTCTTCTCCTCTCGTGTTGAGCTCGGTGTAAGTGTATCCATTTTACCTTGACGCGCGCCTTAACCTGAACTCCCGTTTAGTCTGAAGGTGTGGTGAAGATCCACCCACTCGGCCAGATCACCGAAGCTGAGAAGAAGCTCATCGATGCGGCCATCCCCGACTTGCAGAAAAACATCCAAACTGTAAGCTTCCTCAGCCTAGCGGCACTTTGTTTTGCTTACATGAGAATGCATAGGGTTTCGACTTTATCAAGAAAGCTAGCCTGTAAGACACATGGACGATTCTATGAAACGACATGTACGAGAGAGAGAAGTCTGAAAGAAAGCAAATAGGAAATCAATGTATTTTTGTGCTATAGACTCGTAGAATGGCAGAACATGCAGCTGCATATTGTTGGAACGCGTCCATGATTGGATATCTCAGTTGTTCATCAGAGGTGTGTCGGCATGCCGCGTCAGTCATTTTTTTCAACTGACCATTCCCGCATGAAACAATGATAAGATCATATCCAGGCTGTCAAGCTTCCACCTTCGCGTGATCGACGCGCACACTTGATGACTTCTCTTCTTGAATTTTGCCGTGTCGTTATTTGCAGACTGCCTTTACAGCTTCGCTTCACTGTTGCGAATTGGTCGTGGGTCTAGATATTTCAGTTGGGCTTGGCCAATTCGATAGACGGAAGGAGCAAAAAGATAGTTCAGGAGCAAAGTGATAAAGCCTTTGGACAGCTGAGGCAGCCGAACATATTGCCTGTCAGAGGACCGGGCGCTATTGTCTGGCAAGGCACGGCTTCTCAAGTTCTCAAGGCTACTTATACGGTGACAGTGACGGAAAGCACCCACTTTCCTTTCCCATGTCCCCTTAGGCCCTCACGACATAGGAGTGGCCGGGCAAGCCATGGATTTGAGCCCCTTGGAACACTGTTTGTCTGACGGTCGGCGCGGTCGAGTGAGTGATGTTTTGGTTTGCTCGAGACTGTCGCTCATTAGACTCTTTGCAGAGTATCTCATGTACGTTTCATCACATTTGCTGTAAACTGTATGCGAGAGCGAAACTTTTCTCCAGATGCATCTACAACTCTTTTTGTGAGAAGTATTCTCCGAATGCTACGTATTTCCTGATGACTGATGCTCTTGTACTAGCTATTTGACTACATACTGAACCTGGCGAGCGAGGTGGGTAACGATTCTACTTGAAACGAACGGCTGAATGATCAGTAGCATATAGATTTCGTTCTTCCGGAAACATGGTCGGGCGAGTCTTGGGACGGTTTCTTTGTTCCTGTCACGATACACCGCTTTCGCTGCGGTAGTTCTCGTACTTCTTCCTGTGCGTCTCTCATTCATTGATCAAAGGCATAACTGACATAACTGACCATCAGGGAGCTGCTGACACCACGTACATCGACATGGTCGCGACGGGTACTTCTGTTCTGGCCCCTGGGAACAAGTAGTAAAGCGCTTACCGAACTTCCTAGTTCTGCGATTCGCCTCGATAATCGTCTCTGAGTGTACGAACCCAGATATCAACACACTGTACCGCTGATGCTGACCTTCCAACGCCAGTCATTGTCACCGTACGAACGTGGGCGATATGGGAGAGGAACAAGATGATCCTAGTTTTCTTCGCCATCTTGGCAACGGTGAGTTGATTAGTCTAAGATCCTCGCTAGGCTCTACCGCTAACATCAGCCATTTAGGCTTGTATGGTAACCTCGATATTCATTGTACTAAAGGACCTCACAACGAGAGAAAGTATGCATGTTTGGTTCTGACTGTCTCACTCGACCTGAACGTTCTTATGATATCTAGCCACATCTGCATTACCCCCGGAGTTTGGCACAATCTCTGATTGTGTGGTGATGGTCAGTGCGATCAAAAACGCATATATTGTGCCATACATTCTTGCAATACTGTACGAGTCGGGTATGCGATTATATCGACTGGAACATGATTCTCTTTGACTACGAACTTCAAGTTATGCTAGCTTTGTCTATTCTGAAGATCTCAAGGTGGCGCAAGAGCATACCGAACGAAATGCGCGCGCCATTTTTGGACACCCTGTGGCGTGATGGTACGGAGTTTCCTTTGGACTCATTCACCCAACTCACTTATGTCGCCTAAATCTTAGGTGTTATTTATTTTAGTTGGATTCTAGGTTTGAACCAGCTGTATTTTTTTGACGATGTCCCACTGAGAACTACGTAGTTCTAGGATTCGTTAATATAGGTCTCGTACTCAACGCATCTGTGAGAAGTCTCCCTTTTGATTCGCTATTTGGCCCTAACAATTCGGCAGCCTCAACTACTTCAGGGAGGAGCACAGCAAGTCTAACGCTATAAGGATTATGAAAAGATGCTCAATCTCAGTGACAGGTTGCAGATGGTGTTTCATAGCATTCTATCAAATAGAATGATCCTGGTACGCTATTATAGCTCTAACTTCCCGTGCTCTCCGTTGATCACGACGAATGTTCGCAGCACCTTGCACAATCGCGCATCCCCAAGGAAATCAACACCTCAGGCGCTTCGGTTTACATCTCTGAGGTTGAATTCAGCACGCCGACGAGAAGTTCGGAGCGCTTACCCATTTCCTGGACCTCTGCGGTGGTGTCTTCGTCTTCAGCCATTATAATGGACTAGGCCAGGCAGGCCTTGGGTGTTCCTGGAAATCCGCCTGGAAATCACACAGGGTCCGCTTGGTAGCGATGATATATATCGCAGGGTAAGCCGTTCTATCACAGCAGTAGTTGTGGGCACCAGGTCATTGGTCTATGCACAACGTACAGTATATAGTATTCAACAGCATTATTGCACTAAAGACTGTATCATAGCACTGCCGAAAATGCGAGTAATGCCGATAGTTCTTTTGGCACCCAGTGCTTACTTAAGCTTACTGAAAGTTATCATGCAATTGGTTTCCTTCCTCCTTCACCGTCACACCAGCATATACTTCACCAAATTACCCTCGCTAACTCCAGTCGCCAACTCATAACTTCAGTTTCCTCCGCTGTTCTGATTATCAGTCTCGCATCATAGACCACCCTGGCCTGTCAAACTGTCAATGTCAACTGGAACGGCTCTTCATGATCAGTTGATCCCATCATGTTCTATCGAGTGCAGACCGAATGCAGACCAGGCAATAGTCATGACTCGCAAAAACGGGCAACACTATCCATTCATCTTCCTTCCTCATGATCACTTGGCGTCGTATATGAGGCACTGGTGTTCGAATCAGCAAACGCGGTAACATCATCCTTCCAACGACGGACCTCTTTTGCCCAGCTTCGGCGTTGAAAACCCCTCGAGAGTCGAAACATGGAAAGCCTCCTGACGGATAAGGAACAACAGTTATTGGATACTTGCATAAGAAATGGACGGCTGGGTGACGTGAGTAACTCTTGTCTCGACCGAGCCTGCTCTAATGCTCCCGATCTTTAGAGTCTCCGTTGTAGGTCGTGATATTAATCTTATCAAAATGAAAAAAGAAAAACATTTTAATCTCGTACCAGATGCAAGCTGTAGTTTATTTGTGAGTGCAAGTTCTATTAGTTCCCGGACTGTTACTAATTAGTATCTAGTTCTTCGACTATACCTTGACAGTTTACAAAGAGGTTTGTCGATCAGGGCTTTAAACTGCGTTGACAATATGGGTAACTCTAAAATGACAGGCGGCTTTCTTCTGGTGGCCGGGACGTGTCACACTAAGTACCGTATCATTCCTCATCGCACGACTCTACGGCGGGATTGCTTGTGTTGCGGTTTCACTTCTACCAGTCAGTCTCCTTGTGTTTACGCTTTGCCCTCAGGCACTAACTTCGACGGCTTAGGCAAAGTCAGCCATGCTCGATAGCGTGAATCTAGGCGAGTACTCACTGAAACTGTATTAGCATTATAGTTTGCTCATTGACTGTTCAGTGTTACGACTCGTCACCATCGTCTCTTCCGAATGTATGCTCAGGCCTATAATAACGGCACAGTACCGTCATGTTGATCCACCATAGTCATCGTAGCCGTTCGGACTTGGGCAATATGGGGTAAAAACCGAAGAATCCTTTTCATCCTCTCCGGGTTCACCTTGGTATGTAACCTAAAGCAAATTTACCGCTCCATGTGCTGAATCATTTCAAGGCTGCTCTAATCCCAGCCGCTGTTATCATCGGTCTCGGCATCACAACTAATCGAAGTATGTTGGAATGCTACACTGAAGTTGCCCTCGTTCTGAACATACTTTAGTTCAACCGTTAATATCTCAAGAATTAATCGATATCTGCAATGTAACCATTGGCGACATGCAACAAGCCTTCGTCATTCCGTACATCCTCACGATCCTGTATGAAGCAGGTCAGTCATTGGATGAATGTGTTTATTGCGACTCTTGACGATTTACTAGTCACTTTGACACTCTCGTTGATACGAATAATGAAATGGCGAAAAGGGATTCCGGAGACTATGCGAGCACCTTTATTGGATACTCTCTGGCGGGACGGTCAGTCTATTCGCTACTCTCCATTCGTCTTGATCTGAAGCATCGTACGACAGGTGTGATGTATTTTTCGTTCATGTTAGGTATATGAATTTTCCCAACAACACAATATAGCAAAAGTTGAAAGTCATTCGTAGTCTTGGGATTTATGAACATCGGAATTGTATTACAGTCTGGGGTGCGTTGCCCACACTGATCCGGCGAGCTCGATGTACTAACAGGTACTCAGGCACCCCAGCTAAGGAATGGCGCTGCAGAGTGAGCTTCGATCGGTCTCTGCTGAGAGTATTCGTTACTGACAGTCATCCGCCCGCAGCTTACAAGCCGTGTTGCACAGTATGATGTCAACGCGCATTGTACTTGTATGTAGCTCGTAATCTTCATAACTCTTGAGAGAGCTGAACATTCCTTCTCTAGCATTTGGCGGATTCACAGGTTCCACGAGATATCACCAACCCAAGCTGTTCCGTGTATAATACTGAGTCTGGCGTGGAATTCACTACACAGATGTCACTAGACGGTTCGGAGCGATTGCCCATACCACGAACGACACACTCAATGGATGAAGCTATTCACGAGGAGATTCGGTGAAGCGTGCTCAATGGTAGCGTATAGAGCGTCAAATTCAGGTCGTACACATGAACATCTGTATCCATTATATCAAATGTTCTCAATCATCCACTCTCGTATTGCGATAGGCCTTTAATTACAGTGCGTACCCCAGGGCCCTGTAAATGTTGCTCAACAACAAGCGGAAACAATAGACAGGAGTGGGATACCGGTACTTCCACATGGACTTCCAATGACTTTCGAGCATTGGCTTTTGGTAAAGCATTTCTGATAATTGCACTGATTTCGTTGTCGAGCGGCTTGCCGTTCCCGACTGAGATGACGAAGAGCAGTCTGCGAAAGTTTGGCAGCATTTTGACTGTGCTTTCCAAGCGGTCGTCGAATATCTGCCAGCCCTGTAGCGTCCTCAGATGATTGAGGATCATTTCACATGGCTCATCGAAACGTCCAACGTCTATTACAATGGCAATTTCCTCGAGATGCAACTCGTGTCCTTGAAGAGTAGGGAAAAGCCTGCTTGCCACTGCAAGCGCAGACGCAGGCAAAAGTCCGCCGGAAAGACCTCCTGAACGAAGCACTAACCTCACTAATGGCTTGAGGTGCTTAAGCAATGAGGCAGAGATGATGTATGCTATAAACCGACGTGTAAGTCCTCTGATTCAAGGCAGAGATAGTTGAAGACGCACAGAGATGGAGATTGTCGTTACCCGAACGTTCACCGCCATTGCTCACTCCTAGCGTCAAGCATCGCATAGCTGGGCCAGTAACGGCGATGAGCGTCTCAAAGAGATCTCTCACCATCGGGTCGGCACCATGATCGCGAAATAGTGGCTCGATTGCCGATTCGAGAGTCAGCGATACGAAACATGAATAGTCAAACATTGAGCTGGTCAACATCGACAAAACATCCTTTCGGATTTCTGTGCTTGAGATCGTGAGTCTCCGAAGAGACCACAACGGGGGTCCATGATATTGGATGATTGGTGCATCACCGAAACCAAACATGTAGCTGGGAATAGGGAGCAACTGGAACAACGCAAAGGCAGGCCCCTGGTGTGATCCAACGTATAGCATTGACAACTCGGAAAGATTTCTCGCAGTTTTTGCGCATGCCATCAAGCTGAAGAGATGCTCCGGGCTTTCGAGCTCGATATAAAACAATGTGAGTTTTTGTAGACCGTGGAGGTGCCTGAGGAATACGTGATATGGGCCATCTTCATCCAACGTGTCGTTTGTGATAGTAAGAGCCTGGATATGGGCCAGTTCCTTCGCCAAGTTCTGTGCGTCGGCTATGCTCCATTTCGGCTCGGAGTGGCTCCCTGGAAAGTGGTGATAGACGCCGCTCAAGGAAAGGTGTATTACCAGCGACGCGATACGTGGTGCAGAACGAAATCTCGATACCCATGTTTGACAGGGTAGTGCACCAGTATTGATACTGATGCTCCGGAATATGAGAGGTCTGGCGGAATTACACCACGTCCACGAGACGAGTGCGCAGTTTTGGAGAGTGTCGGGAGTATCTTGTGAGAGAAACTTGAGTATATGAGAAATGAGTTCCGGTGGTAGCTTCCCTCTCTCAGGAGTGAGTGGTTCCATGGTAGTGAGGGTAGTGAGGGTATCGCGGAAAGGGCGGGTAGCGGTCACCTAAACATATCGCTGGGATGTGAGACATTCTTATCAAGGTCGGGCTAAAAGTCAGCGTGATCCTGACATGTGGACGTATATCATCCCACCCACGGAACGTCATACCAACGGAATTATTATTAGTGTTGCAAAATGTACAGGTATTCACCAGTGGCAGCCCCGCTTATTCGGACAAGGAAATTCTAGAGGAAATTACAGCGGAAAGGAAGGTGAAAATTGAGCTTAAAGTATCACTAATTTGTGGCCTTTTCGGGCTCGAAAGATGGTCCTTTGCCTCTTGTTATTCACGTGCTTTCAGGGCCGTGAAAAAGCATATTTCCAGTGCTGGAAAAGACAAAGGCCATGAAAAGCCATATTTCCTACGCTGAGTAAGACAAAGAGCTGGAAATACCATATTTCCAGCAGCGTTAAAGACCATGTTTCTGGGCGTCTGTGTTTTCCGGAGCAGGAAAAATGCTCTTTGATGCTCCGGGAAGCACGTGTAACCATCAACGCAAAACACGTGTGTTTGGACAGAGAAATTCCACATATCCAGTGCATTGAATACGTGTTTTCCTCTTTCCTTTTCGCATCGATTTCCTTCTCAATTTCCAGGTCCGAATAGTTGGCGCTGCCACTGGTGATTGCTAGTTGGAAGGACACGTTTGGTTTTTCGAGTGACATGCGATCACCTAGTGTTCAACCCATTGGTGGTGGAGTGCTTTGCGTTCATGAGGATACTGTAGATCGCGAACACTTGAATTAGCAGCTTTCGTGAAAATGAACATGTTACGGACCTCCCGAGCATCGACATTCAGGATATGTTGGCAGTGGGCACAAGGCATGGCATCTTCCACGATGGCCACCACTTCTTCGTTGTAGTTGGTGGTAGCAATAGAATTGTTGATCTCAACGATGACCAGCACCTTTTGAAGCGTGAAAGCGGCGATGTTCTTGTCTAGGATGTGCCAGGGCAATGCGCTAAACGCCTGGATGTCCGAAGCAGATCGAACGTCAAAGTCAATGACTAGCGCTATCTCCTTTAATCTTGACGCGTGTAGAGAGGGCAATAGCTTGTTCGCAAGTGTCAAAGCGCGCCTAGCATTAAGGCCTCTCCGGTGTTCAGAAACGAGCGTCAACGTCTCGAGGGATGCGAGTTGTGGTAATACAGAGGTAGATGTGAAATAAGCTTGACTAGAAGTTTCAGGGTTCATGATATAGGCGAGAACGGAAATAGGACGCACCAATATGAAGATTATCGCATAATCCTTCACCGCGTACTCCGAGGGTTAGGTTACAAAGTGACGAGCCAATAGTCGCCACAAAGTGGTCCATTAAAGCGGTGATATTGCGGTCAAGGTGCACTCTGGCGTCGTCCTGGAATCCTGCTACCAAAGACAGGGATTCTAAACCCGACAGGTGGAAAGCAGGGCTAAGAAGCCACGAGAATACATCCTTTCGCAGTTCGGTGCTCGACAAAGTCAAGCTGCGTAAACGCCAAGGGTCCCCTGACGAAGGCAAATGATCCGAAATCGAACCTGCATCGCAGATAGGTTGAATCTCCCAATAGTCGTATGGCAAATGGCACCCAACGTTACGGAGTGATAGATAGGAAATGCTGGCCGGCATTATGGATAGGAAGGGGAATAATTGTTCCGCACTTTCGAGCTGGATGTGATAGAGGTTGAGAGCCTGTATCTTTGGAAGATTGCTGATAAAAGCACGGTGGTGGTCTACGAAATCCCCGGCTGAATCATCGAAGTCTCGAATTGAGAGTGTGTGAACGTGGGCCAACATCTGCGCAACCTCTTGTGCTGGTCCAACACTCCATGCGGACTGCCCTTGTTTACTATTGTCGACCAGAAGGACTTGCGTGATTAAAGGTATGAGATGGGGTGCCTCTTTCAGCCTTCTAACCCAGTTTTTACAGCCTGTATCGGAGCGAGAGATGGTGATGCATCGAAAGATATGGGGTCGAGTATACTGGCACCATGCTCGGGATACCAGAGAGCAATTATTGAGTATAGAGATAGAGCTGTCCTTTGCGACAATATCAATGATTTGATATACGAGCTCGAGGGGTGGCGAATTCATCGGAGCTGTTTAGCACAGTCAAGCATTAGAAAGGGACAAAAATCGGCAGACTCACTGGTGACCGTATCACTCAACCCCATCCCTCTACAAGTATGTACCTGGCCCAAATTCATCATCACTTTAAGTTCCCCGGTACCCTGTGGTATTTATACTGTATTTGTGCGGAGTATCCCACAGCTTTTTTTTCATCCCAGCTGCCTGAATAAAGTTTCGCATTAATTGCCGTATCTTGGCGGTAATATCAATCAAGGTCCAATGGAAGCTTTGACACCGTTTCCACTAGTCTCCGTTCAGCAACTATTGGGCGCTATTCTTGCGCTATTCCGATGTCGGCCTGCTAAGACTAGCGAGGTTAGCGTGCTGCCAGTGGATGAGTCCCTTGACCACGACAGAGATTGAAGTCAAAAAAGCTGTAGAGGAGGGAGATCAGAGAGGAATGAAATTCAGAGAAATAACAGGCGGCTTGGGAAAGTCTTATATATACTTGCCGTTACACTTTCACGGGCGACTTCAGTTTAATTCCTCATCACTATTTTCCTGTGTCCAAGCTCTACATGTGAATCTTGTATA
This sequence comes from Paramarasmius palmivorus, assembly GCA_037176845.1. Taxonomy (NCBI): domain Eukaryota; kingdom Fungi; phylum Basidiomycota; class Agaricomycetes; order Agaricales; family Marasmiaceae; genus Paramarasmius; species Paramarasmius palmivorus. The sequence continues at coordinate 150,879 of JAYKXP010000039.1, read as the reverse complement.
TTTCAGAATGCTGACTAGTACGGACGAACAAAACGAATTTAACTCAATATCCCTTTGCCCAGGCCAAGCCTCCAAAACGACTCCAGCATTACTCAGCCTTTCTGGGACCCTGCACTGTATCTACTCTGGGCTCTACGCTGCTTTATGGATTGAAGGAGCAGGCTTGGCTAGAAAGATCTCGTTGGTGGTCGGTCCAGTGTTTGTGTTTCAATGTTTAATAGAACACTGTACTACAGCTGCAGAAGCGTACAACATCATGATCTCATGTTACGGCTATTCTCCGAACCTGCTCAACGTTGGAGACCCCGGGCTGCCAGGAAACTCTACACCCCGCCTTGTATACTCGTCAGGTTCTTTGAATAGTGAATACCGGCGCACCGACTCAGCTCTGCCTCATCTACTGTAACGAAATAGTTCTGCTCCCTGTTACGCTGCTAACACTTCAGAAGGCTTTATAGCGACTTGAGAGGTATGGGATCAGGAAAGGACCAGAGTACACACGACAGCGTAGTGTATAGAAGAGAAGATGACAATTACAGTCGTGTGATGTGCGACTATAGACGATATGAATTATTCGAATTGGTATCCCCCAACGAGCAACTCTACAGCTCCCTTACACTCGCGTTGCAACCAACAGTTGCCTATGAAAACTTGAAGAAAAAATGAACCATGGGTATAAGTGCTCCGAAATCAATCAATCAATTTCGCGAAATCTTGGAAGTGAGTCTCCCCCATAGTCGTCGCGCGGGGGACTTTGCCCTTCTACCACCTTTCACTAGATCCTCCGCATTAGACCCATATTTCTTGTGCCAGTCGTACAATGACGAACTGCTGCTGGGGCTCGAGGAGGCTGAGACTTGGGTAAAGGCACAGCGGAAATGGTCCATTTTGATGACTCGTAAGGGCTCTTGTTGAGTCGAGGTTTTGTCATCTTTGGAAAGACCAACCCCATTTCCAGTCGAGCCTCGTTTCGTGGCCCCCGACAAGCTTGACTCTTCGCCCGCGGATTTGGTAGGTTGGAAGATAGCATCCCCGATGGACTCTTTGACGGCTGCTAAGGCAGCGGCAACACACAAATCTGAGGGCTCTTCAGTGATAAAATAGCGAAACGCCCAGGGCAATCACTTACTCTTGAGATCAGAACCAGAATAACCCTTTGCTTTGGCGGCGATGCGCTTCAAGTCCACCCCGTCCAGCTCTTCGCCGTTGAGATGCATCCTGAGTATTTCTGTAATCCTTCAATGACGATACTGACTAGAAAAAAATGACGATGCCTACCCTCTCGTTCACGTTCTTCGGGTAAATCGACGAGCATGCGACAAGGGAGCCGGCGCAGAATGGCTTGATCGATATCATATGGCTAAAAATGGATGAAAGTTACACTCGAGTTCTTCGATGACCCAACACTGAACTCACCCGGTTCGTGGCAGCCACAACGACAACACCCTTGTCCTTGCTGCTAGTGCTAGCGCCGGATGTCAAACCGTCCATTGCCTGGAACATATGTTAGCTCAAATGGGATCCATTAATTAGACGAGGCATGACTTACTTGCATGAATTCAGTGAGCTGAAGAAATAATTCAGTACATGCTACAATGTGAAATCAGACGACAGTAACACACCATGGAAACAAGCACTCTTGGCCCACAACTTGAGCGAGTACCAAAGATCGCATCCACCTCATCAATGAAAACAACACAAGGGGCTAGACGATAAGCGAGTCGCTAACAAAGTACTGTTTTTAGTATGATCCCACTCATTTTGTGGCGCTACTCACAAAGACAGCTTCGGCAAGCTTTTCAGACTCGCCGACATACTTTTCAAGGATGTCGCTAGGCTTGATGAGGAGCATTCTAGCACCGCTTTCGCATGCCAGCGCACGGCAGACCATTGTTTTACCGGTTCCTGGAGGGCCATAGAGAAGAGCTCCAGAAATTGCTTCTCGTGCGAGTATCCCAGAACTGAAGTGGTGGGGATATAGTAGAGGTAAAGAAACGATGGAACGAAGGCCTTGTTTGATCTTGTCATCCAGGATAACATCGGTAAACGAAGTAGATAAATCTCCTATTGTAAAGGTATTAATGTCAGTTACGATTTAGAATAGATGTGGACGCACTGGTTTCCACGATGCAATGTAACATCTGTCGTTCATAGCTGGAGAGATCCCCACTCTTGCGCACCTTTTCTATGACTGGATCAGAACGAGCGAAATTTGCAGATGACTTCGAGGTCGAATTGTGGCTCTGGGTTGATTTCGAACCTGAGGCGCTTTGGTCGACCTCTTTGTAGAAGACCACCTTGAATTCGGATGCAGGAATTTCGATAAGACTATCAGATGATGGCCTTTCACGAATAATAACACCTAGTATCTTGTTTACGAATGACGGGTGCAAGATCGAGTACTCTATCACGCCCCCTTTGGAGCTTGACAGCGCCGACCGACTACAATGTCTGTCAGGGCACGGCTAACTCGATGTGTAGTCAAATGCGCACCTTTTATTGACCAATTCAGTAGCATTGATACCATCTGTTATACAGACAGATTTTTGCGCGAGTGAGAGAGCGAGAAGTGTTCTGTTCACCGCAGACACACGTTCGTCCAGGGATTCCCGTTGATACTCCGAGCAGATGTCTGTCGGGCGGACACAAATGCACGATTCCGGTGTCACCAAGGACTTCGCCCGTTGTTCCCACCACGATGGTCTGCTATGAACTTCTGTTCCACCTTCCCCTTCACATACAGGCAAATCGAGGGATTGCCCTGCGTCGCTTTCGATTTTGCGATTCCCGTCGCCGGAGCTGCTGGAGTCGTCGCTGTCACTGTCGGAGCTTGTGGAGTCATCCTGGTCATCACGAGCAGAGACTGCACTTTGTGTGAAAATGGGGGCGAAAAAGGTGGAAGCGAGATTGTCCAAAGGTAGATCGTCTCTCCTAAGGACCTTGCTTTCTAGCTTGAACTCGGATTCCTTCAGTTCGTCTCCTTCTGCTCGTTCGCGTTGCTTCCAGGTAAAGGTGCAAATTGGTCCCACATGGCTAGACTCGTCTGGGTTACCGCAATTTCCAAGTGGGAGCGAGCCTCCGAGCACAATAATCGCGGAATGAGTGGTGCGCAAGGCCTCCATAGCTCGTAGTAGGAAAATCATCACTGGGATAGAAGCACGTTGAATTGAGCTGAAGTCTCTTAAGTAAACTATACGGCGTGTAAGATCCTCTTGGGACTCAACGCCTGCCCGGACGACAGTATCGAAAGCGCGCTGGATATCTTGAGTTTGTGAGAGATCGCTGAGGGGAAGGCTTTTATAGACAGAATCAACGAAAACTCCACCTGTTTAATGACTTATGAGCCTCGAAAATATAATCACGGGATAGTATTTTTGTCACCTTCTCCCAAAGGTCCATGTCGCCCTGCTGCGAGATCCAGAGAGTCTAGCACCAAAACGTCTGCACCGACTTTTTGTGCTACTACTTTGACCATCGCATCGATTATTGTTGCTCCCCCATGGAAAGGAGCAAATAAGCACACTGCCTTTTCAGGGTGTGGGTCATCAGATACCAAAGCGCTGGCCGACGACGCGAAAGCATTGCTGATCGTATCTTCTACCCTCGATATGTGGTCGTCATCAAAGGACCATCGGTAAGAAGGTGGCTCGGATTTGAGTCGAGACCGAGTCCAAAGACATTTTTCGATGAAAATACTGGGTGGATGTATAGAGGCCGCGGGTGATGGGTCTGTTGAGGTCATGTCAGGTAGATTAGTGGGAAAGAAGTGTGAGGACATGCATTTAAACAATAAGAGGCCAGCTCAGCCTCAGCCTCAAGGCTTCGTACGGCCTGTGTACACAGGCCAAGTAGCTTGACAAAAGCGGAGTGTACAAATTTACAACCGTGGGAACCTTTTATATTGCACGTTACGCCGCCGTCACCAGCCCTCCACAGCTTTGATTCGTTCTCGCTTCGAACTCGCTCTAACGCTGTGGGGCGACGCTTCACGTCTTCGAAGTCACAAACGCCGATGGAACACATAAAGATGTATCCTTTATGCTAGGGCAGATATACGGCAGATTCTGGTATGTTGTTCTAGCTTGTGCGATTATTGTGAGATGACTCATTTTCAACTTGCTAAGACAGACGGCATCAGTGTTGGTCCAGTGAGACTGACACTCACAATGGAATCTCGATCATGAACGTGGTGAACATGAGGATGGGCAACAGCTGTGACTCAACTATACAATTATTGAGGCGCTCTGCGGAAGAAGCGCGAAATTGGAAGGACAATGGGACGGAGTCGTATACTGTAATCAGAGGTGTGCAGGTATGTCAAAAGAGTCAGTGCTGCGTAACATGGTGATTCTACCCTTTGCCCAATAGTAAATGCTATTCTATGCTGTTACATTTACTATTGATCGAGGATGCATAGAGGTTCACCGGAAGGAAGTTCACCGACCACCCTCAACCTCCATAATGCTGTATTGGTATTCTGGAAAACTGGACTCTATTTGGCGTGTCCATACGATATAAAAGACCATAACAACCGATGGATCATCACGGATTCCGGATTCTCGAGACTAAGCGACCTTACAGACCTCTAGGCACATTGTAAGCCAAATAGTGTTGTCCTCTTTGTCTGCTCTAACGCCCACCTAGCAGGTGCCAAGGGTTCCGCTCCTGGCCTTTTGCCCAGCTGATTAATCCGTTCGGTCCATTCACTTCGTACTATCCTGTGGTCCTTAGCATTCGATCCGCGCTATGGATCCCATTAACATCGCTGCCCTCGTCGTTGCCTCAGTCGCATTTATCATTGCGCTTCTTCAGGTCATTCAGCAGTACGTCTCATCTGCACCTGCCCGAATCAAAGTCAATCGTGCCGCGATTGGGAAGTGGTCTACGATGAATCGATATCGGTGGTCTTTCCGATACTGGCAGCTGCAGATTGAATACGCCCAACCAACTATGAAAGCTGACTCGATGGTGAAATGTATCCAGCACCTCGAGAAAAGCATTCTCCGCGAGGTCGTGACTTCCTTTCCCCCTCCTCTGCGCCAGCAATACACGTTTGGGATGTCATTTGGTAGCGGCGTCGGTGCGCAAGGAGAACGCCTCGTAAAAGCTCCCACAGTGGTCATCCTTGACAAGGGTGAGCCAGTTAAGCTGTCGTGGCGCATGCGATCCATGGTAGAGAATGCGCAAAAGCGACTCCTTGCTCTCAACCAAGGTTCTTCTGCGCACGTTAAAGCAACGTGGTACAACATGATGTCCGACATCGTTATCGACCCTTTACTCCCCCTGAATTTGAACAAGGTTCACGAGACAACCCTACAAGCATTGAGAAGGACGGCTGATGAAAAGATCAGCGCCCAGCTACGCGAACGTGTCGAGGCGTTGATGGAACACCCCGAGGACCGCACATACGCCGATGCCGAGACTGTCGCTTCCAACCTCGATAACCCTCTTCTATACGTCCATGCATCTGATTTGATTCAGTGCGCGCTCCTATTAGACATGGATCCTGCAGGAGTCAGCATTGAAAAGAACAGATATGACATGCGGGGTCAATTTTGCAGCCTATCCTCACAAGACACCGCACGGTCCATGAACCAACCGATAGTTTCCTACTTCTCCAAGCCTGGACACCGGCATCAGCTGCGTAACTGCAACCGGTATGAAGCAGCCAACCTCGTGAAATTGTCCAAAGGCATACTTTGCATTGGCGATTCCTTTGCTTCTGTTGGTTCTTGGGGGTATAATGGTATTGAGATGTTGTTCAGTGCTGCCAGTGCGAAGGCAGATGGTAACCGATGGCAGGAAATAGCGCTCAAGACAGAGATGATCGATGTCGAGGATGATACGAACCAGACGTGGAATGGAAAATGGTTGACACCTCTCACACCCAGCTTTCCTTTTCTAATGGGGCTATGTGCAGCCAGCGCTGTTGCCAATGCTTTTCCTCGACGACTCTTGACTGATCGCTGGACGGCAAAGCAGCGAGAGGTATCATCTCGGAAAGCATATCAGCTACTTGAAGCGACCACAGGTTTCTTGACATCACCGCAGGACCTATTCTCCAAGATTTTGGAGGACGGTCGGGATCTAGTAGTTGTGGAGGGATACAAAGTCTGCAATAATTGGGGTCCCGAGTACGGTGGCCTGCGTGGTTGGCTCACCACTAATCTTGCTGAGTTCACCTACCGTATCAGCCAATGCTGGAAAGTGGACAGGTCCAATAATCATCAGGTTCCTATACTGTCGAACTTGAAAAATGCACTTCGAGATGGGTCCTTGAACAGGGACTGGGGAACAAACTATACACAGAAAAGAGCAGAAGTGAATAGTCAGAAGGGAGTCAGCTCTGACAGGGGAAAGCTCTGGAGGATGCAAGTGGGCACACTGTTATTCCTCCAGACAATGCTCTTCGATACCTGGCTGGCCAGTCACTGCGAGATGATAATGAACGACGGTGAATGCTCTGAATACGTAGCCCCTACGCTGGTTTCACAGGCAGAGCAGGCTCGGAGTCGTCCTGAAAACAACGTACTGGAGGTGACAGGCTGGAAAAAGTGTCGATTGGACTTCACGCTCCACTATCTTCGGCGTTTGGCCAATGGAAGGAATGGGCGCAGTCCTAGTTGTATGGGGGTCGATGATACCCCTGACGCTTCCGGAGCACCCCTCACAGTCGATGTCGCGGTACAAGAGGAACGATGGCAGGACATGCCCATTGGTGAGGCACGCCAATGGATGACATTTGATGCAGTTTTCACACTTCGAGCTGTTACGACGGCAACTCGTTTGGAACTTTTAAAGGATTCGTCAGTTCTGTTGGATCTGGAAGAATTCGACCCATTGGTACGAATGATGTAAGAATACTCGGTTCAATTTGCAGACTGAGACTGGAAGGTTTTTGGACTGTCTTGTTTTCTTTGCACCCCATGCATATGTAGTTTTCTTGTTCAACGTTCATGAATAAGTGTTTCATTTAATATACACTGCTAAATCATCTGTACAAATGCCACGAGATACAACACATTCCGACAAGATAGAAAACGACAACGATAACACAAAGATAAAAAGGTACATTCCAGTCCCATGGCTGTTCTACAGCCTGCTCTCAACCATACCCATAACACCCATTCCGCCTTCTCGGCGCCATCCAATAACACCCTGACCAAAAGCGGCCTCTAGTGTTTCTTCCAAATTCTTGACAAAGACGAATTCCATGTGATTCCGTACCTCCATCGGCACATCGTGCTCTACGTCTTTGCGATTCGCATAAGGAAGAATTACTTTTCGTATCTGGGCCCTATGGGCTCCCAAGACCTTTTCTTTGATGCCACCGACAGGAGTTACACGGCCGCGAAGAGTGATCTAACAAAACCATCAATCACCTACTTGGAAGAGAAGACTAGAGGAAAGACGAACCTCGCCGGTCATAGCAATATCCGTACTGACAACGTAACCTGTCAGTAATGATACCAGGGCGCAAGTCATTGTAACACCGGCACTGGGTCCATCCTTTCTCTGTGCACCGGCCGGTAAATGGAGATGGACGTCTCCATGGCCTTTTAGAGGATCCGTGTACCGTGTGGTAGTGATTCCCAAGTCGTACGCACGGGTCTTAACCCAGCTTAGTGCAAGTTCCGCAGATTCCTTGATTACCTGAGGGAGAGCGATCAATGGTAGCACAAACTAAAGGTATAACAGAACATACCTCGCCCAAACTTCCAGTGGTTCTTAGTCGTCCACCGCTCTCAGCAGTACCAGGCACTAATACGGCTTCAACAGGAAGGATTCCGCCTTCACCTTGGCCCATCACGACAAGTCCATAGACAACGCCTCGTCTAGGAGCACCACGATCCAGCTCTTCTTCATCCACTCTAGCTATACCAAGTATAGCTTCCAGGTCAGCCTCCCTCACGACGGGATTATACATGGAACTATGCTTCTCGGAGAATTTCACCAAGGGATCCTCATCGAGAACGGTTCCTGCACGTGCGTCTTGTCCCTCTTCGCTCAGCTTCTGCGAAGCATCCATCCCCTCGGCCCATTCAACAACCTTCCATCTAACAACACTTCCTAACTGCCGCTCCAAGTTTCTAACGCCAGCCTCGCGGGTATACTTCTCAACGACCGCCTTCATTGCTTCGTCCGTGATGTCCACGAGATGTTCGGCCATCGAATTTGCTTTCAGCTGCTTTGGCAATAAGAATCGACGAGCAATGTGGGTCTTTTCGAGTGGCGTGTAGCCTGGGTAACACATGACGTCAGCCTATTCAGTCTATACGCATCGTTCAGCATGATACTTACCGGCTAACCTGACAACTTCGCATCTGTCAAGTAATGGTGCCGATATTGTTTCGAGAGTGTTGGCAGTACATATCCAGAGGACTTGTGAAAGGTCAATGGGCACGTTGATATAATGATCCTGTCCATGCTCATGTCAATGTCAGGAAGACAATGGGTGGCGGAATCTTACCATAAACGAAACATTCTGCTCTGGGTCTAGGACCTCCAGTAAAGCAGCACCTGGATCCCCGTGCAATGACCCCACTCCGCCTCCGAGTTTGTCGATTTCGTCAAGTAGACAGACAAAGTCAGGTCGGCCAGCCTTGCGTAGAGCTTGGACTATCACTCCAGGTCCTGATGCCACATAGGTTCTGCGATGGCCTCGGATTTCCGCTTCATCTCTGACACCACCGAGTGAGATACGATGGAATGGTCGGTTGAGGGCTTTGGCTATCGATTGCCCGAGAGAAGTTTTTCCGGTTCCTGGAGGTCCCACAAAGCTGGGAGGAGCGTCAGCATCACATCCGCCACAATGCTGGAGCCTAGACTTACAGCAATATGGGACCTTTGACGTTCGTTCTTCTCTTTCTCCGATTCGGTTTCGGCGGAGATGGAGCGTCAGGTTTCCGGAGCACGAGCTCCTTCCCCTTGACTTCATCCTTTTGCTCAACAATGGCACCTTGTTCGATGGCCCTTGTCGAGTTAGCTTCGGAAAGAGCTTGTAATTCACCTAGTTTGACGACGGCCAGGTACTCGATTAAGCGCTTCTTGATCTTGTCCAGCCCGTAATGGTCATTGTCCAGCTGTGCACGGGCAGCTGCAAGGAATGATTTTGTGGATGCTATCTCGATTTCGGTGCCTTCCTGAGGTAGAGTACCCGGCCATGGTAGTGCAGTAAACCACTCCAGCTGGACGGAACGTTAACCTAGAATCTCATACACAATGTAAAGGAAGACTGACCCAGCCCCTGACAACGCTCCCTTCGACGCTCATGCCTCCACCACTTCCACTTCCAGCACCCGATCCTGAGGTTAAACGCCGAAGTCGACGCCATTCCCTTACGCCAGCCTTCCGTTCTTCGGATCCTGCATCCATTGCTTCAATCTTTCGCTTGATGTCCGAGAGTTCGGCGTCTTCGGCTTCGCTAGGGTCGAGATCGAGTTCCGACTGCCCTTCATGTCCTTCTTTGTCGTCTTTGCGCGAGACAGTATTGTTGGATTGGGGTGCTTGTAGTTCACGAAGCTCTTTCTCAATCGCCCGCATCTGTTGTCGTAGGAAGAACTCCTTTTGTTGTTTAGAGAGGGACTCATCGACTGCGTGAGCAATACGGGTCGTAACTTCAAGTTTCGTGTGCATCTTGGTAAGAATAGTTGTCGCAAGTTGGAGCCGGTGAAGCGGTGCTTGCTGATGTAGTAACGCTATGACGGAATGAACTTGTCGACCAGCCAAGCAATTAGAATAACTACACACCGTACTTGTCGGCCCATTCTTCACCTTCGCCTGTGTTTGCGCCCGGGAGTATACTTCCAATGAGTAGATCTGCCATCCATGCTGCGCGATCAAGAGTTTCTCGGTTTTCCTCCTGTTCTCTTGAGGTGGCAGATTCGGAGACGGGTGCACGTAGTTCTTCGAGCATCCCGGCGACCTTGACGTAGGCGTCCTTCTTCCCATTTGCATTGGTATTCTGCATCAGATGTCCCAGGCACCGGAGTGCGGCGGCCTTGAATTTGACAACCGTCTCCCGTGCCTCTTCTTCCCTTTCCTTCTCGTATGGTGCAAGAGGCGGGTAAGAAACATTGAGCGTATTCAACTCCCGATCACCGTCTTGCAGAGCTTGTGTCAAGGCAGCACTAGCATTGTATGGTTCCTCGAGCTTGACCCGAGTCAATGCGTGCACGGATGCAAGGTAGACTTGTGGTGATCCGGTCTTGTTTGCATTCGTGAACGACGGTGGTGGCCTCACTAGGCGAAGTATTCGTGTAGCTGTGCCCCACTTTTCTTTTGCCGAGATTTCTGGTCTTCCTTCGAGGCGCTGGTCTCCGAGAACTATCTCAGAGTCCTTGTCCTGGTCTTCCGGTGGAGGTAGACATGGTACTGCTGCTACGACTGGTAAACCTCTCCCACCCCCGCCCGAGCCTTCCTGAGCATGAAGTAAAGCGTCGCCTATCCGTTGAGGTATAGGGATGGTAAGTCGAGCGCCTGGAAGAAGAACAAGGGGGTAAGGAATGGGTACGACTGGAAGGCGAGTCGGTCGGTTAGCAGACATGAAGGTACTGGTGAAGGTGAAGGAGAGAGCGCTTGTTCAAACACGTGAATCCGCTGCGGGGTTAGTGGAGTTGCGGCGAGGAAATTGCCGGCCGGTACCTCTCCCCACATGCGGTCATTTCAGAAGAAACGGTCATGCCATGGACAATTAAATTTACTTGCAACCTATAGATTGCACCGTCTAGGCTTATTTCCGAGAAACGGATGTCTTGATGCTGCCAGGGAGCATACCAAATCTCACCAAGTTAGTTCAAACTTGACTCAAGCACGCGACCGTCAGCCATGCAATCTCCCGAACGAGTTAGTCCACCCGCTGGTACTCAGTATCAATATTCAATTTCATTACATTGACGGTAGGTAATCAATACACGAACTGTCAGCCACTAGACCATACTTGTCTTCCCGTTTTCTATTCTTGTGAATGGGCATCGTGAACACCCGCTGTCAAAGACCGGCAACACCTATGTTCCAAATTCCATCAGACAGCCGTGTCGTAGCCTTCAAGCCACAGGTTCCAATAATATCGACAATTCTTGGAAGTTTCTCGATGGGCCACTGCTATCGCAAACTCGGTGGGTCCGATCCGATCCGCTGCAGCTGTAAGAGGCAATGGCACGAAAGTAACCATTAGCAACAAAAAGTAGGTATGGATCTTATCTACCAGGATAGAAATAGCGACGTACACAGTCATCCACAACCAGATCAAATGCAAACCTTTCCGCGACTTCATCCACTTCCGACTCGAGCACCGTTCCTACGTCCTGTTCGTCGTGTTGTCCTGCAACCGCTTTCGGCGACTCTGCTTTATGTCGCGCTTTTCGACAGTGGGGCGGACCTAGGACGACCATTGACATCTTGTAGAGATGAGTTGGGACGATCGGTTTCGTCCTCGGTGTCTGACTCAAAGTGCTTCCCGACATCTCCACGGGTTCGTGTTCCCAGACAGGCTCTTCGACCATGGGTGATAGCAATGAAGCCGAAGAAAAGAAAGTGGGATCGTGAATGGCTTGGGGTATTGACGGTCTCCGTTGCTTTCCACACCGTCAATTCTCCAATCAAATCGCATTCTTGGAGGCCAAAATGTCAGGTATGAAAATAGGCCCACAAGGATGGGTGTCAGCATTTCGATACTTTTGGAGACTCTTCGATGTACAACAAATAGGGCCTTGCCAGCTGCACGGCCACTTCTGACCCAGCGTCGGGGTTGAGAACAGCACGTACACAGGTTAGCCGAGGATGCCTCGAAAGGCAGGCCTGTAGTCTGGGTCAGCTTATGCCAGCCTAGAGAAAGAGACCACGGCAGCGTGTATCATTTGGATAAAGAATAAGAATAGGCTCAATTCAACGACATGCCGTCTCCCGTACGTATTCACAATTGGCGCCGTATTAGCCTGAGTACGAGTGGATTGAGTGTATTAAGCAGCAATAGCGAAAGGCAGATATGCAAGGTCCACTTACCGTCGCAAATGAATCCCTACGATTATCCCTACTAGCGCTAAGCGCTAAGACCTTCTCCGAATCATAGCGAAATGGTATGTCCTTTTTTATCCTTCCATTGGAGAAGCTGCCCTTGAAGTCTTGAATAACAATGGATTCATTCTATTAGTTGCTGACGAACTGCTGACGAGAAATAGAGAGCTCTCATCGTGAATGCGAAGAGAGGGACGCGTGGTGCTTGCAAAGAAGTTATATGGGCGTCTTGAATTCGGTGGTTACCGTGACAGTGTAGAACCTGAGAGCGGAGCGGCCCGGCGGAGACCGAAATTTCAAAGTCACGGCCGAGGCACCCGGGCCCAAGCATGTACCTCTTACCGAGTTTCCTCCTTTGCTTTTCTGTATGTTCGCAATATTTCTCCGGTGCTGTCAATCTTTCAAGACACGGATATGGCAAAATTCGAATTCGTCAAACTCCAAGGCAAAGCCATGAAAATTTCCTGTCGTCATCTCGACTAAGTACCGTTGGGGATTCTGGCGATACATTATTGTGCATCATGGTGTAGGACATCTTCATGCAATATCCTGGACCTATGCTTCATGGACTTCATTTTACACACCATTCCTTCTCAGCCCGCCTCCTGACCACGCGTTTTTTTTTTCGAGGCACCGTCGTCCCTGGATCATCACTCCGCTGCGTAGATTTTGGTCGATGTTCGCCCCCATCTCCGCACCGTCCCAAATGCGTATATCTCCGAGAACATGGCTCGAACCTCTCTAATGAAGGTTTTCTTGACCACATTAGCCGCGAGCTCAGACCACGATACCGTCGTGCCCGTACAAAACGACCTCTTAAAAGCTGTCGATTTTGCTAGTGACAGGTTTCATTGGCCTCAAGTACATCCTACACTCGTAACGAATTCCAAGGTCACAATCGTCACTTTCTTGTCTTCTCCAAACACTACTAACACGTATCGATTGCTAGACTTCATGAAGTTCCTCACTCTCGCTGCTGCTCTTCTCGCACAGGCTACCTCCACATTCGTGCAGGCAGCCACCTGCGACCAACAATCCGTCTTTATCTGCGTTGAGAACGGTGGCTCTCTCGCTGGAACCTCCGATGTATATGCTGCTCGTGCCGACTATTGCGGTAACGACCGATGGAAAACACAACAGTGCTACAAGTACAAGGGTAGCGGTATCAATCAGACACCCATTTATATCACCCTCGATAAACCTGGTGCAAACGACAGACAAACGTGCTGGGACGCTACGGAGAACATGATCCAACGTGAGTCATTGAGACAATCTTTGGTGTGGAATGAGTTTTGATTTTCGATTTTATCTCTCAGAGTGCCGTGGGGATGCCTATTACTCGTATAATGGAGCGACCTACAGATTGTCTTGGTGCACGTATATCAAACCTTGCTAACTGTCTCGACTCAACAATTATTGTAACGTATCTGTGCATTGGTACATAGAGGTTCTAAACGACCAGCGTATATACATGATCAAAAGATGATACAAATCGAGCGAACGAAACAAGATAGAGTGAGAGATACTAAAGTAAAAGCGAGTCCATGAATAGCTGCTTCAAATCTTGACCGCTTGCTCCCGAGCTATCCTAGATGTTTTTCGTGAGACCACATTATGACGAATAGTGCATCGCATCACCTGGAAGCTCAAGGAGAACGCGTCAATCTGAGCAAGAGCATGGTCTACGAGGCTTTCCTCGGGCTGTGGCTAATTTTGCCTGGTTCAGCTGACATCTCGGAATTATGGAAGTTGTGATATTCACCTGGATGGAGCCTATGCTATCCATAGAATCGCTCCCTTGACGTACGTTTTCCGTGTCTCCGCTCCGTAAGGGCAATATGCTTGGAACCCTTGGTATATCCAAGCGCTGCTTCTTCGGATTTGGTAGGTAGCGTCTTTTGGCGGACCATTGCAATCGGATCCTTCTGAGTCACGAAACCATCCAAAGCGCTCTCGTAATCGGGAAAGTGATACTGCCATCCGTTCGGAATACCTGTAGAACATTTAGGTAAGAGGTTATAGTGCGATGGCAGGTAGACATACCTTGATAAAGCGATACTTCACGAGACATAGGAAGGCTCTTGAGTCCATCGTCTAAGCATGATTGAAATCGGCCAGGAGCAGACTGAGTCATCGACATCGGAAGCGTCATAGGTGCATTTGGGAGTGGTTTGTCGAAGTAGATGTAGCTATGCCGATCGCTGTTCTCCTTGTCACTAGAAGGACTGTCCATCTCCAAATCCCCGTTGCATGTTGGGCAATCGTTGACAAATTCGGCGATAAGAGCGGTAGGAACGAACGCGTAGCTTTCTTGAACTAGAGCTGTCGTACTTTCCACATCGCCGTGATTGCTCTTCACATGGCAGAAGCAAAGAATATCGTAAAGCAAGTCATCGACAGCAACGATTCGGTTTTGGTGAGTCAAAACGACATTTGGAGAATGTTTGTAGCATGTAGAGATATCCACGCCGTAGAGAGATGAAGGTCGAGGGGAGAGCGTGAATTCGCTAGCGTAGGCACGTAGTTCAGCGGCATCGGCCTGCGATGCGCCGCGTAAAGGATCGTCGAGTAGTTTCCAGATCTTGGCAAACTTGTTGCGAGGCATAACGGAGTCTCTAGGTTTCGTTTGAAATGGAGATGTTGATCCTCGATCTTCTTGTATTGAATAAAAGAGACAACGCCTTTAAGAGAACCGCGACTCGAAGATTGAACGTGTTGAAGAGGTGGAATGAGCGCTTGAGATAACATGGTTGAGTCTTTAGCTGTAATCAGCAAGTATTCCTAAGAAAATACAAGAATTCGCCTACTAAAATTTTCTATCGAGTTGGGCGAGTAGGTGGTGGTAAGAAGAAAAGAAAATTGGCGACGAAACTGCCGCATTGCCGGAGGAGCCACCCCTGTTTCCAGTTCAACACCACAAGGTCACACGGCGTGACATCATTCCCTATTCCTCGTTGCTCTGCTTGCACGACGCTCGTTGTCTCGACTGAAGCATTTCCCCTTCATCGTTGCCTCTGACGACGTCGAGCTCAAGGAGGAATCTTGGACTGGTTCAATTTCTCTTTTCCTAAAAGCTAGCCCTTTGAAGGTGAGCAGAATTATCAAGTTCATTCAAGATCTCAACTTATCAGCGATATACATAGCATTCATTCGTCGTCATCAGGGCGCTTGCTCGACGTTCAAAGGCCTTTGCTCACCGTTGAGCTCCATTTTGCGAAACAGAAAATACATTTCAATCTTGTTTACGACCTTTGACGACCATGGCAACAGCTGCTTCACCACCAATTGCGAGCCCTGTGCCTCCAACATCACCCACAAAGGCATCAATGGCTAATTTTTCCTTTCCCAAATCATCATCGCCAGATAAATACACCCATTCTCCATCACCAGCTCGTCCAGAAGTTGTCAAACCCAATGCGCACCCCTACCAGATCAAGACAACCTCCACTGCACTGCTTACGAGGTCGAACTCTGCGACATCGAATACTTCGTATTCAGGCCAGCACAGGTACATTCCGAGGCACCGTCACAACTCAAGCGTCGGTCCAGTAGCTGGAAGTGACAGCGAGGAACCAAGGCCTCTTCCTGCTCCCCCTTCACCCGAGAAAGGTCTAGCTGGAGATCCTGGGAATGAAAATCCTCACATGGGACCGCCACCTGCACACCAACCGAGGAGACTGAAGCTCAAAAAGTCGGAGACACACTCGAGTTCGCCTTCACCTGCCCCTGTTTCCGCGCTTGATGGAAAACAGATGTCAACTCCCCCGTTGTCATCCGAAGACCTTCCTCCTAATCCCAAGCAATGGACCCCGGCACAGCTATCGGTTTACCTCACTACGGCATTAAAGGTGCAGAACGAACGTGTGGCTAGCGACATTGCTGCCTTTGTTAGGGAGAAAAAGATCAATGGACGAGTATTCTTGAGGATGAATGATGATGAAATACAGAGGTCAGTAGATCGTTCCATTTCAACCCCTTGTCCTTTCTTAATATGGAATGTTCTAGCTACGACCTGAGTCCCCCGTGGCGCAATGCTCTTCTTAGTGCCTCACGCAATCTGCGGCAAAACGTTCTCAAAGGCAGAATCTGGGGTGTCGACTCTGATTCGTCCTCCGATCCTGATAACCCTTCAACCTCACGGTTCGGCACAGCGTCACCCTCTCGTTTCATGAGTCCTTCTCCCAAGTCTGGTACCCCGGAGAAAGGACAAGATGACGAGACAACCCCTAGTTCTCGCCGGTCCGTCTTCCTCAGCGGCCATAAACTACCGGTGTATTCCAGCGCCGAGTCTTCGTCTTCTGTCGAGGACCTTTCTTTCCCGCCTTTGAATACCGGCTCCATCTCAGCTGGCGGATCGAACAAGTTCAAATCGATTTCCAGAGGTAGCATTCGTTCCAAGAGGACCAGTAGGTTGCTCCAGACCAGCGGTTTCTTTGACGGACCAGCTTCGGACAAACCCGATGATGACGCTGGAAGCGGTCTTCCACCAGCAAGCAGTCCCAGCATGTTCATGTCAAGCCCCGGCGGACGATACAAGAATGGCCGTGTCAAGGGTATGGCAAAAGGCTTTGAACGTATCGCCTCCGAGGATGAAAATCAAGCGGAATCTGCAGAGGAGCGTGATCCCATCACGAACGAAGTTGTGAAGAGCCCCACGCACTCGAGGTTGTTGAGTGCCGAGTCTCAGTCGAGAATCTTGAGGGATATGGAGAAGCTCAAGCAGAGGGGCCAGGTTAGGAAGGAAAGGGAGAGGAGTGATAGTCAGTCTTCCATGAGCAGCCAGGGAAGCCCAACGAGGTCGTCGGTATTCCTACCAAGTCCTAGCAAGATTGGGATTACAACCGATTTACCTATGTCGAGCCCTAGTATACTGGTGTCGGAGTCGCCTATCGAATCTCCCGGATCATACTTTAGCAACACCATTATTCCTTCGAGGCATAGTACTGGCTCTTCTACCTCTTCCACCGGTTCAGCAGACCTTTGCCAGTACCCCCAGGTCCGCCTGGACTATCTCCATTGCCTACCCCACCTCCATCAGCCATAGAAGCCGAAGGCGAGTTGACCGTGGAAGAACTCCTCGCTTTGCAAGGCGGTAGTGTTCGACGAAAAGCCAAGAAAGAGAAACCTCGTGGTGGTGTACATGCATGGGAAGATGGTGAAGACGGCGAAGGCTTCGTCACCGTGAAGCGGGTCAGCACATCTTCAGGCTCACCTTCTGCCCATCCACCTCTTTCAGCCTCATCTCCTGCTGCTGCTGAGGCCAGACGAGTCATCACTCCAATCACTGTTTCACACCGGATTACACCTATTTCTGTGCCCATGGAGCTGCCTCAGCCATTGAAGGTGACGTCGGAGTTGGCAACTGCTGACATTACGGAGCATACCACTGGTGGACTGGTCCATCCTAAGCCTGTGCCGGTTAGTACTGCAGAAGTTGGAGTCAGGATGAGCGAGGCTGTTGATAGGAATGGAACAGATGGTCAAAGATGATAAGGACGACGATGACAGAGAAAAGGTTGTTAGGCCCTTACCGACACCACCCAGAGTCCATTTCTTCGTCGATGATAGTAGAGCCTGTCACCCCAGTGACCACCGAGGCTATAGCCCCTGCTGTCGAAGAGCCTGTTCTTGTTCAGTTGGAACAGCCTGTGCCTCAGCAGCCAATCGCACCTGCACAAAACTCTGAGGATGACGAAGCGGAGGAACTGAGGCGACTGGTGGAAGATTTGAGGCGCACGAAGGCACTGGTTGCCGCGTTGAAGTTAAGGGTTGACGAGGTTGAGAAGAACGTTGAAGTATTAAAAGAGGAGGTCGAGGAACAGGAGATTAGGAGACACCAAGCAGAGGCCGATGTCCAATCGAAAAGGTCAAAGTACAGCAAGTGGAAAAGACCGAAGCAGTCCCGGAAAAAGAATTGACTGTGAATTCGGCAGCTGACAAGGCAAAACAACTTGTGCTCGGGTTCTTTGGTATTTCTTCATCCACATCCCGGTCTCACGAAAAACAAACGTCAACATCTCCTCTACATCATCATCTTCAACAGCAGTCGAACGCGATGAGCCAGTCGCAAAGAAGACTATTGTTCCTCATGCCCTTCTCCGACGTTTCACAGACCCAAAGACTATTACGGAACTTCCTCCGTACATGATGCTTGTCGGCCTCGGAGTCTGCATGGTCGTTGTTCGTGTGTTACTACGTGGTGGCATGCGGCGAAGGTGACTATCTGTGGAAGTAGATGCCCTAGCTCTGTTCATATTTGGGCTGTTACTGGGCGTTTTCCTAGGGGTGTGGCTCGTTCCTAGAAAGTCGGCGGTGTCCTTCGATCTTCGTCGGAAGTTGCATACCTTCTGCGATACGACACTCATCTTTGCTATGATAGCGATGGCGTGGAGTGAGTGGTGGCTCTTGGGAGCGGTTGTGGGGATTTCGAGTATACCACAGACTCTTGGTGTGTTGTCGTGAGTTTATGCTTCGGTATGTTTGTTGCGATATCATTATTTTTTTCTTCGTATTCTTTGTACACTACTGTCACTACTCCCATGGCTCCCTCCTCATTCCTCCTGCGCGCTACCATCTATCTTATCTTCTTGCATACTACCTCGACTCCGTCACGATTTGCTAATGCCCTCTACGTCGTTCTAATGACTTTATGATCACGACATGTTACGACTCGCTTTCATGGTTTTTTGGTTTCGTAGTGCTTTGTGTACATATGTTGTCATACTGTACATATGCATTATCCTGTCCTGAAGTCTTCATGTGTGCGCCTTGGGGTCTGAGAATTCGATCGGAAATGTTTTAACTCTTGATGTATTGCAAAGATCCTTAGCGACGTTGTAAACTATATAGCCAAGGAACACGCTGAACAGGTTGAAGTTACGCAGTAGGAAACGAGGATTTTGAGCACGACATGCTCACAGTTGAATCAGTCGAATAGACCAAAGTCAAACAGGTCGTCATATAAGCGCTCTAATTCACTACAACCTTGTTGTCTAGAAGACATACATAATGAACTAATGATGAACCACGGAACTAACCCCCTAGCGAGCCAATACCGCCTTTAACTTATAGCTAAGGAGTGCCGAGAATTCGTTCTTGTGCAGCGAAAAGTCCACGCTTTCAGCGTCCCGTTCAAGCCGGTCAAAATACTTCTGCAGCACCGCAGCAAGCCAGGACCTTGGCAAAGGCAGTATGAATCTTGAAAAACCTGGATTTGGAGGTGCAACTCCTGACTCTTGCTCGTTCGAAATTGGACATCTACTTCAGTTGTCCCATTGCTCAAGTCAGTCCAGACCGAGACATTCGTACTTTGTACTTATTGGGTTCACTAGGAAACTAATGGGCACTGTCAGTGTCATGAAAACAGAACCTTCTCCATTCCTTACTGCATCGTTGTCAAAATAAAAGTGGAATCTCCCGAACTCCATATGGTCTTGCGCCGTCATAAAGATAGCATTTTGTGACGAGTTGATGTTTGATCCAACAAGCGCTTCCGAATTGATCGACGTCCAGTTTTTGAGCATATCCCAAGTAAATGCGGCATCTCGCTTGATAAAAAAACGTCAAACCAAATACTACAGAGGTAGAAAAGCCACAGCACACCGTTTCTCGGGCGATTTGGTCATCATCAAATTCGTTCAGAGAAAGTGGAATGATGTGAGCCGCTTGCATTAGTATATACCACGGTGCCTGAGGTACTGGCAGACCTTTTTCACGAAGTTCGAATTTCCGCTTGGTGCAGAACGCACCCGTGACGGCGCAGTAATACTGTTCTCTGGAGGCGACCTGTGTATATGGTTTCATCGAGTTTCATCAGGTAGGAGAGAAGGTTTGATACTAGCCTCAGACCTGAGGCGTTCCTGCTCCTTACGAGTAGCGGTTTCAACCTCGGTAGCCGTCTTCTCAACCGTGGGGGTTTGACTACCAGTGGGCACAGTTTTCACTCTGTTCAAGGAGATGGCCCTCACTAAATACAAGTAGATCAGACAGCAGAGTTAATTAGACATAGCAAGGCTTACTAGGCATAATAAGGTGATCCAACCAAGCTTGTGCAAGCTGGACTATATAGCCGGTAGATTCCTCCTTAGGCTTGTTCTTTGCAATGTGAAGAGCAACTGCTATGTATCGTTGTCCGGATTCCGATGGTGCTTCTTTTAACAATCCAACTAAAAGGAGATCAAGTTGGACTTCTTTGCTAGCGTCTCGCAGAGCGGTCTGAATACTTTCGCTCTGCTGAAGCATATTTAAGCTGCTTCGACGAATACGCTGGTGGCGAGGGAAGAATTGTCATACACTTCGAAGAATGTTTTAGATGTGCAGGTTAAGACTGAGCATATCGAGTCGACGGACTCCATAGAAGTGGTCCGTTGAAGAGTCATATGGGAGAGCAAGAAAAACGTCGTATGGGGTCAATAGGGGTTGGTACCGGTCCGGTCCGTATTTGTATGTATTTGTAGATGTCTTTTCGAAACGTTTTTTCAATTCTGTCTCGTGGCTCGTTCAATTCGTCCTCATTCTGCCCGAAACTCAGAATACACAATTCTTGTTATATGGAGATCTTGTGTCTCCCTTTTTTCCCGCGAAAATTGCGTGGATTTTGAAGCTTTTGCCATATGGTTGCGCATCGGTGTCTGGACGCGTCGATTGGTTTCAACTTTCAAGGTGCGTTGTAGGACATATCCTTGTGCTTAACCACATATCTGATTCTCAAGTTGGCCTAGGTGGACTCCCTCTATGCCAGATCAATCCTCTCAATACCGATCAAATCTTGCCCGGTTCGCCCACTGACTGGAGATTTTGCTCGTCTTCCGGCCACTCTACGCATCTCCAGCTACTGAAG
This sequence comes from Paramarasmius palmivorus, assembly GCA_037176845.1. Lineage (NCBI taxonomy): Eukaryota > Fungi > Basidiomycota > Agaricomycetes > Agaricales > Marasmiaceae > Paramarasmius > Paramarasmius palmivorus. Next base: position 130,025 of record JAYKXP010000039.1, on the reverse strand, counting down.
ATACTGCCACAACTCAGGCGATATCACAATTATTTCGCGGTATGAATCCTATCTTGAAGTCCTCGTGTGCACGCCTTGGGATCATTCATCGAATATTCATCAGGTAGACTGACATGAACACGACTTTGAAGAATTCGACTCTGTTTTATTATCAAAGACACCGTTCCATCTATATATCTTGCCAGTAAAATTGCGCATAAATAAGTATACTGCTCTATTCGTTAGACGGGTGCGATCTGTTTCCCATTCGTGGCTTTGTCGCTTTCTCTCGTGTCCGGTACGATCATGCTGCCAGTGATGTTCCCAATCGAATGAATCTCTGCCTGGGTTCTGATGGTACTCGTCCCTTCACCGGGTGCTGGGCGGCTAGTGAAATGAATATCTGAAACCTTATCCTGCAAACTCTCGACATTCTTGCCCAATTTCGCTCGAACCATAATCAAGGTTGGAGCAATTCCCTATACCATACATAGGTCAACTAATACATCATATTGAGGCCAAGAATAAACCTTACTGCACTCAGTGTGGCAAATGGGTAGAAATCAAACTTGACGTCGACTGGGGCGTTGACAAGGACCAGATTTACGACCTGAAGAATCGGATAGAGCATTCCCGACTCAATTCTATCAGGAGATGCATGAGCATCGTCTTTTGATCACTGAACAGAAACAAACCCACACGATCTTGGGGACTGATTGAAGTAAGTTGTCGTCAGAATGTACTCCATGCGCGCGGGCTTTTTGGTGGATCCACCAAATGCGCCCAGCTATGGGTTACTTGGTTAAGGGAACATCGCCGACAAAGAGCACCGGATGACACACCTGTGAGAAGAGTAAGAGCTGAGTTTAGCGCACCACTACTAACCCCATATGCAAAGACGAGGTTTCCTCCGTGCTGATACAAAGTATAGTTGGATTCGATGCGCGTGTCACTGAAACCAACTGACATCATGATGGCGCCAGCAAAACCGAGAGCTTGAAATCGCAAACCATCAATTGGCAACGAAGACGTAAAAGGAGAACAGAGGTATACCATTCACAACGACCGATGCTGCTATCATGGGCACAGCAATGCGTTTCCTGGAACTCCAAATGTAGTAACACCGTTCAATCTATGAAATTAAATCAGTACCAGATCAGAGCGTGGGACGTGGAATGCATACAAGCATCCATTCTGCTGTGATGCTGGAGCTGTGTCAGCAAGAACAGCCAGGCTTTGATAGGACTACAGACATACTTCAGGAGGATGGGAACCAACTCTCCGAACGCACTAGAAAAGAAATTAGTATTGATTAATAGTTTTTGTAAGATTGATACTACAGAAGGACAGTCTTCTTAACATCGTGCATCAAGTACTTGATGAGCGGTTCATAGTCTCCGGTGCTGACCGCATTGAAGTGAATGATAGATGCGTTGACTTTGACGACAGTGTAATCCGCCACGAGAAACGTCGATAACACGAAGAATGTCACGATGGGGTAGAGGTTGTGGTTGTGCCGCGCGTTGTCTTGTTGGCGACTGCTCATCATGTAGACGCATGTCCCAAAGAGCAACACATAGCACCCTGACAGATGGATCAGCAATTTATATATGTACTATGAAGCGATATTTAGGTCACCGTATATGAAGTACATGACCTAGACATCCTGAGCATTAGATCAATAGTGGTAGGTAGTAAGGAAAGACCTACCGATAACGAGGAGATCGGATAGACGATAGTCTCGCCGACTGTGACCTGGGGCGCGAGATCTTCGGGAACTGTGGGCATGTCCGAGTCGAGGTAAGAGTGATAAGACTGCCTTCTGAACCAGGCGTTTTATAACATTGGCACGATACCAAACTTGGCATAAGCACTTGCACTCCCAACGCACTTGAGAACGTCTTCGAATGTCACAGACTCATTAGCGGGATGAATCAATAGAGTATCGATATAATACTCGTCAACGAGGAGAGATGCATTGTTGATTGCTGTGAGGGTGAATTAGACTGATTTTACTAACCTGTGAGGTCGAAAATCAGTATCAGATAGTGGCGTCGAGTCGCCATGGAGTATTTGTCTGCGAGTTACATAACTTGTAGAGAATACTTACAGCAAAAGCTTTTTGTGCGTTAAAACGAACAGCCGAGTTTTGCATCATATCTCTGAGAGAAGTTTCAACGCCAAATCTGTATTTAGTGCACTGCACTAGTCAATCACCGTCAGTTCCTCAGCCCAATCTCTGCAACCATCAGTAGCGCTTCACCACGTTCCGTGAAATGAAGCGCTAGATCAATATTGTCGTGTTCTCTCTTTGAGTCTCGGCAATAGGAGAGATGAGGTGAACAGCAAGTAATGCTGCTAGTGACACTGATATGGCGCGATCGAGTGAGGCAACTGCGGTATATCTCATCACAACTTACACATGCTACATGAGCTTCCAGGCTTTCCTTAAACACAATAAGGACACGTACAAATGCCAGCCCCATCCTCACTTCAAGCAACTCAGAAGATCCTCCGCTCTCCTGGTAGGCTTTCGAGTACTTAATTTCTTTGGTACTACTGGAACGCTTGAAGGAAGATCAGATCTGCAATGAGGGCAAAAAAACACATTTTAGAGGCGATTCGAGAGCAAGATCAGAGAATGTTGTAAGGGCAACAGGCATGCTGACATGGAGACGACAGCTGTGAAAATCGGAACTTACCGTGACGGCGTCTAATTGAAGTTATTCCGAGATCCCCTCTATCCACCGCGAACGCCCTTTCCTTACTAACTCCACGCACCAGGTACGCACATACCCTCCTTCTGACTATTGTCATACCCGTCAGATGCTCAGTCATCCAGCTATTTCAGTGATTCGGAATCGGCGGCCAGCGGCACTTTTGGGCTACTTATAGAGGACCACTGCTGACAAGGATGACTTCACAAGCCCCATCTTCGCCTTCATATCATGTCCGCTGCAGCTCGAGCCCTCAAATTTTCAAACGGTGTAGAAATACCCATCATCGGTCTTGGAACCTACGCACCGCCCGAAGGGAATGCCAGAGAGGAGGCCAAAGAATGGTTTTTGACCGCGTTGAAGGCAATTTTTCTTGTTGATATACAGCTTTCCCAGTGCCGACTCCATATTTCTAGGCTGGATACCGTCACCTTGATACCGCTGCCATGTATGGTGAGTACTTGAACATCTCTAGGTCTGTTATCAAGTATTGAGGCGTCGACATTCACCACCAGGCACCGAGAAATCTGTTGGAAAGGCACTCAAAGAATCAGGACTGAAACGGGAGGAAGTTTTTGTTACTACCAAGATTGCGTACGACGGAGTCAGGTTGTGTTTTTCCTTCCAATTCTAACATGTTGTACAGGTGGAACCATCATGGCCGTGTTCAAGAAGCTTTCAACGATAGTCTCGCCAACTTGGATACGGAGTATATTGACCTGGTTCGTCCGACCTCATTCTATGTTTACATGTGGCCCAGATTAATCAATATCATCAGTGGCTTCTGCATTGGCCGCAACAATTGGCCTACGAAGGTACTTAATGCTTTGGGCGGAGTTATTAGTCTGACTCTGACCATGTATCGCGATTACTTCTCTGATAGAGGGAACCTTGTTCCTCACCAACCCCGACGGTACTCTCAAGACAGTAGACTACCCGACTTTTGTGGAAGTCTGGGCTGATATGGAGAGGGTCTTCGAACAAGGAAAGGTCAGGGCTATAGGCGTCAGTAACTTCTCTATCAAAAAGTGAGTCGCAATTTGCTTGAGCTCGTGACATTCTTCTAACCACGGCTCAGTTTCGAGATTTTGCTGAAGAAGGCAAAAATCGTTCCAGTCAATAATCAAGTCGAGTACGTTAATCATTAGCCCCTTTCCGATGATGGTTTCTGATTGGTGCCCAGGATGCACCCGTACTTGCAACAGAACGAGCTCAAAGAATATTGCGAGAAGCGTGGCATTGCCATCTCTGCATACACACCGAGCGGTGAGACCAATGTTTTTACCTCGTCGTTACGTCCACTCAGCTTTGTTGCTTCAGGATACGACGTCGTTCGTAGTGATCCCGTCATTGTTGAAATCGCAAAGAAACACGGAGTAACTCCTCACCAAGCCATTATAGCCTGGCATCTGACCAGGGATACGGTCGTCATCACGAAGAGCAGCAATGAACAGAGGCAAAAGGACAACTTCAACGTGAGCATCCTGTCATTGCCTTTAAGCTGCCACTCATGTCTATGATTAGCTACCAACGCTCAGCGATGAAGATATCCAGAAGATCAATGCGTTGGACAAAGGACAGAGGATTTGCAACAAGGCTGATGATAAACATGGACACGTTTGGGGGTGGTCGTACGAGCAGCTGGGATGGTAAATGGCATCAAGGCACCAAGAAAGTATATACGAATTGTGATATAGGCTCTACGTGGCGTACACAGGTTTCTGGTAGTTTGAGATGACACCATCCTGCAATACAATCATCGTGCTCAGTAGGCGATCCGAACAAACGCCGTGTACACGAGTCATAAACTTGAATTCCCTATCTCCGTCCTCTAGACAATCCTTGCACTCTCGTGCATCATGAGCCGTTCTGGTGATTTCGAAATTCAAGGAAATGATGAATCCGCACGGGACGCGTGCTCAACATGTCGCACGACGTCGACGATGTTGTCACCCGTCTCCCCACATCGTACGCATCCTTATGGGCCTTTTCTTATTCATCAGCAGACTTTGACATTGTTGTCATCATCCAGCGTCTCTCAGTCGTGACTTGCAAGGATCAACGCCCCGCTTATTACACAACTTGCACGAGTCTGGGAGTTCAGTACTAAGTCTTGCAGCAAACGATGTGTATATCTTCTCAGGAAGCCAAAATGAGGATATCATGGTGCGCAAAGCCATAGGCCGTCTTCTTTTCATCGACTCAAGCTTCTGGTGTAGGTGTGGGACAAGAAGACCTTCCAACTCAAAGACACGTTGCGAGGACATACTGGAAGCGTACTGGCATTAGTTTATGCAGAGGACAAGGGGTGGCTATTTAGCTCTTCTGGTACGCGACTATGACTCTGAAACAATCGATTCGGTGCTGAATATGCTGCAGGAGATAGCACAGTCCGTATCTGGTCCGCAAAGAAGCTATCTCTTCTTTTCACAATCGATCCATACCAAGAAACAGGCGCAGGCGATCTCTTCTCATTAGCATGGTCTACAACACTCCAAACTCTATTCATCGGTTGCCAGAATACAGCGTTACAATGGCTCGATTTCCGGAATTCGGAACCTTCCCAATCCAATTCAGGAACAGCGACACCCACACGAAAAGCACATAAGTTCTTTGATAGCTATCCCCGCTATCAGCGCAAACCGGCAGACGTCTTCGCGAAGAACGGTGTTGGCGGGGTTGTCGAATTCGGTCACGAACCCAGGCTAGCTATTCCCGCGAGCAATAATATCGAATCGGAACATTTTGGTTATATTTATTGCATGGCTCTTTTGGATGACAAGCACAATGGAGTAAAGCTGGTTACTGGCAGTGGAGATGAGAGCGTCAAGGTGTGAATCTTGCGGTGGACACTAGTTCTACAGTTATTAACCCAGAATCAGGTTTGGGGATGTTCAGACGATGGTCCGAAACTCGAACACACATTCCAATGCTACCACGGTGCTGTTTTGTCAATCGTTGTTCAAGGCGAAACAGTGTATGCGGGGTGTCAAGATGGTCACGTCAAAGTTCTAGACCTGGAAACTCGCATACTAGTCAGGACGATAATTGTTCAAGAAGGCATCGATGTACTCTCGCTCTCCCTCATTCAGTCAGATCTCTACACGTGCTCTGCTAACGGTCAAGTCATGCGACATTCGGGCTCATTTGATTGTACGGCTTCTTGGGTTGCCCATGATGGGATAGTGTTGTCCTCGATTATCACTCCAGGAAAGGACAGCAACACGCACCTCCTTGTAACGGGTGGAAATGACAACCACATCAAAATCTGGGATATCAAGCCGCCAGCTCCTCGATTCACAGAGTCTGAGGACAAATCATTACCGGACGAAGGTACTGTCTCTTCACTGCTACGCATGTCCCCCACTCTAAAGCATTCTTAGATGCGATATCGTACGCTTTGTCCAAGTTCGTATCTATTCCCAGTGTCAGCCTCGGCACTTCGCATAGGGAGGATTGCAGACAAGCGGCCATCTGGCTTAAGAAGTGCCTCACTCAGTTGGGTGCTCAGTCCGTCCTTGTATGTGCTCTTTGCGCCTGTTCATGATGACGACTTACAAGATGATCAGCTCCCCACTGGCGAACGGACAAATCCACTAGTACTCGGAACATTTACTGGCCAAGGCCCACAGAATCAGCCCAGACGACGATTACTCTTCTACGGGCATTACGACGTCATTCCCGCGCCTGCTGAAGGATGGAAGACAGATCCATTCATGCTCACTGGGCGTAATGGGTACTTGTACGGACGTGGGGTGACAGATAACAAGGGACCTATCATGGCTGTTGCTTTCGCAGCTGCTGAACTATTGTATCGAAGGGCATTGGGACTTGACGTTGTGTTCCTTATCGAAGGAGAGGAGGAATGTGGAAGCGAAGGATTTGTGGATGCGGTGCAGAAGTACAAGGTTCGTTGGTTTCTTGCGCCAATAGCTGGTATCTAACGTTATCATGAAAGGATGATATCGGCCCTATAGATGCTATTCTGATCAGCAATTCTACCTGGATATCCGAAGATGCCCCTTGTATAACGTACGGCCTTCGTGGGGTGATACATTGTGCATTGGAGGTGAGCTCTAGAACCTATATACCGCAACTATGCCCTAAATCGGCACTCAGATCAAGGGTGGTTATCCCGACCTTCACTCTGGTATTGACGGTGGTGGTGTGGTGGAGCCTATGCTTGATATGTATGTCCTAATACTCCGCCTCTTCTCCGGATACATACTCATCCTGGTCTCAGGATCAACTTATTAGCAACATTGACCGACTCTAAACGGCGCGTGAAGATCCCTGGCTTTTGTAAGCGGACAAGTGGTGCACCTCAGTGCTTTACTCATTCCATACTTTAGATGACGATGTGCGCCCACAAACGGAAGAGGAGAAGGAGCTTTATGCAAAGCTGTCGGAGATAACGAAAAGACCTGATTTTGCTCTGTCGTCTCGTTGGCGCGAGCCATCGTTAACAGTCCATAATATGGAGATATCTGGCCCGAAAAGTAAGTAAACTTGGTCCCTTCCGACGACATTTCTCTAACATATGGTTCGGATAGATGCCACTGTTATCCCAGGAACTGTCAAAGCTCAAGTTTCCCTAAGAATTGTCCCAGATCAGGATCTAGAAACAATAGAGAAATCTCTTGTTCAGTATATTACAGATTCCTTCCAGGGTCTCAACTCGCCCAACAAGTTGGATATCGCTATTACCCACAAAGCTGATTGGTGGCTGGGAAATTTGGATGATCCATGGTCAAAGGCATTAGAGAGCGCAATTCAGAGAGTGGAACAACGAACCCTTGAGGATAAGGGAAGGAGGGGTGAGTCACTGACAACATTACACGAATCAATACTCTTCACACTCAAACTGGACTGTAGTCCATCCCGTCTATTCCGTTCCTGGAGAAAGCCTTCAAGTGCCATGCTTTACATCTTCCGATGGGGCAGAGTCTGGTGTGTGCATCGCCTAGCTCATGTAGGGTGAAGCTAACATATGAATAGGACCAAGCCCATTTACCAAACGAAAGGATGTCTCTGAACAACCTACAACGAGGAAAGGAGGTTATCGCAAGGTTTTTGACCAAGGTTGCCAATATTTAGACTGAGCACATCGTTATCTTGTTCCGTTAGTTATGCTGTCGCTGTTTTGATTGTTCTTGCTTCTTCTGTTTGATATCTGTAGATTGGAATAATGTGTTTTATCTTACTTGGTGGCAATAATACTGGGGTCGACATTCTGCGAGTCTTTGATGATAGAAAAAGTAAAAGAAAAATGAGACGTCACCTGTGCGATTCGAACACACGCGCTCAAAGAGCAACCGCTTATGTACTACAGGCAGTAGCAGGCGATCCCGTTAACCACTCCGGCAAAGTGACGTTAGTGACAGTGATCATTGGAGGCAGTATATACAGCTGCGGCAAGCCCACCCTGATGAAGCGTCGAGCGTCGTTCCAACCTTGCTTTAATCCTACTCATATCCCTCTTCCCGTATAAAGCTTTGAAGAGCTGTGTCAAAGAGAGTTCTCTAGTCAAATTCTAAGTACAGGTAATCCTCTCACTTTGTTTGATTCTCGTGTGACGAGCTTTGCAGGTGGGCTGGTCGATCTGTGCCCGCGCACTATTCCTGGCAATGGCTTACTACGGCCTGGGGAGAATCATACTATGGGCCCCCATGATTTTGCGGCGACAAAAAGTGCTATTGCCTGGTTTTCAGAAATAATTCTTATACCTAGCAAACGAGAATGAACGCGAAGGTCGATCCTGAGTCGATGTCGAGATGGTAGCAAGTAGTCAATAGATACATAGATACGACAATTTTCTTCGAAATTTCCTTGGTCACACGAAGCTCGTCCCCGACCATGAACACTCGCATGCTGCCTCCAGCCCTCGTGGATCTTACTCTTGCACGACTTCACGCACCACATACATCATGTTTTCGTCGTCATATGCAGAGTGCTGCGCTAGCGTTCAAATCTCCAGAAACTCTCCCAACATTCTCTGCTCGACATGAATCCACGACCAAGGTTGCATAGTATGTATTGACCTTATACCGGCAATATATGTGGTCTCACTTCATACCTAGCCGACCGCGACGATCAAGGTTGCAAGCGGGGGGGCTGGCTGTTCGACAGGCAAAGGAGCCAACGAATGCATTAGCAGAGCTCACGAAAAAGGTTGAGGCGTTGGAACAGGTTGCTGCAGTACATGTGCGTGTCTGGTCTCTCGATTCACTCCATTGAATTGAAATCTATTGGCAGGAAGCAGAACTTCAGCCCTTGGAGTATACGGAAGAACAATTGCTCACAATATACGAGGATTTGCTCTCGCATCCTGAACCTGAAGGCGCTTCTATGCAGCAGGAAGAACTCGATCCAGAGGTATTGCTCGCGCACGATATCTCCCTCGTAGAGTCTCTTGATCAGCGACTAGCTACTGTCGGGGAGTCTTCACGTATGGAGTCCCTGTCAGATGTAGAGGACCATCTGAGAATAGGCTACGGCTCACAAGGACCGCATCAAAGGGTCTTGGGGAATATACAGAAGATGGTTGAGAGAATCAATAGCGTTCAGGAAGCAACAGGCGCGATAGTCTCGCGAGAAATCTTATCAGACGAGGAGTGGGCGTCATTACTTCGCGTTTGCGTACGTGCCAAATGTCCTTTCTCATCATCTAATTCTAATTCATTTCGTAGCTAAATTCCAGAGACTCTCAGTCGGCGGAGCTTGCTCTTGGGCTGATGAAGGACACGGACGCCAAGGTTACAGAAAAACATATCAATGCTGCACTCGAATGCTATGTCGAGAGAGGTGATCCTATAGCATTTGAAGAGTCCCTCGCGCGACACGTTCAAGGCATGACACATACCCATTCATCTTGTAGGGATATATCTGACTTGTTTGTAGGGGTACCTACCGAAGATCAAAGGCACCTTCATATCAAAGTCCACCTGAAGGCTTCGCCCCCCGATGCTATTCCGGTCAATGCGTTATCTGTCCTTCACGAATATGAGAACAAGAACAATCTCCCTGCCATGAGATCCTACTCAAAAGTCATCAAACACCTCTTCACAGTACCCACATCTGCAGCCCAGGCGCACGCGTGGGACCTATTTACTCATATGCGATATGTCGCACACCCCGACCCCGATATCATCGTCTACACCCAAATGATTCGTGCTTGTGCGTCTTTCTACACTGCTTCACGTCAGGCCGAACCCGAGAGGGCTCTGGATCTGTGGCATGAAATGACGATCGAGAAAGGGATTAAGCCGACTACAGGAGCGTACAATGCAGTCATTCTGGCTTGTGCCCGGTCTGGTCGCAAATCCTATGTCAACGAAGCATTTCGACTCGCCAAAGAGATGCTTGATGCCAATCGTGACGCGTTTGGACGACCCGCTTATGCCCCAGATTTGGGAACGTTTAAAGCCTTACTAGACGGTGCTAAAAGGATCGGGGATTTAGGAAGGGTTCGGTGGATCTTGGCAGAGATGATTGGAGGAAGGAACATGCTCAAAGTGGACGAAGAAGTGATGGTCCATGTCTTCCACGGGTACGCCAGGTATAAGGTGCCATTCAAAAGAGAGCTGGCAAAGCTGGTCGAAGCTCCAGAAGGGGGAGAACTGAACGAGGTATCTGGTGCATCTGTGACGACCGAACAGGGACAGTCATCGTCTGAAAACTCGGCTGTTTCAGGAGAGGCGACACCGACATTCACGCATATCCCTCCTCAGAGTCGACACGAGGTTCTGACCGAGGTCGACGCGCTACTCCACCGTATTGAACAGGAGACCAAGGAGGACCGGGACATATCAGACGAAACCTTTTGGATTCGGCAGGAAGTTTGACGGTGTCCAGATCGGCGTCAAATTGCTTAACTCGTATCTTGCAGTCATTACAGACACAACACCCTAGAACGATCTCGGGATCTCTTTTGGAGTCTTTACGATGACCTTGGTGTTGAACGGAATGCTCGTACCTATGTCGAAGCAATGGAGCGGTGTGCAACATCCAAGATTTCGGAACGCAAGGTCGCGAAGGCGTTTGCCAATGAGATCATGAACAAGTGGGATGAAATGCAGCCAAAGGCAAAGGCTAGGGTCATCGAACGATTACATGCAGCGTACATCAAGGTCTTGACAATGTAAGCATTACCCTACGCTTTACATATGATGGTCATTTATGTCCTTTCAGAACTGATCAAGTTAACGCGGCGCTTTCGCACCTTCGAACCTTTGTCGCCCAGTATCCCCCTTCGGCAATTCGGGATCCCGAATCTATCGAAAAACCTCACTATCGATCTACACGCACGTCGCTCGTTGGCTCTCGACCGCTTGTCCGAATAACTTCGGCCGCAGAAGTCCCTGATGATGGTGTACCTCCGCTTTTAACATGGAGTGATTTGGAAGTGCTGCACCATAGACTGATTGTGCGGGGCGGTAGGGACAAAGATATAGGATACATCAAGTATGTTTCCAAGGCATATGAGTGGGCGCTGAGGGTACGGAGAGATGAGGCGGTGAGAAGAAAGCCCGCTCAAGAAGAAACAGGACTAATGGCAGAGGCGTTGGAGGAGGAAGATCAGGCAGAACATTAGATATACCGCGCAATATGATCTACCCCATACATTCTACACTATCTCGGACGGAATTAATCACATAGCCCACTCTCAAAGCGATAGCAAAAATTCCCAAGTCTTAAGAAGACATTCGGGTGGCAGTTATAGACTTTGCAATAAATTGCATTTAGGTCTTGCTACCTCCCACTGCCCCGTTATTTAGTACCCTCAACCACATCAGACAGTTCCATCTTTTCTTCCCACATCTCGTCGTCATCCCATTCGATGCTCTTGTCAACTTTCAGAGCTAATACCTTCCGTGTATCCATCAGCGGCTTTCCTGCTGCTTCAATTGCTCTAACTTCTTCGTCAATTCGGTCTAACCATGCCTTGGCGACCACAGCATCCTGCTCTTCCAGTACCGGTAAACGATAATGCCAGATAGTTGTATCACTGCCATGAGTCACGTATCCTACCTGGATGTTAGCCCTATGATTGTCTGCAAGCATCATATGTGCGTACCTTCTGATCTAGCTTGCTCGGGTGTCCATCGTATCAGATAACGCAAGACAGGAAATCCAGCACGATGCATATCCCTTGCAAATAGCCGCACTGGTAAATGGACCTGCCAGTCACTGAGGATATCTCCGAACAGTCTCGTACTCTCCTTCTCTCCCGCATCGTCTGGGAGCTGTTTGTACCGACTCATCATTTTATCGACCAAAGGCTCCTGATAGTATCGCAATAAGTTTAACTTGATGTCCTTGGGAGAAAGCGTAGGGTGTGCAATCGAGTACAAGTACCATTCCTCGGTCAAATCGCCTATGACAATGCTCTTGACACCTTTGGCCAAAAGACTCCGCGCAAGCCCACCTGAGCGCTGCCATTCCATTGCATCCGGAGATGAAGGCAGCCAGGTATCTTCCACACAGCCACGAAAGGTTCCGTGTTCCACACCCAAAGCGTCAGTTTCGATGACTCGACAGATCCGCTGTGCTGATACCTTCAGAGGATCCCGAAGTGTAGACAATGTATTTGGGTCTTGAGGCGAGAGCCCGAGAGCAGTGCATAAGGCATCATATTGAGGGCAAAGCTCGGTAGGTGTTTTGGGAGCTGTTCTTTATACGGGCACTGATGAGCAATCCTAGTAGCTTCAGTCAGGCATGATACATGACCTACGCAATGGCATTTGACATAAGAATCGCGGAATGAAACGGCGAGCTCTTGCCATCAGGAAGGTGTGAAGCGTGGTGCAACAATTGATGAACAGAGTGTGCACCTGTGATATACATATATCAGGGCACTGTGTAGACCTTCAGCAGCTGTCTAACCTGCAGAAAGACCGAATTATTTGAATGTCGTTGGGATCCCTGAAACAGATCACTATGTGAGCAGTACTCCCTGTAAGCGGAATCGAACGCACCACCAAAGCTTTGGATGTTCTCTTTTACCCACTCTAGCAACCCATTGATCTTTGAATCCATAATTTCCCGTCAACTTTGCGTCTGGACTCTCGCATGCCAAGAAGCCAAAGGCTGAGAGTCTATACCCAATGTTGACGCGTACAATTGAGCGATCAGGCAACAATGTATTGAGCTTGATTACCAAGACCGTGTGGGGAGCCAAATTGGAGGAACCTAGCAAGATGTCAAGTAGAAGCCCGAGGAGAGATTAAAAGCTATGTACCCGCCATGGATGTAGACTTTCACGGGGAAGGGACCACCACTGTCGGGGAAAGAGGGAGGTGCGACGATATTGCAGAACAACCTATTTGTGAATTAGAACAATATCGGCCGATAGACAAGCATTACGCACGGGTTCTCGGAAGGCTTCCCGAAGCCTACTTTATCTTCGAAAGGTTTATCTGTTCAACATAATATCGTGACATGCCGCATTGTTGGCGAGGGATGTTCAACCATACCTCGAGCCTGTCCATCGTTGAGAGGTTGGAAACAATCTATAATCAGTGAGATGAGAGGACTTCAAGCAAGACGTGTAAAACATTCGCACAAGTTGCTTCCTGAATGTACACCTTCTCTTCGTAGCGGAAGTCTGCCGGGAGTGGCCTTGGATCTTCAAAACGCTTTGGTGGTAGAGCATAGGGAATTTCTGAGATAAGAGGATCCTCAGTATCGCGCTAATCTAATCATTGGATAACCCCGACTCACCTAGAAATACAGCAGCGCCGTTATCCGCCCTTCCCCCAGTGACAGACCCGAATCGCGTCTCGACAGTAACTCTTCCGGAATTCCTGGCCAGTTCATCATGTAGGTGGGTATTCGGATACATTTGCAGGTCGGATATCGTTGCTAGAAAGCGCAGAGGTTACAATCAATTTTCAAATCTGGAAAGATAACTATCGCTCACTGCTTCCGATGCATCACCTGATTGTGCAGTCCGCTCCGCGAAGACAAATTCAGAAACATGTGGTGCTCCTTCACAAGTATATACACGGTCGACATGGCGTTCATTAATCCATATTCAAGCTTCGAAGTTGAGTAGCGTCAGCGTTCACTGTCACTCAATCTTTCTCCTGGAAACCCTGGGGCATCTTAGCTCCGGCTGCTGGCTTATTCTTGGCCCGAAATTCGTTAGCCATCTGAATCATGGGAACCCAATGGACGTTCTCGTGGGTATTGACCCATTCGATGAACCGCTCCTAATCACCAGACCTCTTTCAATACCGAAAGCAATTGAAAATAGAATAAGACTGACCAGCATGAGCAAGACTTGCGGGCGCCTGCGAAATTGGTCAATCCTTATCTCTCGAGAAGGCGCTGTGAATTTACCCGCTAACATCCGGATGAATAGTAATCGGAAATATGAATTCCTCCTCTTCTCTGCAGATCAATCTTAGCAAGTACGAGCCTCAAGCACCATCGATATTCACCTGTAGCAGTATGTGAACATGTCTTTCCAGATTTCCTCCAGATCGCGGGGATTGACCTGTCAATGAATTAGCAAGGTGCTCTGCATCCGAAGGAGGCTGCGTACGTAGCCATGCGAATTCGGACTAGCTTTGATGAACCTAGTGGTGGGATTTAGACAGATACTCTCATGGGTAGGATTGGCCCTCACATCATCGGGGGCAAGTCATCCAGGTACCTGTATCCCACGCAGATAAGCTTGAATGCACGAAACGAGCGCAAAGAAAACGTACCAGTTACCTGGAATTTGAACTGAATGAAGGTAAATCAGCCCCAAAATGGCGAGGATAATGCAAGCACGCACCAAGACCAGTTTCGCTTCCTTTGATTAGAGGTTTCATCCACGTCGAAGCTGTTGCATTGTAGTCGATCTTGGTCCACCGATCTTCATCGCGCATGAAATAGGCCTGGCAGCTTCATGGTATAAGAAAAGGCTCCTTGCGTATCGAACAAAAGCTCACTCATGGCCCATACTCGAGTGGTCTAGGATTTTGCGTTGAGCATTCGAATGGGTGGCAGCACACAAGCCGTCTTAGTACTCACCGTATTCGATCCCTTTCTCCAAAAGGAGATCGACACCTTCCTTGCTAGGTCTCCCACCAAGGAGCGACGCTTCCCTAGCCGAAAGAGATGAAGGGAGGAGAAAAAGCAGCAAGGTTGTACGCACTTTCGGGGGTATACCATTGTTGAAGTCGGTCAGAAGCTTGTATGTGTAATCAAGGATGTCCGCCTGTTGTTGCACACTCAAAGCCGTTGGATTCTGCCGTGAGCATTAATATTCAGCTAGTTCGCTCGTTCTAAGAGGTATACTACGCACTTCGTGAGAGTATCCGTGGAGACCACTTATGAGCCATCAGTACTCAGTGCAAGGAGTTCTGGGGGTAACATACATTTCATGGCCAGCATCACGAACAGCTGCCATTTCTTTGGGGAACGTCTCAAGACTATGACCTACGAATGCTTTGGAGTTATACCACACTTGATAGTGTAGCCGTACTTACCTGGAATAAACCAGGTGGTCTGTTGGAGAAATCAATGCCGTTCATGAAAAGTGAAGATGAACGGCGCACTTGTATACCGTATTTCTTGAAGAGTTTTATAAGCCTTGGCGTGCCTACTTCACCCGCAAACATCCCCTGCTCGCGCATGTCAACGAAGTGTCAGTTATATAGCAACACAAGAATAGACTCACTCTGGAGATATCAAGAGGGGAATCTTGCCCTCCGTAGGAACCCAACCTGTATGAATTATTGGGCTTATCAGTTTCAACCGTTACCAAAGTGAACGATTGTACCATCCCGCAACCGCATCGACGTCAACTCCGAATCCTATCAAAACTCGTTTGGCTGGCATTTCGCGTTCTTTTCTCAAGATTGAAGATAGTGGAAGCTTCACTCGAAGTCACGGTTAACCGTTTAACGGGATTGCGGCTAGAAAAGGCCGACGATTCTCACGCACGGGCCAAGCCTTGTAAACATTGTAACCTAATAGCAACTTGTTCCGGACGCTCATTCAACTTTTCTGGCTTGCATTTATTCCTTCCAATCGGATATGGAATCATATCATTAGCACGCTCAATTCCGACTATTGCGCTCCCCTTTCCGTTCATAAATCTCGAATCCAGCGAAAATGTCAAGATCTAGACAAAGAAACGATAACCATCTTCCTCTCGAGTCTCTTCACCCACGCAGCACAACCGAATTGATTGCAGGGTGGCACAATCCCGTAAGTTGTACTTTCATATAAATTCTCAGTGGTGTCGCACCTCAACCATATCTCTTTTCCTCTTCACTAGCTTCGCTCTCAAACTGCCTGATGCGCACTGCGGCCGTTCTTGCCATCTTAAATGCTCTAGTGGTCGCCTCCCAAAATATCAATTCTTTGAAAATCGACTATCTTGAAGGCCTTCTCTATGAAGAGACTTTACTCTCGTTCGTTACTGTGAACTGCAGTGAGAGGGATTCAAGCACCGTTGCAGCTCAATGGATTCGGCTTGTAAGTATTCTGTTTGACATTTACTCATGAGTATATTTTAACTCTCAACTAGGCTTACCACGACATGGCGACGCACAATGTAGAAGACGGCACTGGCGGTCTCGATGCCAGCATTCGAGCTGAACTAGGCAGGCCCGAGGTACGCTTCATGTTGCATGGATCTCCTGAGAAAGGCCCATCTTGATCAATACCATACAGAATGTTGGCGCTGGCATGGAAAATCCTTGAACGACTTTCGCCCCCATGTTAGGCCGTTTGCTAGTCGTGAGTTTACTTTGTTGGGTCTCTTCACACCTCCCCCACTAATAATGCGTCTCGTGCAGTGGCTGACTTGATTGCAATGGGTTGTGTGTTTGCATATCCGTCATGTGGTGGTCCTCTGATCCCGTACAGGGCTGGTCGCATCGACGCGGTATCTGCGGGGGTCCCTGGGGTTCCAGAGCCACAGCAGGACCTTGAATCTCACATTGCATCGTTCAAGCGACAAGGTTTTACGCAAACAGAAATGATCCAGCTCGTAGCGTGTGGCCATGCGGTCGGTGGTGTCAGCCGTGCAGATTTTCCGGATATTGTCAACGAAAGATTCGAGCTATTTCACGGAGCGCAGATGTACGACAACACTGTGTAAGGAGCTTTTTCTCTGCTGAAGCGCGGGAGCTCACGTATCTTCATTAGAGTAACAGGGTATTTGGACGGATCTACCCCAAATCCTCTGGTCATTGGCAACAATATCACGAAGAGGTCTGATTTACGTATTTTTGAAAGTGACGGGAATGTGACTATGCAAGGGTATGTACTCCCTTCACTGTCTGATCACTATCAACTGAATCGTCTCTTTAAATCACTAGCCTTACCTCAGAAGGTGCCTTCGATTCAGCTTGTGCGAGACTCATTGAGCGGATGATCAACACCGTACCCCAAAATGTGGCCCTTACTGAGGTGATTCAACCCATTGAGAACAAAGTCGGCAAAACGAGGCTATTCCCCTCGAACGACACTTTGACATTAACGACATCGCTTAGGGTAGGATTCTTCTCGAGACTGCAAATAAGCGCCACGCCACTGATGTCGGCGTCCACAGCTTTTGAATCCAACCTTCAATCCGAACCGCACTGTTACACTATTCTGGAATGTCAACGAAGAAAGCACCTTGCCCTTGTGTCCTACCAATGGTTGCTCTGCTACACCCATTGATTCATTCTCCATTGGTGATCGTGGTGGTTTCGTTGGTGGAAACGGCTTTGCACTCCATGGCATGGACGCTACAAAATATCAATTCGAGGCCTCGGTAAACGCGTCGTATTCCGTCTCGAAGTATTGGTTTGAGGTCAACGAGAATGATGGCATATCGGAAACGGTTGTCGTGGATGGAATGTTGTCGGTGTATCCAATCTCTCAAGATAAGGTTCTGTTTGATCCCGTCAGGAGCTACACGACGTTTAGAGATGGAGCGCTTGTTAGGTTTATCACCATTGGGGTACGCTGTGACCAGTAATTCCGCTGCTTATAACACTGACGTGTTCACCATGTAGGTTCGCACCGAATTACAGCCAACGCGACTCTACCTCGAAGCGTACGACCTCGACGTTCCGAATATACGTTTACCGGTAACTGCAATCATTGATGTCCCTCTCAATACGAATATACCCCCGACGGCAGGATACAGTTTCTATTCAACAGAAATCAAGTCTACGATCGTCTCATTCGACGTTCACGCAGAGTTTGGCGATGAGAAAGTCACTGAAGAGTTCGTCGAGATTTCCGAAATCAAAACTATGATATTCCCATCGTGAACATAGAAAAGGAACTTAATAATGACTAAAAGGTAAGCGGGGTACGGTATAGGATTGTAATGGCTACTTAATAACAAGGCTTTTACAGGATGGATAAACTTACAACAGCTATGGAGTTACAACTGTATCGTTCGTACAGTAACATGCATGTCCGTGGAGTGCGATATAAAAACCATGAATCTAGCACTGCATGACTCACAGCGCTCGTCTTGCCTGCCAAGGACCTCTAAGAGAATGATCCATGGATTAGTGCATCCCAAGCACTTTTACCTTCCAAAGTTTCAATGAACTTGTTCTTGGGGGTACCTGAGCCGGATCCAGGCAGTGAGTTCCCATTGGAGCGAGGAAGCATATCAACTGGCCGGAACTGGACTTGACGGATTTGCAGTGACGATGATTTCTGGGGCACTGGCACTGACGGGAATCGGTGATTCGACGGGAGCATGATGATCGGAAGAGGTCACTTGGCCACTAGATGGGAGGCGTGGAATAGAGTTTGCAGTGCTGGCACTCCTTGACATGCGACCTGGTCGTGGGCTGAAGAACGACGGCGCTTCATAAATAGGAGACGGGTGTTGGCTTGAATGGGCGCTCGAACTAGTGGGTGGACATGCCCCCTTGTCGTGTTCCTGCAACAGATGGTGACCATCAAGGGTGATCAGAAATGAAATCTAGGCGATCAAAAGAGATGATACTGACTGAGCTGAGGCCCAGTTTCGATGGAGTACGTGGGAGACTCTGTCCATGGCTTTGCTGATGGCCTGGCGCATGGTGAGCAGGGTGAGAGTGTGAGTGGTGAGGATGTGGATGGTGAGGATGTGAGTGGTGTGAAGGAGTGTGTGGATATGGTGGATACGGATGCACATGTGGATATCCAAATGGATGATGTGGTGTCAACGGGTTAGCAGAGGCGTGTTGGGGTGCTGAGTTTGTTGGACTCGAGTGAGAAAAAGAATGGGCCGGGCTTGCCGTCCCAGACGAAGAATGCGACAGAGATGGTCGTTTCTGAGCAAATTTTCCGTGTTATCCTTGATTTGAAGAAGTAATGAGACAACTTGACTCACGGGTGCCAGAATACTGCCTAGCATAATTCTCAGTGCATCTCCATGTTGCGCGTTCTTATTGACGTCTCGGTGGTCGTGGTCGTGATGATGAAGAGCATCGGTTCCACGAACAGTCAAAACGTCGGATCCTCCTGTTTTCTGAGAAGGCTGCAGTTTTGTTAGTCTAGAAATCTTGAAAGACCAAAGGTAAGGGAATTTTGAAGGACGAAAACCGGCTCCAGGGTGGCAATGAAAGAAGCTTGCAAGCAAATGGGGCGCCTGCTCACCATTTCGAGAGTTCTAGAGCGAAAGCAAGTAGCTGAGCGTAAAGGGCACGGCTAGTACAGCGCTGCGCTGTCAGTGTGAACCTGGTGGTTCAACGAAAAGTTGGGGAGACAGCGTGTCGTCACGGGGGTCACGTATATAAGCGAGCGCTAAAACAGGGTCCTCAAGGAAAATTTTTTGGTCAGAGGCTTCCAAACTTCTATCAACGCACTTGGTTACATGAACCGAATTTCTCCGATAGCAGCTGCCTATCATAGAAGACTCTAGCATTGACGACCACTTCAAGAGCAACAGAAAATCAACCAATCTTAGACGGAAGAGAGCAAGTCGCGTATGACAAATACCCCGCATTACCCCAATGCGGGGTAGGACCCGACCCTAGCGCCATGCGAACCATTTTTCGTGGCACGTCGAACTCGAACGGCAAGACAAGTTGCATCTATTTGACCTCTAGATTATCGGATATTAATCTATATATACAATCTACATCGGTAGAACCCTTATCAACAAAAAATCCCTCTAAAGATGCACATTATCATGCAAACAAGCCGCTCTGTTCCGGAGTACGTTCCTGAGGAGTAGCCTGCCTAGCCTGAGCTAGCCTTTCTTCCCGCTGGTTCCGCTGCATGAGTTCGTTGGGTAGCATAACAGCCCGGTCGACCGCTACAGGCAATCCTCGGTGTCTGCCGCGTACCCTATACAAAACATGCCCTAAGTGGAGCACTAACCAATACAGCAATTGGCACCTACATGATGACAATGATGACGAGTTTTGATAACGGTCGCATCGCGCCCACAAAAGAAAAGTTATCCTTGGCATGGGAACCCGATGAGTAAGAGCACCCAAGCAACGTGTGTACAAGGCAGACTCACATAGGGCACTCCAAGACTAAGCCCGATTCCACCGAATGCTGACAAGCTCAAACAGAACTCGGAATGTATCAAACCATTTCTTGTCCTGATCCATTATATTGCCTCGCTCGATGAATAGTCACCAGAAAAACACCCCAGACGAGCCACCATATGTCAACAGACATCTGCTTTCGCAAGTGCCAGCCGACGTACCGGTGGACACGCTGTCCGACATCGAGGTTCTTGAGATCCTGAGCCTGTGGTTCTTCGTCTTCGTTTTCAGGGGGCTGCTCAAAGACACCGAGGGATTGTTCCTCGTATCTGGTATCATAACATTAATTTTCCGGGACATACCAATAGACGAGGGACATACGTATTGGTCGAACGAATGCTTATCGCAATCTTCCAATGACATTTGTCAGTCGAAAACGTTACCCATCAGCAGCTAGCTTACCGGATAGATCTACGTATGGAACGCATCAGTATGTCGAGGTTCGCGGGAAGTATGTCAACTTACGGCAATGTACATCATGACGACGTATAGGAATCTGGCGGCCGAAACATTCATTAGTTCTGCAACCAATCGGATGTCCCGGGAACGTACTGTAGTGCAGGTGCGAAAGAGGCAAGTGACACGATTGAGAACCCCGAAGCCCGAGCGGCCAATCCTTGGAAAAGACCGCAGATTATCCGCACACCGACGGGTAAGCTTTCATACGCTTCTAAGCCAAGGTCTGTCGTGTAGAAGTGTAGAAGAATCGTTGAATCAAGTCGACAGCTTTAAGGCAGAGCAAACGCACCTAACACCTCAAAGAGAATCCATTCCAGAGTACTAAATGGATGTAAGACACCAAGCCGCGAACCTCTTTCACCCACTTACCTAAAAAGAACTAGGCAAATGACGAGGAACCATGTTTGGTGGCTCGGGAAACTTTGAAGAATCAGGAGAAGGTTGCTCGTGCTTACGTGTAACTGTTACTCACAGGTATATGAAGCATCTGTTATAGGGACAATTAGTTATGCTCGATGTCATAGTGAATAAACCGATCTCACCTGCGCGGATGATCGAGCAAGAAGCTGAATGCTTTCTCTGCGTCACTACCCTCTCGGGCGACTCTTGAACCAATCCATCTAACGCGAGGGTAAGTAACACGGACGAGGTGAACATGTATCTGTCACCAACATTATTAGTCCGTAGACTTTTTACAGCATCATAACTGGATGAGAGTCAAGGCTACAAAAGAGAGTTGGATGGCTCACAAGATAGGCTTAAAATAGCTTCAGCGAACAGTTCACACCCATTCAAAAGTTGATTTACTCACGAGGGCATGGTTTCCGGCAAGAATAACAAAGATTAGTGCGACTGCCGAAGAATTAGGCACGCTTCGAAAATAATGAATCAAAACGACGAACATATCATAAGATATGCTTGCTGGAAGGGAAGCATCCCTCTGGAGATTGTGTATTAACAAAAATGGGCCAACATAATGCCACTGTCAAACTTACTGGTCGACTAAAGATAGACCGCCACCCGTGTACGCACCCATCACTTGGAACAAGGAAAACCTGGTAGGCCAGCTTAAGCACATGTTCTCGTTCTCGACTAACCTCACGTACCAGGGTTTTTGCACCAGTCTCGGCTGGGCTTCGAAAACATGGTCATATCCATGTGTCACCGAAATCCATGGCGCAAATAATAGATAGGCCACTAGTTGTGTTCCAATGAAGTACTAGGTATGCCATCCGTCAGAGTCAGCGATTTTCACAGTCAGGGTGAACGTACTAATGGAACCATGTAGCTCAGGTATCGTAACGCAAGGTATTCAGCTCCGCCGATGCTCTCCAGCTGGTCATCGGTCAATGTCTCCGTGTAGAAATCGGAATTTCTTCCAGCTAGAAGATCGAAGTTGAGCCAGGGTGTCTTGTTCCCTTCTATCGTCGTCGTGTATGGCATTGTCATTTTCCTTTCCATCTTCCTATATGCCGATGGTGCTACGCGCCGAGCCGCCAGTTTGGCAAGCTCAAAAGGGCCAGGAAACCCTCCGAGCCCCTGATACTTCCTTTGATTGGTAGACCGCGTGGGGTTTCCAGCACTACTGAGAACAGTCATAGTCCGATGTGGTATAGGGACTCCTTCACGAGTGGTTCCTAGTCTTCGTCTACGAGCAGCAGCGGAAGGCGTCAATGATGTAGTATAGGTGAAGTTTACGCCAAGCGGTGGGTGTGACATCACGGGCGATAGCTGAAGGCTGGCAGCAGCCTCTGGTGAGGAGTGAATGGCATGACCGTCCAGGATCCCTTGATCATGGCCATCATCGCTGGAGAAACGAGCGTGTTTGTGTGGCTGCGAGGTATAGTCAGGAACGAGACCCAAGGAATTAGTCGAAGGCACTGAAGTGTCCGGAAACATTGTCGCAGCTGGTGTAGGTCCAGTGAACTTCATTCCTGGCACATCCTGAACTTCCTTCTCATTGTTCGGGAGGGGATCGTTCTGGCCAGTCCTGATCGCGTTGAAAGGTCCTGATATGGTCTCGAAGATTGATTTTGTGCGTTTGATTGGGCGTTTCCGCCTGACATATTCGAATTCGCATTTCCGCTTAAAGTATTCCCTGTAGAAGAATGTTAGCGCCGCGAACATGACTTTGAGGCTGAACAGCGTCAATCCCGCAGAAAATACAGGAAATTAGGCGCGAAGGTATGTCGAGCAGTGTACCCCGCTCTTCTCCAGCTCTTTCCGTGAATCTCCACGAGAAACCATACGCACTTTCTGACCAGTACCATTATCCAAGCAACCATTGTCAAGTCTCCCTAGGATAGTCTTCAGTTCCACGTCACCACTCCGAAAGGTTTGCACGCACGATAAGCATTAGCAGATACAATATCACTTGCTGCCACGCCGTTAGTGTCGACAAATTGACCACCGAAAGACCTGTCACTGTCATGGCAGAGTAACAAAGGAAAAGAGAGTCGAGATAGTTGATGTGGAACTCCCCATTGGAAGCGTAGAATATGCCCGAGCAAATGAGAGGAATGAAAGTGAAAGCAAAAAGGTGAACACGAAAGAAGGTTGCCTCTTTTTCGACATACTCTTTCAGCTTCTGCCACCCTGTGCTATCAGAGTCGGAGATAGAGCCTTGGGCGTTAGGCAAGACGCTCATTGGGGAGATTAGAGTGGAGTACAGGAAAGGTTCATAGCTGTGAATAGAAACGCGGTTACAGCATGCATCATGGTTGTGTCCGAGATCAAGTTTCTAATTTTTCGGCGGCAGGCCGGGCGCTCCTGGTTATCATCTACCACCACCACCGAATCTCACCGTCCTAGTCCTCGGATTCATACAAGGGAGGCAAGAGACTTTTAAAAGCTAATTGTCATGGCTAGTAAAAAAGAAAAACCGGTACACTCTCTGTGAGTTTGCATTCAATAGAAAGAATGTTTGACTGAACGAAAACATTCAGCATTGCAGGTGCTACGGCTGGAGCAATAGAAGCGTATGTGACAATCTGTATGGCATCATAGAAGAGGCTTAGCATTGCATAGTTTCATCACATACCCCACAGAATTCGTCAAGACACGGTCGCAGTTCGGTGGGAAGGTGTGTCCGAACATGCACTCACCGGCTCTACACTCACCACTTCATTGCAGAAACTAGGCCCCATAGCGATTGTCAAGGATACGTTGAAAACACAGGGCGTAGCTGGATTGTATTCCGGATGCATGGCTTTGGTGATAGGCAATGCTGCAAAGGCAGGGGTGCGGTTTGTTAGTTATGATCACTTCAAAGGGATGTTGGCAGACAATCAAGTGAGTCTGTACCTTCCTAATTTCTCTCTCATCTCCGTTACTCACTCTATTCAGGGAAAAATCAGCGCACCTCGAAGTCTAGTCGCCGGACTCGGCGCTGGAATGACAGAAGCCATTTTTGCAGTCACCCCTTCAGAAACTATCAAAACCAAATTAATTGACGATGCCCACCGTCCGAATCCCCAATACCGTGGTTTAGTTCACGGCACCGTGTCAATCGTACGACAAGAAGGAATCTTGGGTATATATCGCGGCCTTTTCCCAGTCGTGAGTTCTACGCAGCAGCACTTTTTTCGTCTCACCTTACCCATCCTAGTAGATGATGCGACAAGGCGCAAATTCAGCTGTTCGGTTTACGACTTACTCGACGTTGAAGCAATTTGTACAGGGAACAGCACGGCCCGGGCAAACCCTGCCTAGTGCAATAACATTCGGCATTGGAGCAATTGCAGGCCTTGTCACGGTGTACACAACCATGCCTCTTGAGTATGTTACCTTGATAGTTGTACAATGACACTGGAGCTGACGCTACCTTTCAGCGTCGTTAAAACGCGTATGCAGTCGTTGGAAGCCAGATCGCAGTACAGGAACTCTTTCCATTGCGCGTATCGTATTTTCACTGAAGAAGGTGTTTTGCGCTTCTGGACGGGGACAACGCCAAGGCTTGCTCGCTTAGTGGTACGTTCTAGTCATTTTCAACCAGGTTATCTCTATTAAGCCCCTCATAGCTAAGTGGTGGTATCGTATTCACTGCCTACGAAAACATAATCAAAATAATAGGAGGACGAAGTGTATAGTCCGAACATGGCTGAATCATTACTACTAGTCAAAGATGTCAACATAGAAAACTACCTATCCCTATCCTAGTCAGAGCTGTAACCTGGAGGCGGTGGATTCCAACGCAGTTCCGTTCGTTGCTTCTGTAATGTTGGCGAGGTGATCTCATGATCTCCACCTTCCTGCCTTCTTCCGGAATCACTTCCTGAGGCATAGCCTATGCTCGGTTCTTCGCCGGCTACAGGGGTATAGTGGTGCGCTGGAATAGGGCTGTACCCTTCAGTGTACGCGGTCCCCGACATCGAGGTTCCTGATTGTGGTCTCGACACCTGTCCCATGAAAGGCTGGATGTGATTCGCTTGTAGAGGCTTCTGGGCGACAAGATCCGAAAAATCTATTGCTGTTGGGGGATACGTTTTCCGACGACGGAAACGATAGATGATGAAGCCGATTATTGCCAAGATGGCTAGAGATCCTAGCACAGAACCGACGATAACACCTGTGAGATCTGGTTTGTTAGTTCCGGTTGGTGAAGACGTGGACGGACGTTGAAGATGTGAGTGTTGCAGTAGGAGTTGGAGTGGTTTCTGATGCCGTATTATTTTCGAAATCTGTTCTGGGGAGTTGAGTTCACTTCATAGGGAGAGCGCGATTCACGCACGTGTAAATAGCGTAGTCAAAGTTAACCCACACCTCATGGTCCAGGTCAGACACGCTTATGACCAAACTATGGTCTTTGTTCTCCAGCCCGTTGAAGCATGGACAAGCTGATCGTATAAAAGTTCGCGGCTCGAGGTGGGATTGTGTAAAAAGCTCCCGGCTGGCTGACCGTCTCAAGGTAAAGTTGCACTCTGTAGTCGTTGTGATGCCTTCTCCTTGATCATTCGCGAGTATAAAATATACGTATATCGCTGTGCCTGTTTTTCATGATATCAATTAGAAACTAGAAGATGTGACTGGTTAGTCAACGCACCTGTGAATCGGTAGAGTGACCGACATATCCGTGATTGGTTGACGAAAAGTAGCAGCTTTCCATGTTCCTGCGAAAGCTTTGCTTGGGTCGGGGCGAATCAAGCAATTGGTGCATGTCCTGTCCTGCCATACACCTGCAGTCTGAGGAAAAAAGACAGGACGGATACTGAAATCAGCCGAATCGCCAAGAGTGTCGTCTATGGTTCGATTGACTGTTTCTCCATGCACCGAAAAGTCGAGGAGAAACAGATAGAGTGCTAGCCTGAAGAATGTGCAGAGACCCATTTTCCACTGGTTCCCTAGAGCCCAGATGAGAGAGACGGGTGAAGGGGTTTGACAGCCTGCCGTTGACACTCAGCACCTTGTATACATGTTTCCTCGGCTCGTGCTAGATGTGTATCTTGCGCGCACTCCGGCGCGCACTCATAAACTGTCAACAAGCGGTACACAGGGCGCTCTCCGAAAGAGTATTTGAAACGCATATTGAGGCCCAGAACATTAGTATCTTGAACCAGCCGTGGAGACTTCCAGAACCGCGACTTGCCTGCGACCATCTAGCACCTTGACGACTCTATAAACCTTCGAGAGTCTGTACATTGAATCGATAGAATTTAAAACTCCCGGCTGGAATTTTCCAAGCCTTCCGGGGCTTGTTTTGAATGCTTTGAAAGGTGAATTTACCTTGAAGATGGGTGTCGCACGACAAGCGGATCGAGGCCGGCGCGCAAGGAACAATGAAGATTGATTTGGGAATTGCCGAAGCCGCGCCTAAATTCAATCACGACCCAGTGGACGACGTCGACCACGATGATAATTGACTCCTTTCTTCTTTTCTTCCTACTCTCATGAGGCCACCGTGAAAAGTCGAAATTATTGCGCGAACAATGAACTTTCAGCAGCCGTTTCAAGTTCCGCCATTTCATCATCCCTTTGTTCAGCATCCCCCGTTCTTTCAACCCGCTAGACCCGTTCATTATCACCCTGGACATCCTCAATATCCGTACGGTCCAGGCCACTGGGGTCACCCTCAATCGCCTGTAACGCCTCATGGGCCTGTACGTGGTCCAAATGGAATCATTACACCCGGTCCTACACCTCCAAACCTGAGCCCACCGGTTTACACAAATGGACACAGTCCGGGTCAAAATACTCGAAATCTACCTGCGGACATACCTCATCTTGATGTAGATGTCTTTTGGAAGCAGCGACTAGCACCCCTGCCCGGATTTTGCTCTGCTCCAGACCTTTTCAAAGCCAAAGAGCCTCCACGTCTGTCTGCGCCACCACAGCAACATCAACAGCAGCAGACAACACCATCTACGCGACCACAATTGATGCCCCCAAGGTCATCAATCAGCATTGCCACTCCTTCCTCTTCCTCTAATTCAGTAACATCTCCTAAAGACGAAGAACCCTTTGAATTCGATGTTCATGTACGACATTTCCACTTTCATTTGTGCGGCGCTCATCTCTTTCATACAGGCAGAAGCATACATTCCTCAATGGCTCAAAAAAATCCAAAACCAACCTCATTCTTTCACTGCTCTTCCAGCTATACCCGTTTATCCCCCTTCTTCATATTATAAACATTTTCTACCTATCAATCTAATTGAAAATTTCGAAAAAACTTCCATCATCTTGTCAAAACCTCCTCCTCCTGAGGATGCGTGTGTTCTTCCTATTCATGAAAACTATCATGGGCATTGGCTTACCTTACAATCTTGGGAACTTCGAAAGGTCGCTGAAGAGAAAACCAAAGTCGTCTTATGGAAAGTTCAAGTATCCATCTCCAGCTGGAAAAGGGAGAGTTTTTCTCTATCTTTGTCCCCTGGGATACGCGAGAACTATCCAAGTGCTGGAAATGGATATCATTCATTATCCTCAGAGAGGTGGTGACGGAGTGGGAGACAGGCACCAACAATGGCATTCGAAGGCAGGTTGTCTTGTTTGCGCAAACGAGAAGGATACGTTCGTTATGTCGTTTACCTTGTCTTGTTCCGCGCGGCGCTGATTCTTCCACCAGACTTTTGTTGTCCTGCACTCAGAGAATACAGCTTGTGTCTCTGTCCCAGGTGGACTGGCAAATGGAAGCCGGTATTTAAAGATGGCAACAACGCACCCAATCTCTTAATGCCTCCTTCCTTACGAATGCCGGCCCATCGGTAGCGAATGGGACATAGCCACACACTAACTCACAAAATTGATGAGTTCCAACGGAATGCAGCCGAAAACGCGTTTAAGCACATCGCTGGTTGTTTCCTGACCGATCCAAGACCCTACAGCTATATCCACCAGTTGCCCTCCTGTCCCCCAAACCCAAGTCGGAAACAGTATGGGTCGTACCACGGACTTAACGATTGATCAAAGAGTCGCGGAGCTTCTTCCATTGCTTCATATCAAACCCCGGTGCCGTTCCTGATCAGCAGGACCTCCTGGAACCAGGCAAGACTCCGGTGCGTATCACCATGAAAAACTTCCTCGGTTTTACCGTCTGCTCATCACTATCCCAGACCATCGTTGGAGACCGTCCATCAACAAACGACAAAACAAATTCCAGCTTCGTATTCATCCCGAGCGCACATTTCTACTATGTGCGCCATCTACCCCAGCAACAGACACGCTCGCCCTTCGTCTCTGTCCCTTTACTCGGGTCTAATTCTCCAGCCCCGCGATATGCTCAGGTTGAACGATCCCTAACAGAACCTTTTGCTGAAATCCCCGATACTATCAGACAGTTTTGTTGTAATTGTTGGCAGACGGTCATTGCTTCAACAGCACTGACGTCAAGATCGACAGATGTGGAAGACCCGACAGGTTTGCGCTTCCGCCTTGGGAAAGCTTTGATGAGATTCGATGTCCCGTCACGACTGTCTTGATGCGTCGATGAAGGTTTGCGGGATATTGTACCAATACAATCCTATGTGCGCTGGAGGAGCATAACGATGAAATCGCTTCATCCACATAGAAGGATTGCACATTAAAAAAAATCAACGGTACCCATTGGACCCACTTGTTGATCGACGAGGTGCGTAACACTCTGAGTATATTGGGAGCTTACCGTTGATATCATCTTTACACAGGCAGCACAAGGCTCCGAACCTGAACTTTCAATACCTATATCCGTGGTTTACGCACAGCCTAGTGAACCTGAGCCTCAAGCCGGCGTCAATGGAAGTAATGCACATGCGCCTTCGCCTCCATTGGGTTATCACCCATTGTCGTCGACCCCTCAGCTTGTTTTATGTGGTGATCCTAATCAGCGTGCGTCTACAGCCAACTTTATTTCCCTTTTAAGGTTTCGCTGATGCCTTTGATCTGCTAGTCGGTCCTATAATCAGCTCGGACGAAGCCCGAAATCATGATCTGGATGTCTCTTTACTCGAGCGCTTATTTGAGCGCCCGTTGTATTCTGAGCACCCCGAAGCGAGGGCCAAGATTGGACATGGGTATCATGTCAACACAGGTCCATTCAAACCATTCGTGAACCTCGTGAAGGTGAGTTGCGCCTCCAAAAGAGTATAATGATGATCTGACTGGTTCAACGATTCAGAACTATCGTTCTCACCCAGCGATTTTGATGCCTCCATCGGCGATGTTTTACAACGATACGCTCGAGCCCTATGCTGCGAATGGACTCATTTCTTGGACTGGTTTACCCAACCCGACTTTTCCCCTCAAGTTCATTGGTACAGCTAAAGGGATGTATAGTGTCAACGAGGTACTTTAACCCCATGGAACTAACATTTCGCATTAAGACTAATGAATAACATAGAAAAACAACCATTGGTACAATTCCCCTGCGCTAAATATCAATTGCGGGCTGAAGTGGAGTCCGGTTCACTCATGGGAGAAGCGAAACAATCTAACGCCGCCTTTACGGCTGAAAGGAGATTGGTGTCATGGCACCTTGGTAGAGAGCAGGTTTGTGGAAGTTACGTGAGTCGGTTGAGGAAGGACGGATGGGTAGAGTGGATGTTGGAAGCCGATTTGAAGTATGTGATGTCACAGACAATTGGTGTTGCTATGAGTGTACTAACATGTTTTGGTTGTCAAAGTACTACCAGGTCCGAGAAAAGCGGTAATCATTATCTACGATGCGTTCGTAAACGAAGCCCAATTATATTAGTGAAGACCACAAAGAGGGGATTGTGTAATAATCTTTGAGAGGAAGAGGTATGTGGTGTTTCTTTGTTTCAGTTTGTCTGGTTTTCTGAATAGGTCATACAGGATGAACGTTGCAATAACAGATAGCGAAGGTAAGCTTTTGGTCGTGGTTTGGTAAGGAAGCCTTTTGATTCGTGACCCTTATTATGGAAGGGTTTCTTTGCAATTTGCGATGCAGATGCGGAATGAATAGTAAGTATTGCGTGATTTCAATAACCTGCTGGATCTGATATGCACATTGTGGGCAGGTATGTTTGGGACCGAGGCTCAACCCTGAGATGGATGGCGCTTGGCTTTCACGGCTGGAGTAAGCTCAATACGGTACCTTTCTTACACCAACTAATGCATTGTCCCATCTTCGTAGATCTCAGATCATTCAAGCCCAAGAAGAGGGAATGGCTTTGCTGTCCATGCTCTCTGCAGATCGAAGTGCTATGATGATAGCTGGTTGGGTTATCTCGGGAAGTGCTAAGAGATATATGAACGGGAAAAATCAATGGGGTGTCGATCTATAGCGAGTGTAACGTAATATACTAGTAAACAATAGCAAAGCTGTATCGTTTATAATGCCAATCGTAGTGTCGTAGACTTGTAGTAGTGATGCATCATCTAAATCTAATCGAGGAGATCTGGCCAAATGGGTTCCTAGACTAAACCCGATGATCTGATGATCAGGTTCCCGAATTTTTTATTCTTCGAACCTGCGCTCACCTTCGTTGGATATCGGAGGCCTGTAGTCTTCCTTCCTTCTTTTATCTGCCAACTTGTAAATTGATGAATATGGAGTCATTCGACACATACCAAACGCCTTTGTCCAGGTATGAAGAAGTCTTCAATGTCAACGAATTTCGACTCACCCATCTTGTAGCCGATATGCGAGCGACGAGATGGCACACCTATTCTCGCCTTCCGTGAGCAGTGATCTGGATATGTAGCTATGCCTCAACCGAACACGATATATGGGACAGAACCGATTCTACACCTGGCGGAAGCTCTGGCTCAACCTTGCAATTGCAGAGAAACAACTTGGACTTCCTATATCCGACGAAGCGATCGAGCAGATGAAGGCTAATCTAGTGCGTTTTTCTGCGTATCTATATGCTCGGGGTTTTGCTAATGGTTTCCTTCACGCATATTCATGTAGAAACTGACCCCAGACCAATTCGAAATTGCTGCGGAGGAAGAGAAAAAGCGTCGCCACGACGTCATGGCTCACGTCCATACTTTTGGAAGAGTGGCTCCTGCAGCAGCTGGAATCATCCAGTATGTCCCTTCTTCGCACCCATCAAAGCTAATCTAATTTCCGCTCTATGAAAGCCTTGGGGCAACGTCATGCTATGTGACAGAGTACGGGTCCCACTTTTCATTTGTCCTTTAATTACTGAAAGACTCTGCATAACAGTAATGCCGATCTCATTTTTCTTCGTGATGGCCTCGACTATCTCATTCGTACCCTCACGGTACTCATTTCGCGCCTCTCCGCATTCGCCAAGCAGTACCGCGATCTTCCCACACTTGGCTTCACTCATTTCCAACCAGCGCAATTGACCACTGTTGGAAAGCGTGCCACTTTGTGGATTCAGGCATGTTTTGGTCTTTGGATCTTCGTTTTGAAGCTGACAACTAAAAATATAGGAGCTCCTGTGGGACCTTCGGAATATTAAGCGTGCTCGAGAGGATATTGGTTTCCGAGGCGTTAAGGGCACAACAGGGACGCAAGCCAGCTTCCTCGCGCTTTTCGATGGTGACCATGACAAGGTCTGTCCATTTAAACAAGCACACATGATATTCTCACACCAACGCACATTTGCAGGTTGAGGAACTTGATCGCTTGGTGACCCAGCTCTCTGGGTTTGAATATGCATATCCTGTGACTTCCCAGACCTACTCTCGTAAGGTCGACGTCGATATCCTCGGACCACTAGCTTCATTCGGTGCAACTGCGCACAAGATCGCGACAGATATCCGATTGTTGGCCAATCTTAAGGTGTGTTCGTGCAGATAGACGTAAAGCTACACTGTTAATATTCTACGCAGGAAATCGAGGAACCCTTCGAGTCAACGCAGATCGGATCATCTGCTATGGCGTACAAGCGTAATCCAATGCGATCCGAGCGTGTCTGCAGTCTCGCCAGGCACCTGATGGTTCTACACCAAAATGCTTTGATGACCTCAGGTGTGCAGTGGTTTGAGCGTACACTAGACGACAGGTGAGCACCAAAAGTCTTGGCTGCGATCTTCTGATCATTCAGAACCTTATCAGTGCAAATCGTCGCATCACTCTCCCCGAGGCCTTCCTAACGGCCGACATCGTCCTATCGACCCTTCAAAACATATCCGAGGGACTTGTCGTGTATCCCAAGGTCATTGCCCGCCGCATTTCACAGGAACTTCCATTCATGGCCACCGAAAATATCATCATGGCCATCGTCAAAGCTGGCGGAGATCGTCAGGAAGCCCACGAAAAGATCCGTGTTCTGTCGCATGAAGCAGGATACCAAGTCAAGCAATTGGGATTGGAGAATGATCTCATTGAACGCGTGAGGAACGACCCGTACTTTGACCCGATCAAGGGACAATTGGATCAACTGCTGGACCCCAAAAGTTTCATCGGCAGGGCACCGGAGCAAGTCGACAAGTTCCTCAAGGACTGGGTTGAGCCTGCATTGGCGAATGAGAAGGCCCAGGAGGCTATCGCGGCCGCGTCAAAAGTCGAGTTGAGGGTTTGAAAGCTAGAACAAAACACGTATAAACCCTGTATCTTTATTGTCCTCTTGTGTACAGTAACTCGTACTATTCATCGAGTACCAATAGACATTCGTATCTTTCAAAGACCAAGCAAAGGATCGTTTTAATTAACTTTCGCGACGATCTGGTTGACTTGTATGACTCTTCTTCCATCAAAGTAACCGCGGATTGGAGATGGTGGCGGCGGCGGGATGTCATTTACCACACTATACGGGGGAGAAGGTAATTGAAACCGTGAAAGTACCAATGATGAATGACACCTACACTACATTGATGGATGACTGAAACTTGGCCTCAGTGGCAGGGACTCGGAGAGAGTCACTCTCGGTGAAAGTCACGGTGTAAAACAAGCCAACGTCTCCAACGCCCTATTAATGAAGCCAGTCAGGGATACAGAACCGAGACGCAGGTAAGGATACGCACTCCTGGGAAAAGTGGCCCTCCGTCATCAGCTTCAGCGACAACGTTCGTGAAATTGACATCGACAGATTGCACGAATATCGCCTGGCTCTGGAATTTCTGCTTGTACTCGTCTCGGGAGATGTGGGCTCCGTTCCACGTGAAATCTGTTGCGTTTGTGGAGATGAAACCATCGAACGCGGAGCTGAATTGTTTGTCGTCCTGTCCTACGGTCTTGAGCAAACCTTCAAGCTGGTTCTGTGTCCATTGATCCACGGAAGGCAGGACTATGGCAGCTGCAAGGTAGATGAACGCGGCGAGGTAAAACGAGATTCGGAGGAGCATCTTGAATATACCTGGCCTGTAAGGAACGAGGATGGAGAGGTACCCTAGATGACCATCCATTAAATATGCAAGAATGAAATGAACCCGAGTACCAATTCCGCTTCCGGTGGCCTGCTGCCCATAGTTTCAACAGAGACTTTGAATATCTGAGCATAGATTAGGAACAGGGCGAAGCGGAGGTTTCGGATCACAACGATTTGCAGCCCATTCATAACCAAACAGCCGACGGCGGATGTTCATTTACGATCCGTGTCTTTGGTTGTCGTCGCTATTATTAGTCTCGTCAACGACTCTGTCTTCTATAGAAGAAATTGTGAATTGTGACTGGTCTTACGGTTATTACGAAGGATGAAAACTGGTCACTAACATTCAACGCTTATGGTGTCTCAAAAAGGAAGGTGCGAGCTCCGATGTCCGGATTAATACCGTGACCTTATTTTACTCCCGTGGCCCTTTGCTATTAGGCCGTGTTCTTTCAAATTGTGCCTCCGCAACTCAGGAAAGATCGGGAAGGGTTTCTTGTCGATTTCAAAAAGCTGGAGAGACCTGGAGAGACTGAGAGCTTCGTGGAGAGCACATCGGAATTGATTTCAACCTTAGAGTTCAAAAGTCAACCTGAAAGATCTGTTATCACTGACACTTGACTAGGAAAACGGCCAATAGACGGACGCCTTACTGAGGTAGAAATCCCATGGTATGACAAAGAGATAGTACTAGCAGCTGGATAGCGGTGCATGCCTTCTGATTCCTGACCTACCATCGTGAAGTGCAGAGTTCGAAGCTTTTCCTCCATTTCTACGGTGCCAAAGTGCTTGGAGAAAGTCTTTGGGTACAGAGCTCACCCGCGTGGGAAATGGGAAATTGTCCACCAGCGGAACCGCCTGGAACCGCGTGATGTCTGACTCGACCTGACTCGACACCACCTTCGCGGAGTTCGCGATACAGGAACTTGAGGCCACACGCGTCGGCTAATTCGAAGACTCGAGTTTCTTTCTTGTCCTTTGGTTGAAAGAAATTGGAAAGAAACATATATCGACTATACCCAAAGGGTATAAGCCTTGACACCATGGTTCGAAATCGAAGCCTCCGGCGAGTCAGGGTTGGTTTCTTTCTTTCCTTTTGCTTGAAAGAAACTTGAAACTGATCAGGCTATCCAATCCCATCGTCTTTCACAGATCGTGGCGTGTGGCTCCGAAGTTTGTCTGAGGCTATCGGCGCCATTCGGTCAAAGGGTTAATTTTTCTGTCACCCCAGAACGATTCAGGGTATTCTTGGCAGCGTGTTCAGACTATGGTATTGATGAGGCAGACAAAGGACATCAAGATATTCCTTCAAGACATGCCTTCACCTCGTTTTTTCATACAAAGGATTGAGTACTTTGGAATCGAACATCCTTCAGGCAGCTTT
The DNA here is from genome assembly GCA_037176845.1 of Paramarasmius palmivorus. Taxonomy (NCBI): domain Eukaryota; kingdom Fungi; phylum Basidiomycota; class Agaricomycetes; order Agaricales; family Marasmiaceae; genus Paramarasmius; species Paramarasmius palmivorus. The sequence continues at coordinate 95,266 of JAYKXP010000039.1, read as the reverse complement.
GGGGTTGTGCATTGATTCAGTTATCCTCTTTCAAGCTCTTTGCCAGATTATCAGAGATCTTTTCACACTTAAGCTTCGAGGGACACAGGCCCCGCGAAGATGGTTATCACCGCCACCATGTATCACGCGCACGTCTTTCGGAGGTAGTAGCCAAAATTGTGTACTTGTTTACCATAAAAGAAATGTCTGAAAGACATGAAAGACACCCTCGAGGCGGAGAGCTTTGACTCGAAAAACAAGCCACTAGTGGCACAGATCGGAAACATGGCATCACGAGGCCTGCCTGGGTCGCATAAATACGCGTGTCGCAAATTTCGTTTCATTACTATCCCCACCACCCCTTGATCGACCCTGGCAATATTCCCTTCCCTTCCACAATGCCTCCAACCTCAACTTACACCACAACAGAAGATATCGATTCAGACCTCACCGATATTGAGGACGACGATGAATCAGAAGACGAATTGCAAGAAGAGGAACAAGGTCAAGTTACAGTTAAAAAACACAGCACACCGCTGCCATCATCAACATCCACCTCGAAACCTATTTCTCGACCAATCAGATCTTCAACAAGGAAACCGAAGAAGGAGCCCACTCCAGAGGAAGAAGAAGGTGGTCCCGATTTGGACACTCCAATAAACAGACCTATGCCTTGCATGTGGCTATATAGTGCGTGAACAGTTTCCGACTTTTTTTTTTCTCACCTCTCAATTAAATTTTCTGTCTGTTACCAGACGAAATGGCAAGTGGGAGGATTGATTTAGATCCTGAATATCAGCGAGGTGCGATCTTCATCTAGTTGTTGATGTTGTGTTGTTCACTCTGCTTTTTGACATCTATATCAGATGTTGTTTGGAACGATTTGAAGCAGTCTAGCTTAATAGACTCGATTCTCAACCACCACACGATATCTCAGATCATCTTTGGTGGGTAGCGGGGGTTCGAATCTGCACCTGGTTTCTAAACTATTTTAGGCGTCAACACGACCTCCTCGGGCTTGGAAGTAAGGACATGTATCGATGGGAAACAAAGGTTGACTTCCATACGAAGGTAGGGTTCCACCCATTCTTTTTCTCTGCACCTCGCCAACCTACAATGTTCCTATCCTTAGGTTTATGAGCGGCGAAGTGAGCATATTCTACACGAAAAATGATGTCCATCTAACCGTAACCCCTCTACCTCGTTATGTAGCTCCCTTGTAAGTTTCATTTGCAACGTCCAGATGCACTCAAATTCATTATATCTTTACAGACAAAAGCCCGTATGTCAAACCTCAACCTCTTCAGCTTTGCGCCCAGCTCACCATTAGATAAACAGTAAAACTTCCCGTCAATACTGGTGGACAAGCTCAGACGTCAAAGGCCGCAGGGAGCTACCCGAGAATTTACGCCAACGTTTCTTGTCTGCTGCTATTACGTGTTTGGATTACAAGCACATGACAGACGATAATGAGCGAGACCTCTTTTCGGTAAGTACCTAAACCTTCTGCTATTCCAAGTTCGTAACTGATATCATTCTGCATCTTCCAGCGGATCCAGAATGGTACCACTCACACGTGTGCAGAACGTCTTCAAGCCAAAAATGGACCCCATGCCGCTCTCATTCGCAAGATGAAACACCTCGTCAACTCTGCCTTCACTACTAACGTCAACTGGGGAAAAGGACGTGGTCGTGACTTCCAAATCACAGCCCAAGCACTCTACCTCATTGAATTCTCTCTTGAATCCAACAAGATGCCCGCCCAGCCCACTGTCGCCCAAATGGACAAATGGCTCAACCCGAAGGCCCAGATGAAGGAACAATTCCGTCGGAGGGCACATGAGGTCATTGCAATGCTCACCGCGCTCGTACAAGATCCCAAACTCGGCGAACCATTCTCGATGGCAAAATACAGCAAGTTCAGTGCGATGGAATTCATGATCACGGTGTACATGATCACGATCTTCGCTGGTGTGTTTTCGATGGAGAGGTTGAGTGTCGCAGTTGGGTGCATCAGGAAGAGTGCTCAGGATCATGGAGGGGCAAGGTTCAACTCGACAACGTACAAACACTTGGTGCGGTATGTGCGGAAGGGCCTGGAGGATGATGTCTTTCGCCTCTCGGGTACTGCACCACAAACATCGGCGCAGGAATACTGGGAGAAGAAGGTGGCGTCGAAAGAGCAGGCGACGCATCAGGAGGTAAAGAAGGAGATTAAGAAGGAAGTAAAGAAAGAGGCCAAGAAGGGGACGAAGGCCAAGGTGGACAAGGGGGGAGATGTAGTTATGGAGGATGATACGCAAGGGGAAGATAGTGATGTTCCCCTGATCAAGCGGCGAAAACGCAAGTCTACGGGGTGCGATGGTGGCGTTGATGAAGACGACGTACCAAAACCTGCCAAAGCCAAACGAAAGCTGGACACTTCGGCTTCTACTTCTGCTACGAAGCAGGAAGCCAAGCCTAAGGAAAAGGTCGCGACCAAGGGCAGCTCAAAGGAGACCTTGGTCCAGGCGCCCAAAAGGCGCTTGGATAATTTCGGACGCATTCCAAAGACAATCAGTTCGTCAACCTCCTCCAAATCGCAGACCCCTCTCTCCGTCGCACCAGCTCCTTCATCCGCCACTGCCCCTCCAAAGGCATCTGCTAAGAAGCCGGTCATAGCTCCCATCGACACCAAGATTGCTTCGGGTTCCGCTTCCAAACAAGTAGCATCACGCAGCGCCAAACCTGGACCTTCAAGCTCATCGAGCATGATGGTGAGTTTGTCCATTCCCGGTGACTGCCTTCCAGAGCAGACTGATATCTCACGTCGACACTCCTCCATTCGGTCTTTTCCTGCAATTCCTGTGTCCGATCGCAGCAGTCAGAGTCGATGTCCCGCCTGGCGACTCCACAGTCACAACTATCCCAAACTCCGGCGTCGGCCACATTCCCGGAGAATCCACCGATACGAACGATTCAGCAGGATATTATGAGTGGCGCATCACTCTCTGGCCCCAGGGACGTTGCCAGACCGTCCCCTAGTGGCTCGATGTCGCCACTTACACCAGTCCCACCTTCAATGTCAACATCAACATCGTTGTTGGGGCGAGGACGACCCACTGGCAATGAACGATCACTGTCTTCGTCTTCTTCTCGACTGGCGAATCTGCGAGCCGCACGAGGCGCTTCCATGTCTACATCCACGTTCACGACCACACCCACACCCACACCCACACCTACCACTGATCCTAGGCTCAGAAGTAAATCTACGGGCACCACATCAGGAGCAGGGTCGACGGTAGCGCAACCAGACACGGCTAGGTCAACTGTGAGTGCTCAACCACAGTGGCTTGCGTTGTCAAATGAAATTTACAAGAGTTTCCAGGATGTGTCGTTATCGTCAACGTCGGAGGTTCCATCTACCCAGCCTCCGAGTTCGTCGCTACCGCCCAACTCTAGGCCACCTCAGACCGCTCAGAACCAGCGGTCTCCGGCCCTGCCACCGACTGCACCACGAGCAGACCGCGGGCGAACGGTATCTGCTCATCAGTCGGGGTTAGCACCCCAACCTGGCCATAGGTACCACCCTTACCAGCGGCAAGGTCAGCATTGACCCTTTGCTTGTAAAGAGTCATCCTAGGCTCATGGCGCCATGTGTTTTAGAGTCTCCTCCAAGGTTGCTCAAATCAGAGGAGAGTGGAGAGGTTTGTGCCTCTCCCAAGCCGCTGATGCCGAAAGATGAGGAGCTTCCGGTTTCTCGGTTACCAACGCCACCACTTAGTGCTGGTCTGCCTACAAAGCCTTCCTACGATCATTGGGAGCCTGAGGTGGATAGGTATCGCCATCATGGTGAGCGAGACCATTGGCAGCCCGAGGATGGCAGGTATGATAGATCCAGAAGGTTTTCTGGGTCGAGTTCATATCGACCGTCTTTGCGCCGGTATTAGGCTGGTTTTCTTGATTCTTATCTTGATTGGCTCCCCCGCGTTTATGTGTTGATTTATTGTCTATGTTTATTGTTGATTTGTATACGCGTCTTTTCTTGTATCGCCTAGAGGTCATGCCATTCTTTGTTCATATGCTAGTCCTCGTTCTAGTTGTGTTCTTACCCTACACCTGATTGAATTATGTTTACTTATATTCGACGTTATTATACCATACTTTATCTAGCGATACACTACACACCCCTTTGGTTATTGGTTCAAGCTCAACGGGTATCGCACTGATCAAATACAATGTATAGTACTTCCCCGCAACTCCTATTTCTTCCTGTCATTTGGCCCCCTACACCCAACAAAAGTCCCCGAAGCGTAATTCTTGCTGATCAGTTGTCCGTTAGGGTAAGTTATACTGACGACGTTCCAATCGGCGCAGCTTCCGCATCTGAGATATGTTCAACCTTAGCGGGCAGGAAAGAGGTCTCGCACGCACGTCTCTTGAATGTCCACATAATAGGTATTCCCGGTGGATGATTTGACCGTGACCCGGCGTCGACCTTGGAATCCAAAGCCATCGGTAACATGACAAGTTTCGGAAGGGGAGGTGCCCCCGCCGTCGATGAGGCTGATGTGAATATGAGTGTGGGCATGAGCGTATCCTGGTAGTACACGTACACGTCGTTACAGCAATACACACCACCTGCTGAACCACAGTTGGGCGGACCGTTCGCTCTGGGGATGGTGCTGGCAACGGCTAGTGGTGGAAGAAAGGCAAGTAAGAGGTAGAGTTTCATGGTAGTTGCGTGTTGACGTGCAGAGGGCTTTTATATGTGCATAACCGACCATCCGAATAACGAATTAGCGGGTGTATGAATCTCGAAACTCAAATAGGACATAGCTTGATCGCCCGACACTGGCATTCAGAGTTGAATGAGACTAGTATGCGACAATGCAAATACATCTCCAGCCCAGGCCTTCTCATCTCTCTCCGGAGTCACGGCCCCGATCGAATAAACCTGTGCTCTGGATCTAACAACCGATATCTCCCTCGACGGACCTGTGAAACGTATGTCCGACACGACATCCCGCAAGCTCTCAGTGTTTGTTCCTAGCTTTGCGCGGACCATGATCAACGTGGGCGCGATTCCCTGTTCCAATCCAGTTTAGTCAGATTCGACTTGTGAATGGTGAGTTGACTTACAGCAGCCAACACAAAAAGCGGGTAAGGATCAAATATCGCTTCGCTACTATCCATGGTATTGATGTATGATGATAGTCGTTGGGTAGATTATCCCTGATTCGAGTCTATAACGAAGAAAAGACTCGATAATTAGTGTAACGTTCGAGTTGGGATGTGAAACGACTTGCATAATCCGGAAGATTGAAGCGAGCTGGTTTGTACACCCTGGATACACGCTTGTCGGTGGATCCACCAGATTCGTGAGGCTATAGGTGAAATGTGAGCTCAATAGAAATTCGACGAGCAGTAGAGGTGGCGTATGGGTTGGAGCTTATGCGCTGATGGAACACCCGCATAGTGGTAATCTGTAGCCAGAACGAAAAGACAACCCGAAGACACGTGCCTTCTCCAACAACGACACCCAATACACCTACTTTGGCACCAGATGGAGACGCCCAAGTTGCAGGATGCGAGAACATGCAGGTATACTTGCATACACCACAACGCGACATCCGCGAGTTCAGTGGTGGGTGTTTCAGGGAATGTGTCTGTTGAGTTTTGTGTTCAGTATCAAGCCATCAATATGCACGTTTTGGATTACCTAGAGCTCCATTACCCAGGTCAGCCAACAACCTAGTATTCCTTTGGACCTGCCGACACCTGTTCCGCATCGCTCATGTTGTTCAATACGCGGCATATCGGCTCTAATGCTGGGGTGGTAGACGGGGATGTGGCAGGCTTGTGAGAGAACGTACTTGATGGTGGTATGAGAGATGGTCGGGTCAAGAGGAGGAGCAACTTCAAGACCAAAAAACCGCGGTGGGTTGGTCGTTGCACTGGTGTTGAACGTTGAACGGCGGAGGTGTCGGGCTTGTGGTGCGTAAAAGAGCCAAAGGTGTTCTTCGCCACGTTTGGATCATTTGCAATGTGGAACCTCTGGATACGTGAGCCCAATGAACTTCGACTTGGATATGTGTGAGTGTTTCAAGTCAATCCTGTAGGTAAGAGTTCGGAGGGATTGTGACGCTGTTAATCGACCAATGGGACGAGAGCAGTGGGACATAGTTCAACTCTGGAATGGCGGAGGATGGGAGGATGGTGCGTTCTGCGTAGAGTTTGCGGAGGCCTGGTCTCGAAAGATACGAAGGAACTTGAAGCAGTTTGGTTGAACGGCTGGAGGAAAAAATGTCAGTGAAGTTGGGAGACTGCGTTACTTTCGCGAGTAACATGTAGAAGAGAAAGTTTTGAATTACTTTGTTGCGTTCTAGTCTTGACTTTTGAGTATCGTTGTGAATTTGAGGTCGTGGTTGAGCAAATCGTCACCGCGGCAGGCATCTTCGACGCGTCTCTTGCACCACTTGACTCGAATCTTCGTATTGTAAAGTTCTCGAGGTGCACCGTGCCTGCTTGGGGAGTGACGTTCTGTGTTTGAGAGATAGGAATGTAGAATAGGACGCGGACAAGGGCTAATCACTCACAGTTGCATCCCCAACCCATGAGGCCACGATAGCTAGTTCCACGCATCGGCTTCGGTAGCTAGGGTGCTGGAGACTCGGAAGAGATGTGATCCCAGGTATCCTATAGTTCCCAACTTACAGCTCGACTCTAGACCACTCTTCTGTCCTCCAGTTCGTTCTCAAGACCTCTGTACCCGTAGCCATCAACCCCATAGACCATGTTCAACATCCCCTGCTGTCCCATCTCAACGATGCTAGCCTTCAAAATCACCACTACGCCTACCTCTTACCGGTCCCTCAACTCCTCCAGCCCGCCTCCCATGTGCGGATAGCCATTTTCCCCGCATGAATTCGGATTGCATGAATCTCTAGGCATTGTTACCACCGAACTTTGCTGTTGGTACTACATCATCGCTCGTTCGGGGACCTGAAAATAGCAACGAAGCCATCTACAGTACGTCCTCTAAACACTTGACGCCGATTCACCTTCTACGGAACATTGTTTACTCCCGAAATCTGAAGCGTCATTGGGTCCTTAGATATCTCGAAGCTAGCTTTCCCAAGTGTAAATAATAAACTCTTGAATCCCGGGAGACCGAGTGCGCCAAAGCCAAGGTTTAGAAAGATCACACAACGAGGCATTGCAAGGTTCAACATAATTGTCATTGATTATATGTTACAGACCGCCATCACGGCGACGTTTCCTTCACCCTAATCATCCCTCGTAGACCCTGAGTTTCCATCTTCAATAGAGCCAACTACGAGTACTATATCGTATCCAGGAGCCCCCCAAACAGGGTATGGTAGTGAAGATGACAGGTTCGACGGAGGACATAGGATAGTGTAGAGACTTCCGGGCGCGCTTTAGGGTGCTAGATCACCCAAACCTTCAACATGCGATGATCCGATGCTGCTGCTGCTTCAGGAAAACATATCCCGAAGATGTGAATCTTGTCCAATGGCGACCCGAACGCCCCCAACATCGAGAACATTGGGGAATGCTCCTCGCAGTAGCAGCATAGGAGTGGGATGCGGTGGGTATCTCAAAGATTGGCCTGTAAAAGTCGCATTCAATGAACGATACACGGGCTGACATACCTAGAGCTGCAGCGCTCGAACTAGCACTCTAAGCCTGTTGTCAAGTAATTCGTATCGGAAATGTGCTAGTGACAGTGTTCGAACACTGGGATAGGCGAGTTCAATGTAATGCTTCCTTGAGCGTAGGTTCATGTGGTAGATGGTGATGGTCGATGAAAATGCGGAATTCCAAATGATCGTAGTGTCTGTGCACCTTCATCTGCATCAACTCCCAGCCCAATGACCTATAGCCCGTGGATCTTTTTCTCCTGTAGATCCAAAAAAACAGGGACACGGGGACCTGATGAGGTTTGACCTCGATACGCGTGAGTACTATGCAATTCAAGGCTGGATTCTCAAATGCTATTGGAATGGCCGCAGTCGGTAGTTGACCGATGGGATGAGAGTAACGGGATGAGATTCGGATTTAGACTGGGGAAGCAGAGTTGGCGTTGTGGAAGCCTCGAAGGCTGCTTGGTTGAAACTGGCTGGAGGAAGGGATGGCAGCATGCCCTTCTGTCGACAGTGGGATTTCAGTAGGGGGTATCTTCGAGTACTTGGTATAGCTAGAAGGTTTCAAAATGGGGCACAACTTTTGCAAAATGAATCGCTGCACGCACACTTTCTTAACTGTTCCATTGAACGATGATCACAACCATGCACCCACTTCCTCCTTTGACCATGTCTCTTCGGGTCTCTATAATTGTTATACCTATTATTCCGCACAGGGCCCATTCGAGCGAGGAAGTTCGATCTTCCAGTCGGTAAATGTCAAGTGTGGTGGATGTGTCGGGGAAAGTGTGCTACATAGTCGCGATTGGTGGGCGCTTGCACTCAGCGCGACTCATTTTGGAGTCATTCTTAATCGCAGAAAAAAAGATGTTGGCATTGAATAAACTAAATGATACGCTTGCTCTGGACGTTACCGAAATGATTGGGTGCTACGCTACACTACTATAGAGGACCCCGCCGAATAACTAGGGCGCAGAGAAGGTGAGATGTTTGTCGTCCCGGACAAAGTTTCCTCCGAAGGCCCACTACGATACAAAAAGGTCATTGTGAGGCACGGAGGTTGAAAAAACCTGGAGCTTACGTTTATAAAGCCGCCATCGCCCTCGAGCACGAACTCGCCAGCTTTCGCTACATAGATTTCATATCTTGAGAATGCTCAACATTAGACAGAGGTCAAGTGTTTATAGGTATCGAAACTTACCCAATAGTGCCCCCAAGCTAGTCAAATGAAAATTGCTGTCAATTGCGGTATAAAGGACGGTCAACTTCAACTTCAACATACCTTGACGTCAAACTCTTGGTGCTACATATCCGAGTATTAGCGATTAGGCGAGCAATAGAAGACCCAGAACTCACTCGATGTGCCCAATCAACGCCTTGTTCACCTTCCCAGTTCGCAGTATGCTTTGGATGAACAATTACAACATTACTGGTTCACAAAAGTCTGTCAGTTTTGAACTGGGGCCAGAGATATTTACGTACTAGTCTGGGTGCTCAGCTAGGGATCGAGCAACAGTCTCTTGTGTAAATCTTCCCCGGTTCTACGTGCAGTGCAGGTCAGTCAAAGAGCTGACACTTCCATAGCGAAATCAGCCTCTAGACACGAACCTCGTCATCGTCTGCTGCTAACCCTGTCAAGAAATCGATGCCGAATTGTGCGACTTGGGCAACCACCTCCACGACTGCTAATGGACCCTGTCGTGCCTTTAAGAAAACGTATTAGTGTTCACTCAGCTATCGTTCCCAGTAGGTTCGTTTACCTCTAAGGTCTCATTCACAGGTGCGGATGGCGGCGGCGGCGGCGGAGGAGGAGCAGCATTGCCAGCCTGGGATGCAGCACTCCCTGCTTCAATGATAGTCCCCACAACATCGATGCCTGTTGCAGCCTTGTCGAATGTTCCTAGAAACATGTCTCAGACGGGGGCAGCAGCGTACAGACGCTCGACGAACCTGAAGAACTGGTTTTGGAAGTTTGCTGAGGTTTTTGAGGTCGAATACGACCGCGAATCGGGATGGCAGAAACAGAAGCCAAGATGGAGAGAGCGAAGATGGCGCCGAACTTCATTTTTGTCGTCAAGTACAAGATGTCGATAGCGATATGCTGGTAGCTGGTTATGAGGCGTAGACCAGAGAGTGCGCTCAGCGCGGTGTTGGATTAGATAGAGACTGAGGAGAAGGAACGAAGAGTTGAAGACTTGCTTGCAGATCGAGCCTTCCACGTTCTCTCCTTTATACTGTTCTGTGATCCCCCTTCTTCTACGTACATTAACTCAACTCTAACCCCAAAAACGCGACCAGCCGGGTAATATTTCGCCAGTACCCTCCATCTTGACCCTCGAATAGTGCGATGCATCTTGGAAAATCCCTCAAACTAGATGTAGCTCCAAGATCTGACCGGAACGTGATGCTAGGTCAGTGGGATGACATCTGAGCACATTTCAACGCACCCTATATCACTAACGAAGCTGGCCAAAGGCATCCCTCCATGATCTATCATACAGCATTATACGGCTCTATGGAAGAGGTCTATACCGGTCAATTGTGGCCATAACTCGGATCGTGATGAAAACATGCGAGCAGATCATCCGGTACTTCTTGAGGCGATCCCTAGGTTTCAAGGTGACAGATCCATCATTTGGGCTCCCGAAGATCATATCGTCTCCTCATTTGTTTTGGGATTTACGGGGAGGTAAGTATGGCTGATGTCAAGCTTCGGACTAGCTGGCAGTGGGCTGTCAGGTTTGAGACTTTGAAGAACAACGGTCGTCGAACTCGCGAATTTCCATCTGCAAGTATGTGATTCCTTTGAATTCAGAATCTAAGAATCAATGTTGGGCCTCAGCTGAGATCTGAGAAACGACTGTACCTTGTGAGCATATTCTGAACAAAGAGAAAAGGTCAATCCACGAGCGCCTGAATGCTATGCGTCTTCCGCTCATCCAACTCCGGCAACACTCTACACTTCCCTTGACCAACTCCCGCTCACACATCTACGCCCAAAACGCTCTTACCAATGCCTTCTCCCACATCCTCCCCAACCCTCCTCCGCCACCAATGCGCGGTGGACCCCTCATGTTCTTAACTGCCGCAATCAAGGACAACATTTGCACCTCAGACATGCCTACGACGTGTTCCAGCGCAATTTTGCGGGACTTTCGCTCTCCTTTCGATGCGACTGTCGTTAAATTACTCAAAGAAGCCGACGCAGAAGTCATAGGAAAGACGAATTGCGATGAATTCGGTATGGGGTCTCTAAACACCCACTCGATCCACGGAGCTGTCGTCAACCCTTTTTCATTGACCGAAAAACGTTCTGCGGGTGGTAGTTCGGGTGGTAGTGCAGCAGCCGTAGCTGCAGATATGTGTTCTATCGCTATTGGTACGGATACTGGCGGTTCGATACGTCTACCGGCGTCGTATTGCGGTGTTGTTGGATTTAAACCTTCTTATGGACTGATAAGTCGTTGGGGAGTGGTATCATACGCGGATAGCTTGGACTGTGTGGGTGTGTTGGCGAAGGGTGTTGTGCTTGTAAGAAATGTTTTTGGTGAGTACTTTGCTTGTTAATTGTCGGTTTTACTTACGGCGTTGTAGACGTTCTGGACATCCATGACCCAAAAGACCCGACGTCTGTCTCGGCTTCTGTGCGCAAAGACCTTGAAAAGACATATTCCGCCAACCAAACTTCTCTACAAAACCTCCGTATAGGCATTCCGACGCAATATTTCCCCACAGAACTATCGCCTTCTATACTCGCACCTCTCCGACGCACACTATCTCTTCTCCAAGAACAGGGCGCAACGCTAGTCCCTGTGGATCTCCCCATGACGAAATACGCGTTGGGAGCATACTACGTCTTGGCTAGTGCCGAAGCCAGTAGCAACCTCGCGAGATATGACGGAGTCGAGTACGGTTTGCGGGTTGAGAACCAAGTAGCCGGAGGATACAAAGAAACACGTTCGAAAGGTTTCGGTGAAGAAGTCAAAAAGAGGCTTTTGTTGGGGACTTATGCATTAAGTGCCGGGTGTGTACCTTTCACCTTTCATTCACATCCTTCCTTATATCTGACATCTGATGCGTATAAACAGAGCATACGATAACTACTTCCTCCAAGCACAAAAAATCAGACAACTCATTCGGGAAGATTTTGATCATGTTTTCCGATGGACACGGTCCACCACCACTACCCCAAACACGAAAGATGAGAAAGGCGTAGATGTTCTGATACACCCAACAGCTATCCGAACCGCTCCTCTCCTCTCTTCCGTGGCTACGTCCGATGCTGCAGAGACGTATTTACAGGATATAATGACAGTACCGGCTTCGTTGGCTGGATTACCTGCGTTGAGTGTTCCTGTGCCGGGAGATGGAGATGGAGAGTGGCCGATTGGGATGAGTGTTGTAGGACAGTGGGGTTGTGATAGAACGGTGTTGGATGTTGGTGGAGTTGTGGAGGCGTTGAATAGTCAAAGTTAGAGTTGGGGTTGTGTGTATATATCGTCACATAATATCCAGGAATTCGAGTTGGGATGTCGTGGAGTCGTTCAATCTCAAGGCCGCGTTCTCATTTCTCCGAGAGCAGCTCTCGCGTGTATATATGCTCCGTCCAGTGGTTATGTCAAGATTGGCTGGCTCCGGGAGTCGAGTTTCCTTAGACTCTCACTAGTATCGAAGAACAACTCTAAGCGTCGACGTCCATATGTTGAGGTGCATGCTACGCCCTCCTAGTGTGCCTGGTCGATTGCTGGGGCTGGTGCTTCTAAACGATCAGGTTACTCGTGCTTCTTGAATGACATATTTATTTCGTATTCTACTTATGTCCATAGCTAGTATATTCTTGCTCAAGCGGGCTCACGTTCCTGACGGAATGCCGAACCTCATTGTCTTTGCTTTGTCTTTCGTTGGGAGACCATCTTCAGAATCAAGCAAAGAGCACGACTCTTCAGAGTTACTTGTGCTAAAGATTGAGGAGACATGGGTATGGGATAGTGACTCTGATAGCGCTGGGGAACCTGGAGGCACGTCTAGAGGTGGAGCCGGGGACCCTTGAGACGCCACACTTGAGAGTGTTACTATCAAAGAGCCAGGGACGAGTCCTTCTTCAGACTCCCCCTTCGAGTATGTCGCCATCTGATTCTCCAAGCTCCGTCTTTGCCCCTCAAATTGTATCCTCCTTTCTTCTACAGTTTTGCCTGTAATCGACAATGCAGCTGCTCCAAGAACTTCCTTGGAGCATCCTTTTACTTGTTAGCTTCATGAAAACCTACCAAAAGAAGGCCTACATACCCGAATCACACCAGCCAAATCCCAGGAACGTGGCAACATCTCCTAACTCATCACATAACTGCATCTTGCCTTTGTTCTCTGTGTCCTCCGCAACATCCATTAAACTGACTTGCAACGGGACAAGAGGGATCGTCCGGATACACAGCCAGTTGTCGAGGGCCTCTGAGAAATCTACAATAAACACCTTTCCTTCATGGTTGCAGAGGATATGGTGTTCAATTTCCGGGATGCTAAGCTGTCCATGATATATTCCATAATCATGTAACCTTTCGGTGGCGGTTGCGATCGCCAAACTGGAGAACGAGTAGCCCCAATGATGAAAATTGCATGCGGAGTTTACACACTTTTCCTTGTCGCGCAGCTCCAGCTCCCCTATAGCCTTTCCACAATACTGAAGAATCTGACATTCCACGATACCGACTGTGCTCGTACTGTCCGATCGCCATATCCCATAATGCTTTGGGACCAAGACACCTTGAAATTCTGACAAACTAGTTTGATAGAAGCGTGCCTCCTCTTCCATGGCATTGCGACACTCTTCCCATGCCCCTGATAGAAATTTCTGAGATATATCCGTGTGAAAGAACGCCTTCAAAACAATAAGAGGGACATCTGATGCGTCTTTGCCGATGGGTGTGCAGAATAGGATGATTGAGGGCTTGACTGGTTGATCGAATGCGCCGCATAACTCGATGGGCCCAAAGTGTTCGTACATGCCAGAACCGAGCTGGATGTGCGACACTTCAAAACTTGAAAATCCCAATCTATGGGTGGCAACGTCCTGGGATACGAGATGAAATGATGTGGGTTCAGCCTCCGAGGGAAGCTTGATGGAGATGGTCGTAGTCTGAGCCATTGAGACACCGTGGCCGTGACAATGTCACAACTTGAACTTCGCTTTCTTGCTTCCTCCACCATGGATACCGGCCAATTTCTTCGGAGCTTGCTCAACTCGCCCAAGACATACTGGCACCCGATTCCACCGAGACTTATTCCCGACTCCGACGCGATTTTGACGCCCTTCTTGCTGTTCGAGAAGAAACCACTGGCTAGTGTTACTATAGTATGTCATGGCTGATCTGTCTGCAGTCGCTGCCATGTAAGCAAGGTATAGCAAGTTAAGGAATGAAAGAAATGACTAACCTCCTCAGATAGACCATCTGTTAAGGTACATGCTACGGCCTACTAGTGTGCCTGGTCGGTTCGTGGTAGGCTGCTAGCATAAGATAGGAGTATTCTCGTGCGTAGCTAAAGATTATGGGTATTTTTCAGGCTGCCAATGGAACTTGAAAGGATAGCAATTAAAATCAGCATTGTGTGACAACTTGAAGCAAGGTTTACATATGTACACGTTCGAGCATCCAGCACCCATAAATCCTTCCTCTGCCTACTAAAACAACCACCGTCACACTTAAAACAGCCTAACGAAATTACTCGGGAACACATATCTCCCCGGCTGCCTCCTTTCCTCATCCAACAACTCTCCGCTCCACCATCCATCTTCAGGAGTAGCCGTAACAGCGATAACATCCCCAGCTTGGAACGAAAATTCTTCGTCGATGGTTGCGTCATAGTCGTACATTGCTTGGACTGTGGGGTATGCGAGTTGTTAGTGTACACCACAGAAATGGGGAAAACGAGACACGTACCATAAAATTGGATAACCTGTCCATCCTCTGTATACTGCGCACCTCCTTGTCCCGGTTGTGGCGAAGGCGACCGATGAGAGTACCCCGAAGTCTGTTGTTGCGGATGTAATCCCCTTTGCTGCTGCTGCTGTTGTTGTTGTTGCTGGGGTTGATAATACGAATTGCGCTGCTGTTGATAACCGGCACCGGCACCACCACCACCGTACGAACTCGCATAAGAGCCTTGCTGTTGGTGTCCTCCTCCGTATCCGTACCCAGTCTGCTGAGGTTGCTGATACCCCGTCTGTTGAGGTTGTTGGTATCCGGTCTGTTGATACCCAATTTGTTGTTGTTGTTGTTGCTGGTACCCAGTCGCCTGAGGCTGCTGATAAGCAGGCGTTTGTTGCACCTGCGCTTGGGCCTGTGCTTGGTACGCCCCCGTCTGCTGGGGTGCTTGATACTGGGGCTGCTGTTGTGGAACCCCGCTCAGTCTCCTCTGTACCTGCTGCAATGGTGGCGCAGACAATGGTGGCGGCGGCGGGACCTGCATAGGTATCTGCTGCTGCTGTTGTTGGGGATGAACGACGGTGCTTGGCCGGTACTGCGACTGAGTCTGTGCGTGGTTGGGTGGGACTTGTACCGGCTGCTGTTGCTGAGGCTGGCTCTGATACCTAACAGCCATTTCATCGTGTAACACCCTCCCACTAGGATCTAACGCAATACCAACTTGGTTCGGCGACGTTGATCGCTGGGGTTGCTGTTGTTGCGATAGACGATTGACGGAGAGAGACTTGGGCACGCGACATGCTGTGGTTCGGCGTGTGATATCCCTGGGGTTGTTGAGGCTGAGGCTGAGGACTTGGGCTCCTCCGCTGTGTAGGAGGCGGGGGTACATTCATGCCGATGCTGTTCCGTGGTTGGTGTTGCTGATAGCCTGGACTCGGGCTGGGGCTCCTTTGTACCATTGCTCCGCCCATACTACCCACACTAGGATTCTGCGCATGTCCAGAAGAATGGACCATGATCTGTCCAGGATTAGGACTTGGACTTCTTCGTACCATAGCTCCTGGGCTCGGAGAAGGACTCCTCGATCCGTGTGCTCCAACGCCTGCATGTCCGTGCTGGGATGGGGGTCGACTCAATCTTTCTTGAGATTGGGACTGTGAATGAGAATGACCGTGCTGAGGCGGTTCCGCGATGAAAGATCCGCGTCTACTCTGACTTGCACTCTTCCTCTCACCGGGAAGGGACTGGTGATAATCCGCCAATACGCCTTCGACAGGAACATTCGAGGAGGCTGGTTTGGGAGCCTGCATAAACGCTGCTGTAATCTGCTGCTGGTGGCCTCCTTGTGAGTTACTAGGTGAATGGTGGGCGGAAGAAGAAAGGGGTGGTGGTGGACCGACGATCATTTCTGCAGAGTTGCGGTAATCTTTCGTTGGTGAAGAAGAGAGTGGTTGGAGTTGTTGCTGCTTCCATGGTAGCTCGTCTCGAGGACGCTGGCACCAACGCCGTTGAAGTCGAAGTTGATGCACGTTTGGTACTACCCCTTCTTAATGTACCGGCATTTGGACCCACAGCGTTCTGTAGCTTCCTCCAACTGCTTCGCTAGCGGATCGTCATCTCCACCGACCGTGGACGTAGGTCTCGATATCGATGTAGATGTGGGCCTCGCATAAGAGCTTCCCTGGCTTGTTGTTGTGGATCTCGACTGAGATCGACTTTGTAGGCATTGGCACCTACTTTGATGTACGTCTCCGCTGTGGGGTCTATAGGTTCTTCACCTGGCAACGCAGGAGGAGGAACGCGTGTCGTGGGTTTACGTGTGATCAGTTGCTGCTGTTGGTATGACTGAGGAACAGAGGAAGACGAAGGTGGTTGTGGGGAGTGCGGAGAGGCATTGCTGTAAGCGGTTGAAGAAGATGGCGGTTGCGGCGACGTTGGTGGACGGGCAGACGATGCAGAAACGGATGATGCTGGGGAGTGAGCTATGCCATTGCCCATTGAGCTGCCCACGGCTAGGTTGTCTCGTGAGTGCAGCCACCTCCTGCGATCCTGAGTTTCTGTTCCCAGCTCCTCTTCCTGCGGTATTGACCGGCTCTCCTCCTTCCTCGATACCACTCTCCTCTCCATCAGAAGGTGGCATTGGACTACCCCTTTGTGAAGATACAGCTCGTTGAGACGATCGTACAAAGTTGGCAGGCCGCATGCTGGGCTGATGGCTCGTAGCAGCATCGGGAGAGTTAAAGTTGATGAACTGGGGTGGGGCTTGTATAGCATTGCCTGTAGCAAAGTCCAAAACAAAGTTTTCCATTTCTTTCTCAGTGTCAACTTGTTCGAGCGATACACGCATTTTTTCACAGGACTGTGAGTTGACTATAGTTAGCAAACAAGAAGAGAAACACAGTGACCAAGACACACCTCGTCATCGGAAACACAGACCGTCGACACGGCATTTGCGTACGCCCACATGTTGTCCTTCATGAACTCCAGCCTATCCTCTTCCAAATCCTGACACGTATCACAGAATGTCTTCCAATCCAACTCCCATTTCGCCGCTGTATCCTTGAACGCACGGGCAAAATTGGCAAAATCCCGTTCGTTGGCTTGGACAGTCTGTTGTGCTCTTTCCAATTTGTAGTGAATCTTCTCGAGGTCACGGCCTTGGACGAGAGTGCTTTGTGCGGTATAAGAGTTGATACGCATACAGTCTTGTTCATATTTCTCCCGAGCTTTGGATACATATGATTCCTGAGTCTGTTTTTGTTTGAATTGTTTCTCGATGGTGGATGTGTAGACCTTTTTGTGGTGCGCCTGTTTAGAGCAAAACAATGCCACTTGTGCTTCAAGATCGTTCTTGATCTGATTGTGAAGCGTAGAATGGAACGTAGATTGGCGTTCTGTCTCCAGAAGAATTGTATCCAAACTGGTACGCAACTCGCCCACTTCATCCCTACCCAAAGTCACCTTGGACAGTCTAGCTAGACGTTTAGCATAATCCTCCTCGATGGAGGCCCTTTCTTTCCAGAAATTTTTGAGTTCGTCCATGGTACGGATAGCACCACGCATTCGAGCGAAGAGGACGTCAACCCCTGCATCGTTGGGACCCCAAAAGTTGTTACAGAAATCAGAGGTAGATGTAGAACCATTGGTTTTAGATGAACGATAATACTTTGAGAGCGAGGTTGTCGACGGTTGCCGTCGAGCAGCGGACGACATATGGTAGGTGGTGGTGGGAGAGGATGAGCAAGCCCCTGCCTGCATGTTCGAGTTGCCTGTTTGGGTTGCACAGCCCGCAGCGCCCCTTGTCCTCATCATTCAAATATTCAACCCTGTGTCACTGCTATTCATGTTACTCACCGTGTTTCTTGTCTTTTTCACGACAAAAATTCGTTCTGGTTTCGGTTGAATGATAGCAGGCATGTTCGTGTCTGATCTGCCTCGCGAAAGCACGAGGGGAAAGGCGATCTTTTTACCTTCTAAAGGTATGTTATCATGCTTCCAAACGTCATGATTGTTTGCTTATTCCTATGCTGGCATTATGATTTTAGCGAGAGAAGAGCCTTGGCTAGTATGTACCTCACCGCGCTGTAAACAACGATATTGGATAGACTTACACGGGAAAAGGACAAGCGAGAGCATATCAAGGTCACTACAAGATTGACATATTGCTACCTCTTAATGACCATCCAATCCTGCCCACGCACTCCCGTTGTCGCCATATTACGCGTCATTTACTCCAGAACAATGTGATATACGAAGGGTTGTTGCTAAGGAGAGAACGAAGCCGCCTAAGGGTACGAGATGCACACCAGTAGACAATCAACTCTCGACTGGTCAGGTATGTACACCCCTTCTCAAAGAAACGTGTTTCATTGACCTCATTGATGCCAGATACTCTTTTACGTGGGAACTGCAATGCTGGTGCCATCGATTCGTTTGGCATACGGTTTGGAGGATAGGTCTCTGAATTCCAAGCTGTAACCCTCGACAGCTTCTTCGTCCTCGGTGCTTGCGAGAAGGCAAACGCAATTTCGTGCTCTTCAACATCTTGGATCGACGATTCGTGGATGTAACATGAACAGTACCCACATACATAAGGTATCTGATACACGAAGATAGTGCCTATTATTACATAGATAGAAACATCAAGAGACTTGGTTTAATGATCTGTGGATACGAGAATACACATGAAGAGAGTAACCATATCGGAACGATGAATACATGCTATTTGAGACTCGCTCTCGCTCGTAAAACTACCAAACACAGATATGAAAACTGTCACCACCCATAAACTGAAGCTGTTGCCTGCAGCTCCATGTATCGACTCCATTCCAACTTTACTTCCACCGAGGTTTCAATACTCCAGCAGGCTGGGCACCAGTGACCTTTGTCGGCCGAGCTTTGCTGGCAGTCATAGCAGTAGCATCCGACGCAACTTGTCTCGCCGCGCCTACACCTGAGGCACCTGTTCGAACAGCAGATCGACTAACTGCATTCTGAGCCTGGGCCTGGGCCTGGGTTGTACCCCCATCTGAACGCCTACTTGAAATTTGTTTGGCGGTGCTTGCTGAAGAAGGCCGTTTAGACTGAGCTTGAGGCTTTGGTGGCTGTCTGAATTCTGTCGAGTGCGTTGAGTCTAAGGCTGCTTTGAAACTCAACTCCAACAACTATCGCCGTCCGTATATAACACCTTCTCAAATATCAAAAACTTCGAACACTTCAGGAGCAGATGCCACTAGGTCCCATTGGTCTTGATTCTTCGTAAAGTACGACGGAGTGGGAATCCCTTCTATTTCTTTCCGGTCCTCGCTAAATGCATCATATCCGAACGATATCACCGTGAAGGGGTCACCATTGGGACGACATGCTGTACAGTCTGGAAACCTGCTCCTGTCGATCGCATCCAGGATCTTCCCAATGAGGCGGTCGACCAGTCCGCTTGACTCGTCGACCCCTAGCACTTTGGCGCACTTTTCCCAATCGAGAGCTATTCCCTTGACGTAGGTAGGCTGAAAGTGAAAGTGAGTCGATCGTTCAACAAAAATAATGAGTTTTACGAACCATTGGACGAGTGAAAAAGTTGGTTATTGTCTGTTATCAACGTTCGACGTTCAGGCTCGTCGTAAGATTATGTAAATAGTCACGTGAATATTCGTGGAAGAATTTAACTATATTCGAAGCGCGGCGCGCGCTCAAGGCCTCATCCCACCCTTGAAGCTGAATGTTCAAAGAGGCAGCCAAGTAACGCGACAGCCCTCCGAGTCTGTAGGAGAAAGCTTACTTACATAGCTTGGGGTCAAAGTTGTCCAGAAGCCTTGCGAGCCCTCTCAACGTCCTCGGAGGTAGTAATCCGCTTGTTCACCAGATATTCTCCTGAGAATGTCTTTCAGATTTGACCAATAACTTGTTGGGCAAATTCGTTTTGGTTCGGTTGGGAAGTGGCGTTTGGTATGATTTCGTTGACATTTCTGTTTGCGCTGATCCTTGATCTAGGGCTCTGGTAGGCGTCCTGAGGCACGTTACTAGTGCTTCTAGGGTCGCCCTACTGAACATTGTCTGTACCAAGGTTCATGTCCCTGGAAAGAACAAAGGTTTTGTCACCACCGCCTTGTACAAGGTTGCGTTTGCTGCAATACCTTTAATGGACGACGTGCTCGTTATCTACGCAAGCCTCAAGGACTTCTAGGAGGACGTTTCGGACTGGATGCACATGAACTTCAGTACTTCCACCTATGGAATCGACAGAGTAACGGAATGGGCGAAGTCAAGATAAGGCAGCTGTATCAGCTCATCTCATCAGGAGGTTTACTCCTTGCTTAGCTAGACTTAGTCAGTATTAGAGAACCGGTAAAATGGGATATCGCCACGAATGATTCTGATTATATCTCTGCTCTCCAAAAATGCTGAGTTGCGACCTGATTGCGACCTAGGTTCCTGGTCGAGCTGTAAGCGCATGTAAGCGCCGGAGACTAAGTTGAGCGCTTACAATAGCCCTGAAATTTTCTCTCGATCCATCATGGCAAGAGCGACTCAATTCACGTCCACCAAGCCAAAACCTACGAAAAAGGCTCGAATTGAGGAACCAAAACTATCTCAGTCTCTCAAGGTTGAGAAATCCAAGATCAAGGAGTCATCGTTCGAACCACAGGCTTCAGCCAAAAGCAAAGGAAAGCAAAAGGAATCGCAAAAGGATACGGATGTTTCCCCACCCAAGAAGTTCAAAATTGTTGCTGGATCATACGAAAAGCTTCTCTATGGTCTCGAAGGCAGCACATCTTCCACCGGAAACTTCGAACTCAAGCCTGTATTCATTTTCCCCGCTCACGTCTCGTGTATCAAAGCCGTAGCCGGGTCACCTGGTGGAAAATGGCTTGCTACAGGAAGTGCGGACGAGATTATCAAAGTGTGGGATTTGAGAAGGAGAAAGGAAATCGGTGGCTTGATGCACCATGAAGGTGAGTACTACAGTTCGCTCTGTAGGCGTCTACGCTAATAATCCTAAAGGCTCGATAACACATTTACACTTTGCCTCCCGTTCTCATCTTATCTCCGCCTCTGAAGATGGTACTCTATGTTTGTTTCACGCACGGGATTGGTCAGTGCTACGTGCACTAAAAGGACACAAAGGACGCGTCAACGCTGTTGCTGTCCATCCATCTGGAAAGGTCGCGTTAAGTGTCGGCAAAGATAGGACATTGAGGATGTGGGACCTAATGCGTGGACGGGGGTGTGCGAGCACCAAGCTGGGGAAAGGTGTGTTTTTGCCTCGCTCTACATGTCTATCAAAGAATGAAACCAACGATTACAGAGGGTGAAATAGTACGATGGTCGTCCACCGGAGAACTGTTCATCGTGATGTCCGGCACTCAAATCGACGTTTACGATACGGTCAGTCTCTCCTCTATTTTATCTGAACCTTTTCGTTTATGTTTTATTCTCTCATTATTACAGTCGATGAACCTCCTTCACACAATACGCCATCCATCTCGTTTGCACGATGCCAGGTTTACACCTCGTGTCAATGGTTCAGGCGAAATACTCCTGGTTGGAGCTGAAGACAAAGTCGTATCAATATACGACATCCCTTCATCCACAGATTCCGCTGAACCGCCCAAGATCATAGCCAAGTTGATTGGGCATTCAAATCGAATAAAGGCTGTCGAAACTCTTCGTATATCTCTCCCCACGTCGGCAACGACGATCGCGTGCACAGCTTCTTCGGATGGAAAAATACATGTGTATGATTTGGGATTGCTTCCTGAAAAGAGCGAGAACGAGGTCACGACTATTGAACCAGTGGCAGAGTATGATACAAAAGGGACGCGGCTGACGTGTGTTACGTTGGCAGATGGAGATGTTAGTGTCGCTGTTGCTGATGAGGCGACCGGAAACGGGAAAAGAAAACACGAAGACGAGGACTCGAACGAAGAGGAAGAAGAAGAGGAGGAGGAGGAAGAGGAAGAAGGGTGGAATGGTGTTGTAGAAGGTCAGGACAAGGATGAAGAAAGCGAGGAAGAGGAAGAAGAAGAAATCGAAGGAGAGGAAGAGGAGGAGGAGGAGGAGGCTTGATAGCACCGTACTGGGATTTCCAAGCTGGATCTCTCCAGTAGCAACAGCTCATAGTACTCTATCTTTTCAGCGGCACAACAAGTATTGATATGCTTACCTTCTACCGTTCGACTGATTTTCAAGTCAGACGACCTCCGGGTAGTGGGAATTGCAAGTTTCACTATGTCATCTCGTCTGATAGTTCGGAAAGCGTCCTTGCTCGGCAACGACCCGAAGTTGAATAGCCTCGGTACTAGATATATGTGTGCATCGCCAACAGGAGTCGAGTCGTGGTGGAAGTCTGCTCAAGCGCCCGGGCCCAAACTTATAAGGTATTCTGGCTTTTGTACTAGCAGGGCAGCAACAAAATTGATATTGCTACCATTTGAGTATCTGTTTGCTGCATCCGTATCTCCTCATGAACGACCTAGTTGCATTACTGTCGCATTCCGTTTTTAAAATCATCGCCGACTCAGATACCTACGTGAACTAATCAAAGGAAAAATTACTCAAAGAGGGAATTCGTCCCATTTATGTGAGCTCCTTTAACAATTCTTCCGACTCATGAATATGTAAGGGTACATACATAGTATCCACAACAAGATGTGATGGATTTGCCTACCTAGGTCGTGTTCAGAGTCAACCGAACAGAATGGTGTGGAAGGTCTCGGAAGTACGGGCCGCCATATTCGCCGGGGGAAAGAACGTTGCGCGGAGTAAAAATAATTTTGATATTTGATACCTCACATGCACACCCCGAATGTAGTGGACTTGTGAATGTCGACTGCACACGACGTTCATACTCACAATTTAGTTGTTGTGTCACTGTTGACTCGGAGACGATGAGCAGCACGGTGGTGGTCGGGAAGAAATAACTGGGTTCGTTGCCAAGGTAAATACATCTTTTATATACATATCCTTCTTCCTCCTCTAATCGTTTCCCTGCCATCACAGTCACGTCCTCCGATGGACAGGGATCAAACACATATTCTGCATCTGCATTCATCCTGCTGGGGGATGCCGCTCGTGCATGGAATCGAAGTGGCGTATTGACGGTTATAAAAGGCCTACAAACCAACGGTCCGAAATACAACTTGAAGGTCTACTTCCAGCCCTCTCAACCTAGTTCGCTATGAAACTTCAGTCGTTCTCCTCCATTCTCGCAATTGGTCTTTCGTTGGTGGCAAGGGCTGCCAGAAACATAACACACGGCGAGATCGAGACGAATGTCGCGCAAGGCCTCCGTCTTTTGACCTTGGCTGACAATGCCGACCCCGTGTGGAAGACCGAAGAGGAGAAGCTTGAGCTCAAGAAACAACGTGTTCCATTTGTGAGTCTACCATCGTCTACGTACACGCAAGGTAACTCAAAGCCATATTTTCAACAGTTCGATGTTACATATGTCTACGAGAATCAGCGAAACTGGACATTCACCAAATCATTGGCTACTCTAACGACTTGTGAGTATGTGAAGTGTGCTGACGCTACAAGCGGTCTCTGAATAGAACTTTGAGATCCTCCTCCCTCCCACACCGCTCAAGTCAAACCAATCCTCGC
The DNA here is from genome assembly GCA_037176845.1 of Paramarasmius palmivorus. NCBI lineage: Eukaryota > Fungi > Basidiomycota > Agaricomycetes > Agaricales > Marasmiaceae > Paramarasmius > Paramarasmius palmivorus. The sequence continues at coordinate 71,619 of JAYKXP010000039.1, read as the reverse complement.
CACACTTTCCATCCCTAACATGCAAGCCGATCTCACTACCCTAACCGCCTTCAACAACCGCTACTACGCCACTACGACTGGCGTACAAGCCAGCGATTGGGTCTTGAACAGAGCAAAGACTGTGAGTACTAATCGTCCACTCCGCACTACGGCGGCTTAACTGGTCCCATCGTCGTCAAGATTGCTACCGGACGTGCCGATATTACCGTCACTCAATTCAAGCACAACTTCGCGCAATCCAGTGTTATCGCACGTATTGCTGGGGCAACTTCTCCATCAGGGCCGGTAACAATCATTGGTGCACACTTGGATTCTATTAACATTGCAAATCCGGTCAATGGTCGTGCACCGGGCGCAGATGACGACGGAACTGGCACTGTCAACTTGATGGAAGCATTCCGTGCTCTTGTCGCCGCTGGTTTCAAACCCTCGACCCCTCTCGAGTTCCACTGGTACGCTGCCGAGGAGGCTGGTCTATTAGGATCCCAGGACATTGCTACCAACTACAAGATGAATGGGGTCCAAGTCAAGGCTATGATCCAGTTTGATATGACCGGGTAGTTAGTAACCGTTTACTCTGCCAGGAGGTTTTAATAGTGACCCTTAATCAGTTTCAAGCCAAACACCCAAGAAGTCATTTCTCTCATCACCGATAACGTCGACGCAGGCTTGAATGCATTCCTCAAGCTCGTCATCGCTGCCTACAACAGTATTCCCGCTGATCCGTTGGACGACCCAGTGAGCTTTCTATTTATACGGGGATCGAGGTCACACATTTATAGAAATGATCTACAGTGCGGTTACGCGTGCTCTGACCATGCTAGCTGGAACAGCGTCGGATACCCAGCAGCCTTCCCCTTTGAAGCCAATTTCGAGGCCGAGAACTATAATCCCAACATCCATACATACCACGACACTACCGAGGTTGCTGGTTTCTCGTGGACGCATTCGCTCGAGTTCGTCAAACTGGCGGTTGCGGCTACATATGAACTGAGCGCGTGATGCTTTAATTACAGGTTCTGAGTTATACGTGTAACGAGAATTAAGGTATTATGTACGGATGAGTATCAAGTGATACAGTAGTTAAACAGTTGGGCTCTTCTTGTGGTTATGATGAGATTGCAACGCCTAAGATGTAGAATCCACACCGATATCTTGTTGCTCCACATTTTCGCGAGCGATGTCAAGGATGGTATTCCTCTCGATCTGAGAAAGCTCGTGGACATTCCGAAAGGAAAAGTCTGGAGGCATAGCAGTTTCAGCGTTGCCCAAATTGATTCCGAGAGTTACGCAAACTATAATGCTGGTTGAGGCGATTCCCTATACACGCAGATAAGATTCTTGTTGTTAAAAGAATACAGAGACCCACCGCAATCGAGGAAAGAATGCGCATCGACAATTGTGCAGCAGTGGCTTGGATATAAAAATCGGTATAATTGTGCGGAGTATGCCTCGGCCATGTTAGCTTGATCACCAGTATACTGGCTATACTGGTGCAAATTGAGTACACCACTCCCGATTCAATTCTAACAGCAGGTTAGCCCAAATAATCGGATAAAGCATTTACCAACACATACGAAGCAGCTATCACTATGCTGTACACTTTCCTGGGCTGTGGTCGCAAAAAGGGCATTATTTCTCGAAGCAAACTAAGGATGCGGAATGCTATGGTCAGAATCTTCCTTTAGCCTCCGTAATGATGATTTTGAGCTTTTACAGACAGACCTATGAGGAAAGATAGAAGTAGGTTGTTTAACCCAATGACTAATCCAGCGATACCGGCAGCCACGTCTTTGAAACTGTACGTCTCTATTCCAGCGGCGTTTCTCAACGTATGAGGAAGAACCCAGGCTGTCAGGACCAAAGCAGAGGCTGGAACCAAAGTAATATAAGCTTGAGTAAACGAGGTCAAAGGCACTTACTATGGCTAACCACGGCGATGACGATCGATGGAATGATAGTCTTCCATTTTTCTTCCCCATAATATATAGCACCGCCATAGCTGAAAGCACATATGTTGCTTAACCATGATGATAAATTGCAAAAACAGGACAGTCTCACAAGAATGAGATCTGCAATGGCACTGTATAACTTGAGTACGGACGCAGATGTAAAGTAACTCGGAACATACTTCGAGACAAGATTAAGATAGATCCCCGCGAAAGATATCTGAGTGATACGGGTCTCTGAGTGGCAACTACAACTTAGTGAGCATGAGAGTAGATACTTACCAGACAATCTAAAGATCATACCTAATACACCATGTAAGCACATCGGCGCTCAAACAAAGTGCAACATTGGCAGTCGAGAGCACAAACAAGAGAATGACAGCAGCTAGCTGTAGTTTGTATCGTGGAGATTCTTTCGCTCTGTTGGACAGAATATACGCGCAGAGACTGAATAGCACGGTGTGCAAACCTGAATTAAACGTTAGCACCAGCTCTTGTTGCGATAAAGACTTGAACCATAGAAGAAAAACTGAACCTAAAGAAAAAATGAGCTTCGGAAAACGAAAGTATCCTTGAACTCACTGCAGTAATGGAGATTTGCGCGAGTATGTGGGAGTTGTCCGGGGCCATCGTAATGCGGCGAGCTCGTATAGCTCGAAAAGATTTATAAAAGCGACAGGGAGCCAAAGCTATGTTGATCCGTGAAAGCCTTCAGCGTGCTAAATCGGTCACAACAAGAGCAAGGGTGCTATGATAGGCGGATGTCAACCTCGTCGGTTCCGGTTGATCATCTTCACCGCGTTCGTAGTGAAAGCCAAGCAGGGCGAGTGAGATCTGTCCATAATATATGCGACACCCCATCACACACGCTCCAGATAGCATTTCTGGCATGTAAAATGACTTCTGCACCAAGAGCGTCAGACTTGAACTGAGGTCGACGGAAGGATTAAGGTATCAACCATCATATGCAACGACTCGCTTTTGCTATGAACAAGGTTCCCTGGAAAAGCTATGAGTTCATGACAAAAACCACAGCGAGCAACATACTCGGCGGCAGCGGCAGTAGTGGGAAACATTCTGTTTCTAGGAAGACTGCGACAGCAAGCATATCTACCGGTCAAACACTCCCGAGAGCGGGCCTGTCGGAGCAGTAAGGTCCTCAAACGCATGCAACATCTATTCTTAAGTAGTATGTCGAGTTATCTCCGTAACCGTACCTTAACCACCGCTGGTCCCAGGGTTCGAATTCTTCGACCGAGCAACCACCTAAGGGACAACTTTTAGTCGCAAGAGAATCGCCTAGCCTATTCCAAGTCCGATTTTGAATGGAAGAACAGTGGCCTTCGAACTCGATAAGGTAGCAAATGTTGTGGTGTCAAATTGTGCCTGTTCGAACGATAAGAGAAATCATGATTCATTGCTTGTCAGATGAAAGTACATTGATAAAGCAACACGTCGAGCGTGATCTAGAAAACGTAGTGGTGGTGGTTGTCAGTGGGTGAAAGCTCTCGGAAAGAGACAGTGATGCACCGGGAGTACCGGGAGCACCGCCAACTTACAGTATCTATTTCTAACGAACTTGATTCCATGCTTGTGTCATGACTGTTTGATGAATGTCTTGGATCGGGAGTTGTAAGCAGAGAGAAAAATCTTTGAAGGTGGAAGATCTAAGACGAGACACGCGTGAGAATTTGAAATGGTTGGTCGCTTCGCCGGCCGAGGTGCAGCTCAATCACAAACTAGTCAAAATTCGGGTGAGGACCGCGAAGAGTAACCCATTTTATTGTATTCAGATACATTTAGATAAATAATCCACGTTGAAGTAATTCGATTGTAGTGTAATGTAACGATGAGAGGGTTAAATGAGTGAAATACGAATTACGCTCTAAATCACGAAACAAGATTTCAGAACTCCCATCCCGAAGTGAGCTTGGTAGCACCATTAGGATCGTACTTGATCTGGATCTCCCTCGACCGGGGCAGATTAGGGCCGAACAACGAACTGGTCGGGGTGTCGAATGCTGCGTAGTTGGGGTACAGCATGACATCAGGAGGCAACACAGGCCCTCCATCAGCGGATGCAGCACAGTTGGCGACATTGTCATTGATTTCCATCAGGGTATCATGGAACCATTGGTCTTGTGACTCGTCAAGCCAGTAAATTCTGACAACGGATGGTGCAAAGAAGGTTCTGGGTTCATGATAGTAAGCGGGAGGACCGTTGAACTAGTGGCTGAAGATCTCTTCGTTGAGTGGTTCGACAGCCATGGTGAACTGAGTGGCAGAGCGGTCAAAGGCTTCAGGTCCGTGGAGCTGAAGAATAGGCGTGTCAGAAACAGTCTAGGTATACGAAGGACTAACATCACCTTGATTTGGGCAGCGATGGTCATAAAGAGCATCGATCAGGCGAGTACACTTGCCTAGGAAGCACCGGCGGGTTAACCATAAACGCACTGAACAAAGTGGTAAGAGTGCTAGATGCCGCCGAGATGCACTTGGGCCATGGTAGTAGAAGAACACGGACGCGAACAGTCCTCCTTGCGATGGGTCGTAAGCGTAGATCACACCAATGACAGCTTTGAGGTCTTGGTTGTTAAGCTCAAACTGGGCAATTGCTTCGGCGAGGTTGTTGAGGTTTTCGAGGTACACGTTGAGACCACCCTAGATAGCAATTTAGCGTCAGCCTTTCGAGATCTAGGTAAGGAAATCGCCCTACCCAAACGGCAGGCTGAGCAATAGCCGTACAATCAATCTTGGTGACAACTCCGAGGTTGTTACCTCCTCCCTAATAACAAAGACCGTGCCAGCTTGGGAGTGCCATTGAGAATGGGGGACAGGACATGAACAAGGGTCAACTACTCACAGTCATATCTCCAATCCACAGACCCATACCCAATGCTTACGATAGCTAGAGTTCCACGAGTCGGTTTCTGTAGTGACTAGGGCATGGGAAGAGATGTAAGTAGTTGTATAGTCAGAGAAGGGAGAAACAGACCTATTTGAGAATATCAGTCTTTACATTTGAGCCCATGATGTATACTTTGTGCGCTTCCTGCATCCATAAAGGTTTAGTATGACTTTTATAAGTAGTGTAATCCCTGTAGAAAATGACCAACCGGGCAAGGTCAAGATTCAGGTCCACAGTAACCTATTATGGGCATAATCCTCGAGCGTTGTAAAGAGAAGAATTTCGGCAACTGAAAAGGATTATGGTGTATGAGGTGGTGGTTTGACGGAACGTTCTGACTGAGCGCTCAGACGCGTCGCGAACACTCTTGATCGTGAACTACCACCACCACACTCGCAAGCACCCACCTTCCATCTAACACAGTTCTCTTCAACTTGAGTTTTCTCATTATCGATGGAATTAGTGGTACGACTCATTGGAATCGTTTTGCTGACACACCCTTACTCTAGACCTCCAAAGCCGCCTACTACAGATCCACACTGAAGATCACCGGCCATCCTATCACGTTACACACCCAACGCTGTGAGATGCCTGCCTCTCTTGCTATTCAACTACCACCACCGAAATCTTCAGCCCTAGTCATCCCTCGCCAACAATGAGCTTCAATGCCTCGCAGGTCATTGTCGCCGGTCCAGCCGTCAACAACGTATCGCGCGACCAGGTCAACTTTACAGCAAGAGATGTCTATCTCAGCTCACTGGCGGAGCCTACGGAATACGACGAGGTATGTCCTTCTACTGTCATGTATTGTCATGAGCTGAACACGAAAATCATAGTTTAAACGGGTGACGACAGGGGACATGTATCTTTTGGAGGAGGTTCATCGGGATGGTATCCTAGGCTGCCGTTGTCCGTCATGTAGGACCCAGAGAACGATCTACAGCGTCGTATTACCTGAGCGAAAAATCAAGTGCACCGCCATCGAATACAAAGGCCCGGAGGCACAAGAGTTATGGGAGAAAGATTTCCGTCGTTTTTCACAAAACAGGTTCGTTACCGCCTTCCCCACCCAACAACTTCACTGACAACCAGATAGGTCCCCGGACGCATGGCAACTCTACGCCCTGAACCGATCCAAAGTCCCGTTTTTGATCTTCCATGACAGTGAGTCTTCCTCCTTCAGCAATGCCGTAGACTGATCAAGTTGGTGCAATAGAGCTTGTTCCTCTTGCGCATTTCTACAAAAAATCGTTTTGGGGGAATATGTTTGTTTATCGGTTGAGGGTGCATCTTAAACTTGGTGTTTCCTGTACCTGCAAAGCTAACACACTGTTCTTTTAGAAGAAATTGGATTGCAATTTCAAGCAGATATGGTTGAACACGAGAGGGACACTGATTAAGGGACCTGAGGGGCCTTGGGTTCCAGTCGAATATGCCGGAGAACCCGATGGAATTACTATCCCACCCTCAGCAAAGATGCTACAAGACGACATTTCCTTTCAATTCTTCCAGAAATTCCCTTCAACAACGATGGACTGTCTCATTGTGCTATCTGCACAGCGTGATGACTCAAGTTCACCGCTCAACCTTTTTGATGAAAAAGCGCTCTACATCCCACCGGAAAACCCCCCAGAAATCCTCGATGGGCACCGCTTTGATACTGTTTACTCCCCTTCACTGGGGGCTGTTGCGAGGTGGCGGGATGGAGGGGCGTTGTGGAAAACAGATAAGGAGGGGCTGGTGGATAAAACAGTACTGGATGATGGGCTGATTCGGTGAGTGAGCGTGGGCGCAAATGGTTCAGTTTTGGGTGCTGATTTCTAAAGTTTGAAGTTAGACGGTCCAGATGTCGATGCTAGGTTTCACTTTGAGTGGCTCAGCTTTCAGAAGAGTTGGATGTCACAAAGCTCAAGGATCATTGATGGCTGCGGGATGTCGGGAACAGAGGAACAATGCTGTATGTATTCCCCCTTTATCATGTTGACAATTGAAGTCATCATTCTTCCTCTGCATAGTTATAGTTGACCCCCCGGATCTCATTCTTGAATCAACATTCTTAAGCTCCTTGAATCAACAAAGACTCTTACCACTTGAAACACCCCCGCCCATCTACCTCTTCATCTACCCTTTCCCCATGACGTTGGCTGAAATCAAATCATGGAGGAAAAGCAGAACCCACTTCTGGTCTCTTGATGAGAATGGGCAATCTGAGATGACGAAGGAGGAATGTAGGCGATGGGGAGTTCCAGAGCTGAATGCACATGTGGAGTCCTTTGATGAGCCAAAAGTCTATGCATGGCCAAGCCATGTCTACACTGCCATCCGCAACTGGCAAGTCGCTCGTGGCTTCGACCCCACCACTGCCGATTTTGCTCGGAGTTTGATATCCAGAGTTCGATATCCTCATCGATAACGAGACAACGGGAAGTTGGTTTGAAGAATTTCATGGTTAGTCTCACAATCTTGCAGTTGTTTATACATTGCCAATTTACGATTCACAGAAAACTCGCCTACTACCGACAAGCAAAGCAACCAAAGTTTGCCGGAAGAAATTGATACACCTCCGGCGGTTGAAGGTCAGTACTCCATTCGATGCACCATTGGTTCTACTATCTCACTTCAAAGCAACAGCGATGGTTCCTCAGCCTTCACGATTCACCATGCCACCAAATCATTCAACGACGAACGCTCAACCAAGAGCTGAATCACCCCCTCAGATGCAGCCCATGATGGTTGACAGCTTGGACCCTGCGAGCATTCTGGGAAAACGCCAAAGAGGTAGCGAGATTCAGACGAGAAGCACCAGACGAAGGGTGTGATTCTTTTTGGTAAGTGATTCAGCAAGCCTTTGTATCGCCGAGGTTATTGTGCTGACTACCTGCAGGTACTTGATTCCCTGCTTAATTTGCGTATTCATAAATGTGGTTATTCTTTCTTTTATTCCTCTCCGGTGGTTAGAGTATAGGGCGCACAACGATACACGGAACATGTGCTCTACGAGTTGAACTCGCTGTATCATATCTATATCATTTACTATCTATTTGACCTTTCTGCTGAACATTTCGCCTCGTTGTATTACCACTCGAACTTTCAAATTCCTGGTGAACGATGCCCGAAGATGAGGTAGAGAGACGTGGGTGCCGAAAGTACGAGGATCCAAAACGGACGACGAGAACGAACAGAGACACTAGTTCCTGAATGTCCAGCAGATGAAGATCTAAGGACCAGGAGTTGCGTCAAATTGGTCACTGTTGACGGTACAGTGTCAGCAAGACATCTTGACTTGGAAAGTAAGAAACAGAAGAGAACTACAAAAGTACTCACATAGGCATATCGATCAGATACTCTTCAACCAAGTGAACTCTTGACAAGCCTCTGAACCAAGCCTTCCACCGCTGGTGCTTCGGAATCCAACCCAGTCTATAAAATTTGTATCGGTTGAAATGGAATGACGATCCTGCTGGGAAAAAAAGCGACAAAAGCCCACGGTGACGAGCACCAGAGTCTCGTTCTAGCGATCTAGAGGTGATTCTAGCGGTTACCTTGTTGGAATGAGGGGTATAGGTTGGACTAACGCGTACTCAGATGTGAGTGATTGTTTTTCAAGCTAATCCCTAGTGACCATCGCGCTATGACTATGTCGGTCATAGTTGAGTCCATTCAACAAGTTTCGTCTGAGGACATGTTGATGAAAATGGTCGGAACGCGACAAGAAGTATGGCTTGGGGAAGCCAGCCTCCAAAAGCTCATGTGAAGACGACACGCCGAGCATGGTATATCCTTTATATACATAGCGAAGAAAGACATTTGACCGCTGCTTAGTCTTCGTTCAGCTTCAGTAGCTTAATCGCAGCACCCCTCTTCAGCTGAACCAGCTCTTCGGGAGATAACACAGAATCCAAACTATTGACCCATTGCGTCGCCTGTAGCATCGGTACAAAGGGATAGTCGATGGAATAGAGAATCCTATCCAATCCTATAGTCTCGTTATGGAGCAACAGAATGTCTGTCGCAAAATTGCCGGACGTCGTCTCGAAGAAGTTGGTGCGCCAGTAAGACGATACGTTACGAAGCATTGGCATCCCTTGTGATACCTGTCTCGCGAGTTCTGTAAGGTGCCATAACGGTGAGCCGTGCATGCGATGCTCTAGTAGGTAACTTACGATCGTCAATACGAAAGAGATCCGAGGGAATGCGTTCTCCCAGGTGTCCTGATATGATTTTCAGAGTCGGAAAACGGCTAGTAAATCCCGTCAGCATTGTTCTAACATTAAACATTTTTCTCTCACTCAAATACACCATTCGTGGCGAGCCCCAATAGGTGGGTCGATAGGGTAGCCGCGTATTCCTGGCTCGGACCAGAAAGCCAGTGAGCATGCGCGTATAGCATCTCGGTGATGATAGGCACATTTCCGCGAGGATGAAAATAGACAGGAACGTCTAAAGTCGTTACCATTTCCCAGAAAACGTCATATTCTGGCTGATCATAGAACAACAGTGTGTCTGTCAGAAGCCAGATTAGTGTTAGATCCAAATGTTGAGGGGATAAACATAGTTACTGTTATCAGTCCCAGATTCCTGATAGTCGTTGACTAAGGCACCCAAGAAGCCGAGCTCCTTCACGGTGCGGTTCAGTTCTTGAGCAGCGACGGAGGCATTATGCATCGAGAGCGCAGCGAACGCGCCAAAACGAAGAGTATTGTTTGAGATTGACGAGGCCAGTACGTCGTTGACGTGGATGGCCATGGCGGCGGCATCGTCTGGATCGGGTATGCCCTGAATACAAGGGCTAACGCAAGAAAGGACCATCTATACAGCTATCAGAAAGATCCAAATGTTGTGGTTCGAGTCAAGCACTCACAAAGTCGATGCCGTCCTCGTCCATTTGAGTTAGCCGTTGGTTATGGATGTCAAGTAGGTTGGCGCTAAGCTCGGAAGAAGTCTGGCCTACACGAGAAACAGCTTCAAAGACAACCGAAAAGAGTGAGCGGGCACGACTAACCTACGGGAGGCGCAATTCTATGAAACGAGATGAGAAATTAGTCGAGAAAGGTGAAATGTCAGAGCAGGTTATCTTACCCTGGTGTCAAGAACTCAGGGATCGCCCAAGCTTCTTCAAAAACAATCGTTCCGGTTCCAGTATCGTTCCATTTTCTAGCGGAGCACCTAATAGCGAGGTACAATACTGAAAACAAGTATAAACTAGAGGTCCTCATGGTAACTTGTCGAAAAGGCAGAGATTGCGAGGTCTTCGCAAAGTGTTCGCTTTGTGTATCCGATAACTGAGCCCTGCTCAGCTCTTTATAGAGTTGCAGAGCGACGCGGTACCATGTATGAATAGCTCTGGTCGGTCATGAGAGCCTGAGATGGGTATAATCGAGGATATGGATTCCCAACTGCCGAATAAACTTGCCATTGGTAACAGAAGGATTGAAAGCGAGGTTCGGAATTCCGTCAGGAACGTGAGCCCGCTTGAGCAAGAATACACCATGAGCTATGGACATAAGTGGAATACGAATAAATATGACATCCAAGAAGCACAAGTAACCTGATCGTTCGGAAGCACCAGCCCCAGCGGTCCAAGAAGTTCGGAAGAACGGGAGCCCATGGGTTTATTTGGTGAGGTAGGCGAGAGGCAAGAAAGTCACAGCAAAAGTAATCTGGGTTCTCCGGCTCGCAGACATGTGGCTTCGCCTTCAGTCCTTGAAACTTTGCTGGCGAAAGGAAAACAGCATCGTGGTCTGGGTGGAACCTTTGCCGACGTCACATGACTTATTGGAGAACCGGAAGATTTTTCCCTTCGGGTCTTCAAATTCCTCCGAGTCGTCTTCCAAAATTCCACTGTGTAGTCGTGGTATGCTCTTCTCCAGTTTTAGCATTCTGTTTGTATTGCTGACCTGTACCCCCTCTTGCAGCTGCTAGGTTAACGACTTGATACTCATTTCTCCGTCTCATGACCAATGTCTTCATATCGTATCATATTTCGCCAGCCATACAAGGGAGATAGTCCGTCGCGTCATTTGACGTACTCGCGCGTGCTTTACATCGACAGAAGGATGGTTGTCATCGATAAACAGGCTGGAATGGTCACCCAGCTCGGTCGTTCCCAGTTGCAGGAGGATCAGGTCAGGCTACTCGAGCTAGGCAAGTCCTCAGTTTTTCCATTTTTGCTCAATGGCTCAAACCATTTACACCGTAGACCAAGTATCAAGTAGCGATTCGGTCAAGAGTGAAACCCTATATCCTGTACATCGCCTCGACAAGGCATGTTTTGACTTATTTCTTCGCATTTGGCTCAAAAAATTCATACTGCCAAGGGAACAACAGGCTGTTTGGCTCTCGCTCGCAGTCGTGACATGGCAAGGGAACTATCCCAGCAATTCCAACGACATGCTATAGAGAAGACTTATTATGCCCTGGTCCGTGGTGGAGAAAAGTCTTTTCGCGAGCGTCAAGGATCAATCAACAATCCAATAGATGTAGCAGGAGACGGTAGAGTGTGTTTGGGTGCTCCCACGGATAGTAGAGGGTCTCTGACGAAATGGGAACTCCTCAGCTCTTCAGTGAGTTCCTGTTGTTTAGGGCATGGTCATATTCGCTGACTCCAGGGCTTTCCCTAACAATCAGCCAAGTCTACCTCTGTCACTTCTGCGGCTGCGCTTACTCACTGGGCATAAACATCAACTCCGTGTACATGCAGCGAAGGTTCTGCAAAGTACGTGAACCTGCCAATTTTCTATTACACCGTGGCGTACTGAAAGAACTGTTAGCTCCAATACTAGGCGACAATATGCATTCGCAAAGTCGACCAAAGAAAGAAATACAGTCCCTGCTTCAATCACTCGCAATCCCCGAGGATCGTCTCTTTTTACATTCGTCCTTCATTGGAGTCATTGTGAGAACTTGAACAACCTTTTGCGATGTATAATGAAAACTCACATTCTCTTGCGTAGCGTCACGCCAAAAATGGACGACAATTTCGTCTCGGAATACAAGCACCGTTGCCTCATGACTTCGTTCAACTCTGTAACCATTCAGGAATTGAACTCGACTCCAAGATCGCAGAGCCTGGCCTGTCCGTTGACGGACTATCCATACCAGATGGCAAAATACCCGAACTTAACGGCCAAATCCTCTCGCGCTTACTATGACGAAGTCCTGGTCTACATTTGATTGACGTTCGCTGAACAAGTACTATGTTACAAGATTAAATATCGTCCATTAATACCCCTAATACTTCCGAGTCGCCCAACGAAGATCTACATACAACCGATTCATGATCTACTTCTCTGGTGGCGTCGGAGGTCCGGACCTCGCTTCCTGCTGCGCCTTGAGCCAGCTCCCAACACCTACTGCAATAGCTCCCGCGGCTTGTGCCGCTCCAGAAGCTAGCAAGGCACCTCCTGCTCCAGCACTGATAGCTGGGATAGTCGGCAACGTTCCCGCGGTGATCAAAATGGCACTGATAGTGCTCATGACCTTCGGGTGCTCGGTTTGCAGGAAATCGAGCGCATTGCAGGCATTGATCAGCCAGATCGGCGCATGTGTCACTGTGGTCACTGCTATACGAACGTTTGTCATTCCGGATCCAACGCAAGCGAAGGAAGGAAAAGTGACTCACCATCTTCGGTACTCTCTTTCCTGACGGGTGTTGGTGCCTTCGGAGACTCGCGGACGGTGACAACCTTTGAGTCGGACTTGGATTTAGACGCATTGGGACGTTGTGGTTGCATCGGTAGAGGCTCTTCTGTGAAGACTGCATCGTGGGAGTCTTTCTTTCCTAGCCATAAACCAGTGGCGGAACGCGTTGGCTTAGGGCGGGATGGTGTCGAAGAGTCAGTGGTGGACCGTTTGTGCGACACACTTGATGCCTTTTCGATGTCTTTGTCCGCCTCTAGGGTCGGCTTCCTCGACAACCAGAAGGTCGAATCAGATCTCTTTGGTGCTGGTCTGGGTGCCGTCGCCGGTGTGTGAATCTCCTCAATGGGAGAAGGGGGATGCTCCATCCTTTCTTTCTTGTCCCTGTGGATCCACCACATTCCGGAAGGCTTAGACTTGACCTTGATTGATTCAGTTTCGCAGTCCTCGATGTTCCCTGTTGTATGAATGGTTAGCTCTTTTTTTTTTTCGAAAACTTGCGGAAACATCAACGCACATCCCAGGTTTCGCATCGCGATCTTGAACTTCTCCCAGCTCCAACGATAGTTTCCGCCATGTACTTTGGCCATTACGGCTCTTAGTTCGTCCAATCTACCGAAATCGAACAATGAACAACCGTTCCAGACACACTAGGGATAACACACCTTGCTTTGGCCTTCTCTCCCATGAAGTGTTGTGCAACTTTGTGCCAATATTCTCGAGGCACGTTTCTTTCAACGCACCCTGCTTTGATCGTCGCGAGCCACTCTTCAACGGGAGGGTCCTTCTTCGGGTTTCCGGTGAATTTGGGACCATCTGGCCAGGATGCGAAAACAGGCTCGAGATCGTAGGGCTTCAGTTTGAAAGCTGATAGCATAGTTTCCATTCGGTGAGGATGAAGAGTAGAGGTTGAGAATGCGGAGACAGCCAGACCCTTCAAACACGTTATAAATACCTTTCCAGAACCTTTCATGTGAATGAACTCATTGTCCAAGGCGATTTCATTTCACAGCCTGCGATCAACTCCTCGTGTTTGACACGCCATCACCAGGACAATGAAGCAGGGTGAGCTTGAGGTATTGTCCTCGACCGTTAGAGGGTCCTAGGCGAGTTCCACTTCTAAATGTACTATGTTACTATGAGCTCAGACAGAAGCTGCGATGTGTCATACCTTAACTCTTGCTACTGCTCGAATGACATAGACGGTGTGCAATAGACCATTACCGAGTGTTCCGTCCCATTTACTGGAAACACCTGGGTTTCACGTTCACTGCTCAGCCGCATTTCCCCGGCTCTTAGAAGCTGCTTTTGCAATTTCCCGAAAGAACATAGGGACTTGGAATCACGCAGCTAACATGTGTTGTGCGTTTCTATCAACCCCAGACCGTGCCCGCTCGTGACTCTACAGATTGTACATTTGGTCAATCCAACAATCCGAATACAGTTCATGGCCTTTGTGGCCTTTCTGCGAACCAGCAGTCGGACTAGAGTTGATCAAAGGTGAGGGCAGTGGCCTAGTGATTAGTTGTGCGACATTTGGGCTTGGTTACCCTTAGCTAGACAGTCTCCTCAAGGCAGATACACCTTGTTCTCATAGTTTTGCGTAGTTCCTTGCCATTCAGCTCGTGTTGTACGCAATGACTGTTGCCGTTGAGGTTCTTCCATGATTTCAGTTGAACCTGAGCCTTAGGAAACCTCCCGGAGGCGCAATATGATTACAAAAACCCCAGCCCGTCTTTTCCGGACTAGATACTAGGCTACATGTCGTTATAGCGATGGGGAGGGCGATCCAGGCAGAAGAAATAACGTTAAATGAATAAAAAGATACAGCGCTATTGCGGGAGGCCCATGTTGCATGAATACATCTTGTCCATGAATTAATTCATTACATCGTTACACAACGGCTTGTCTTGGCTTCGTGTTGATTAGGTGCGTTGCGCCTTTCGATTTCGTGCACGCAAAGCTCGAAGGCCCGACCTGAGATATGGAGAGTTTCTTTGGGAACCAGCAATGACGTGCAAAGCAACAGAGGGTGCTCACCGACGTTGATGTCATTTTTCGAACTGACTTCTACCCAAGCAGCCTTTATCGACTGTGCCAATCGTTGAGCTTCTGGTATGTCCACTTGGCGACTATTGTAGAGAAAGTTTATTTTTGGACGATTGTGATGGTGTCGGAAGACGGCACCTTGACTCCAAGTCCGACTTCGAACCAACAACCACACATGGCACTTCAGTAAACCCAGTGAAGTCGATGATCTTGTCGTAGATGATCTGGATCATTTCGAAACTGATTCGAGATGCGATTGAGTATACAAGCACATATCCGTGTATGCCAATGGCATGCTGACTGTTAATCGGGGTGTATTCATCCTGGTATGTCACTGTCAGCTCGAGAAACGAGACAAGTTAACAGACACACACACACCTGTCCAGCGGTGTCAAAAATCTCAAGAACAAATTCATTTCCCTTATAAACAATGTTTTTGACGTAGGCCACTTCAATCGTAGGATAATACGAATCGATGAACTGATTCTCAACAAATTGCTTGACGAGGGAGGATTTCCCTACCAGTTCGAGCATGTTAGGAAGCTATTTGACACAAAGAAATTTGTTCGCGCACCCACGGAGCGGGATCCTAGAACTGCTATTTTCCGTCTTCGAGGACCGCTGGACATGGAGGGAGAAAACAGGAGTGATCTGACTCGAAATGATAGTCTCGGAGGACCGGATTGCGTGGATCCGTCGCTTGTGGGCGCCTACCGCCTATCAATGACGTCGACGATAAGATACACCCGCACTAAACTTGTAAAGGAGAGATTCATACGCATTCTGAGTACATACGGCATAAGGGAAGTCTAACATGGCCAAGGGATCTACGACATAGTAATTGAGATGTTCATACAACCTCACCCCGAAGACGCGCTTCCTCTAAACTCAACTGAATCGCAAGTTTCAAGTCTTCATCTTCATCGTCTCCACTCCAGGCTTGCCTACCCTGATTCCGTCATCCTGTTAACACCCCAGGCACCTCTCGATGCTGATGGGGAAGGTGAACCTCTCCAGGCACCCGCTGAGGACCGTCGGCTGGAGCTAGGAATATCGGGCGAAACGCCGGTTGGTGGTGTAATTGGGGGAAAGTGTGTTTCACCGGCCTTCGATATAGAGGAGCTAATGGATGACAACGACGCCGAGATCGAGCTAGTTCCAGAAGGCTCACCCCACCCAGCTTCTCGTGGCTCCTCCCTGAACCTAGGTGATACCTGGACCTTTTCGTTGGAAGACGACGGCGAACATCGTGGAGGCGAGTAAATCGGCCGGCTCGGTGTTGTACTAAGCAACGCTGATTTTGGTGGTGACGACATGGATAAGGATCCAGAGCTCGGTGTCCGAGAAGACATGGGAGACGACGAACCGTTGGTACGGAGTGGTCTGTCTCCGACTGGAGAAAGTCGAAATCTCCTCGAAAACGTCTTCGTCTACCATAGCATTACCGTTTTGCACTCGCCCCCTTTCCAAGGCCTCGTCTCTGCTAAGCATGAAGAACATATTCAACAGCTTCAACCTCATTCAATCCGAGCCTTTCCAGGTTTTCCCGCTGCTGCCGCTCTGTTCCGTACATCCGCCGGCGATACTCAGATTCCTTATCATGCTCAAAAAGTGAATCTGAGATGAGTTGCTTGAGTGCATGTTGTTCTGTGCATGTACGATCAACTTGCTGTTCAAAGTGTGCTGATGATTGGATTTAGCACTCACCATTACCTTTGGCGGTGATTGTACCTCGCGCCTTCTTCTTGCCAACCTTCTTGGTCACCTTATCCTTGGGCACAAAGTCTGCCTTAAATCCCATGACCCTATCACCAACTGAGATGGCCAACGCATCCTTTTCAGGGCTGAGTACTATTTGCTTGACGCCTTCGACTCGATCTGGAGTGTTGCCTCCACGAGGCCTCGGAATGGGTGTGCCGAACGTCCTGAGCCTTTCGAAGGTGTAGGCATCGAATACGCTAGTCGATCCGTTAGCCGATCCAGTGACAAGGGTAATGCCATTCCATGCTAGCGCAGTGACGCTCGAAAGATCCGAATGGGCTTCAAATTTGCGAAGTGGAGAGACCGTACTTGGTCCGCCCGACCTCGGATAAGGGTATAAGCTGACCCAACCCAGCTGACTACCAGCGATGACGAAAGGATGCTCTTCAGCCTTGCGAGAGTGGCATGGGAGTATAGATGTGATTGCACCGACGAATGCGGAGTCACCATATTTGCACACCTCAAACTGAGAGTTCCTTGCATGGAGGCCAACCGAAAAGAATGCCAGTTGACCTTCGTATGCGACAAGAATAGTGACATTCCGATCACTCTGAGCATCTAGGTGCAGCGAGGTTATCACGGAAGTGAATGTCTGGTCCGATGTGGGTTGAACAAGGCATGGGATCCTGACCTTCGTACCCTTGGACGGGCTCAGACTCGTGGCGCGAGAACTCCAGGCCAGTCCATACATATATGTCGCCACTTTGCATAGCGACGGCGACGCATTCCATGGCTTGCGGCAACATAAACCTTGGTAGGAATATCGGGGATGAGATATTCGGAAGTCCAAAGGCACTGAGCGGTCTTCGGATCCCAGACTTTTGCCCTACCATCCTTGGCTATAGAGCAAAAAAAAGCTCCAGTCTCATCCCAGACGGCCTGTAGCACCTCTCCATCATGCTGGTCCTGGACACCGCATCGAACCAACTTGGCCGCGGGCCTAGTATCCATAGTCTTTGCGGCGGTCATGATGGCAACCTCTCCATTCCGAAATCCCCCATACAATCCTTACCGTGCCACCATCCCGAGGTGATTGAGCAGGCAGAAACATTGGGAGCGAATTCCGCATTGGGGTTTCCAATGCCCAAGCCTGTTCCAGATGGAGAAGGAGAGAGGTATCCGCGAAGCACTTTGCCCGTGAACAACACGGAACGAGAAACGATGCCATACTGAAGGGAGGAGCAAAGCAGTGAGTTGGCTGGGGTGGCCAGGAGATGGATTTCCGAAATGGGTGAGTGGACCGGCACATAACTTAATCGTCGACTTGCGGAGTGATTGCCAGCGTCTATAACGAGCGTTTGTGATCCAATGTCATCTTCAGAGAAGAGATATCCTCACCTTATAAGATTAGATCGAGTCACATATTCCCTCGCCCACGATGACTCGGATCTCCTAAGCATCAGGCCTGAAGATCCACCCAAATCACTTTCAGGCCCGATGCCTAAAAAGTTGAGTAAAAACGCTCTTCGCCAGGTGTGGTCGTCCTGCACATGCTCATGGAGAAGCTTGTTCACCTCTGAGAGTGCGAAAAGGCTTTCCGGGTCGAGGTAAGCGGTGATATTGGTGAGGTTCTCTGCTGGAATGCGATTAAGCCCATATTGGTTGAATTCCGGTTGATCTTGGTTAAAAGCTACTGTCTGAGAATCGATTTTTGGAGAAGCTTTAGTGGGCCTATTGGGCATAAAACAAGTGAAAATCTGAGTCTAAGGAGTTCGAGCGCACACTGGGGCGCTGCTGGTGGTAGTTCTGTTCCAAGTGACTCATCGACCAAACTGGAGAGATAAGGGGCTGATGTAAGCAGCGACTCGGAAGATAACATACTAATCAATCTTATCTCCTTCTCTTTGTTCAGAATATGCTCACAAGGTACAGTCGTCTCCCAGATCTCAGCTGAGGCCCAACATTGATTCTTAGATTCTGAATTCAAAGGAATCACATACTTGCAGATGGAAATTCGCGAGTTCGACGACCGTTGTTCTTCAAAGTCTCAAACCTGACAGGTCACAGTGCCCACTGCCAGCTAGTCAGCTTGACATCAGCCATGAAACCATACTTACCTCCCCGTAAATCCCAAAACAGATGAGACGATATGATCTTTGGAAGCCAAAATGATGGATCTGTCACCTTGAAACCTAGGGATCGCCTCAAGAAGTACCGGGCGGCTCGCATTTTTTCATCACGATCCGAGTTGTGGCCACAATTGACCGGTATAGACCTCTTCCACAGAGCTGTATAATGCTGTATGATAGATCATGGAGGGATGCCTTTGGCCAGCTTCGTTAGTGATACAGGGTGCGTTGAAATGTGCTCAAATGTTATCCCACTGACCTAGCATCACGTTCTGGTCAGATCTTGGAGCTACATCTAGTTTGAGGGATATCCCAAGACGCATCGCGCTATTCGAGGGTCAAGATGGAGGGTAGCGGCGAAATATTACCCGGCTGGTCGCGTTTTTGGGGTTAGAGTTGAGTTAATGTACGTAGAAGAACAGAACAGTATAAAGAAGAGAGCATGGAAGGGTCGATCTGCAAGCAAGTCTTCAACTCTTCATTCCTTCTCCTCAGTCTCTATCTAATCCCACACCGCGCTGAGCGCACTCTCTGGTCTACGCGTCATAACCAACTACCAGCATATCGCTATCGACATCTTGTACTTGACGACAAAAATGAAGTTCGGCGCCATCTTCGCTCTCTCCATCTTGGCTTCTGTTTCTGCCATCCCGATTCGCGGTCGTATTCGACCTCAAAAACCTCAGCAAACTTCCAAAACCAGTTCTTCAGGTTCGTCGAGCGTCTGTACGTTGCTGCTCCCGTCTGAGACATGTTTCCAGGAACATTCGACAAGGCTGCAACAGGCATCGATGTCGTGGGGACTATCACTGAGGCAGGGAGTGCTGCATCCCAGGCTGGCAATGCTGCTCCCCCTCCTCCTCCGCCGCCGCCACCCGCACCTGTGAATGAGACCTTAGAGGTAAACAAACCTACTGGGAACGATAGCTGAGTGAACACTAATGCATTTTCCTAAAGGCACGACAGGGTCCATTAGCAGTTGTGGAGGTGGTTGCCCAAGTCGCACAATTCGGCATCGATTTCTTGACAGAATTAGCAGCAGACGATGACGAGGTTCGTGTCTAGAGGCTGATTTCGCTATGGAAGTGTCAGCTCTTTGACTGATCTGCACTGCACGTAGAACCGGGGAAGATTTACACAAGAGACTGTTGCTCGATCCCTAGCTGAGCACCCGGACTAGTACGTAAAGATCTCTGGCCTCAGTTCAAAACTGACAGACTTTTGTGAACCAGTAATGTTGTAATTGTCCATCCAAAGCATACTGCGAACTGGGAAGGTGAACAAGGCGTTGATTGGGCACATCGAGTGAGTTCTGGGTCTTCTATTGCTCGCCTAATCGTTAATACTCGGATATCTAGCACCAAGAGTTTGACGTCAAGGTATGTTGAAGTTGAAGTTGACCGTCCTGTATACCGCAATTGACAGCAATTTTCATTTGACTAGCTTGGGGGCACTATTGGGTAAGTTTCGATTCTTATAAACACTTGACCTCTGTCTAATGTTGAGCATTCTCAAGATATGAAATCTATGTAGCGAAAGCTGGCGAGTTTGTGCTCGAGGGCGATGGCGGCTTTATAAACGTAAGCTCCAGGTTTTTTTCAACTTCCGTGCCTCACAATGACCTTTTTGTATCGTAGTGGGCCTTCGGAGGAAACTTTGTCCGGGACGACAAACATCTCACCTTCTCTGCGCCCTAGTTATTCGGCATAATAATGTAGCGTAGTACCCAATCATTTCGGTAACGTCCAGAGCAAGCGTATCATTTAGTTTATTCAATGCCAACATCTTTTTTTCTGCGATTAAGAATGAGTCCAGAATGAGAAGCGCTGAGTATATGTAAGCGCCCATCGATCGCGACTAGCACACCTTCCCCAATACATCCACCACACTTGACATTTGCCGACTGGAGAATCGAACTTCCTCGCTCGAATGGGCCATGTGCGGAATAACATGGTATAGCAACTATAGGAACCCGAAGAAACACGGTCAAAGGAGGAAGTGGGTGCATGGTTGTGATCAGCGTTCAATGGAACAGTCAAAGTTGAAAGAAGTGTGCGTGCAGCGATTCATTCTGCAGTTCTGGCCCATTTTGAAAATTTCTAGCTATACCACTCGAAGATGGCACCCTCTCTACTGAAGCCCCACTGTCGGCAGAAGCTAAGCGTAGAAGCCCAAGGAGTACCAGTCATCTGCATCAGTAGTCCAAGCACCTCCGTGTAGGACCCGTACGGCTTCGCCAAGTATTCATGCAACTCATACTCAGGAAGGCAGACCCAGGCTCTTTTACTTTTTCCAGCGGACGTTTTAATTCAACTTCGCTTCCTAGGTGGGAACTCGCGCCCCCAGACTCAGTCCTCATGATCACTGGAAATTTATTTTTGGTGACACGTTCCTTTTCTATTGGAGAAGAAAGCTGTGAAGGCACGGTGGTATATAGTATCGACTACTCTTCAAGGAATCCAACTCTCGTACTCGCACCGGGCCCGCAATGAAGACTCTCAGCATTCGCTTGTTATCAGTTTCATACCTCGCCTTTGGCTGCAGTGCTAGGAAATGGAATAATACTGGAACAGGGACGATCGTTTTCGAAGAAGCATGGACGATCCCTGAACTTCTGAATCGAGGGTGAGTCGTAAACAGCCTTTATACCATTCACCGCCTAAGCTTGCTCCTTCATAGCACCACTCCTCCCGTAGGTGCGGTTTCTCTCTTGTGACGAAAAGTGGGATCTGTTCTGATAGTGTCTCTCTAGGACAAACCTCCGCCGAACT
The DNA here is from genome assembly GCA_037176845.1 of Paramarasmius palmivorus. Classification (NCBI taxonomy): domain Eukaryota; kingdom Fungi; phylum Basidiomycota; class Agaricomycetes; order Agaricales; family Marasmiaceae; genus Paramarasmius; species Paramarasmius palmivorus. The sequence continues at coordinate 50,474 of JAYKXP010000039.1, read as the reverse complement.
CAGTGCCAATTTACTTGACATTCATAATCAAAGGCTAACCCAGATGAATGACAATGGCATCGACTTTGTAAGTAGATTTCTCCGGTTTCGTTGTTTGGCACCTCTAATCCTTGACTACATAGATGGTCCTTTCCTGTGCTAATCCGTGTATTCAAGGTATATCCGACCCAGACGAAGCCGCAGCTATGGCCATCCACGTAAACAATGTACTGGCATCATCAATATCAAACAACACACTTAGATTTGGAGCATTCGCGGCGCTCTCAATGCACAATGCCTCTATCGCTGCTCAGGAACTCAACCGCACCGTAAAGGAACTAGGCTTCTTGGGTGCTTTGGTCAACGACTATCAGCAATCCGGGAGTGATAACAGTGATTCAGCCTCTTCATGAACGCTGTACTTTCACTGAATAGGCATTTCGTAGACACGCTGCTGTTCTATGATCAGCCGGAGTACGATGTTTTCTGGAAAATGGTGACGGATTTAGATGTCCCAGTCTATTTCCATCCGCGCGGGAACGTCCCTACGGTTCACGATATGTTATACGGACACGCTCGTTGGCTCTCTGGCCCGGGCCAGGAATTCGCGGCTACCCTGTCGACCCATTTGTTGGGGCTCGCCACAAACGGGGTATTTGAGTGAGTGGATTCAATCGAACAACGCACGGTGCTGACTTGATCTGCTAGTCGTTTCCCGACCTTGAAGGTTATATCGGGTCACTTGGGAGAGCGCATTCCTTCGGACCTCACTCGTATCGACGATCGTGAGCCCTTTGGTTGCACCTAAGTTGCTCGGAATACTAAAAACCCCCACAGAACTTGCACGCCAGGTACCGCAAGGCATGCCAATGCTTCGCAATGTATCCTCTTATTGGCAAACCAACTTCTTCGAGACGACGTCGGGTAATTTCGCTACCGACATCTTACTACTACACAAGCAAGCCATTGGACTGGATCGAATTCTGTACTCGATCGATTATCCCTTCGTGACCATACCACCCGCGACGGAATGGGTAAACAGTCTCGACACCGTGCTATCTCCTGAAGAGCTATTGCAGCTCAAGAGAGGTGCTGCAATAAGCTGCTCAAACTCGAACGACTGAAGATGGAAGGTCAAGTCATACCCAGCATGTACAGATTGTGGAAGTGATAGTACATTAATACATAGTGAAGAAACAGCTTGATTCAGTACCATATTTCATCCCTCTCATTCAAAGGCTTAGCCCACTTGATACTACACTTCACACCATCTTCCGCAATCTCTGCCAACCTTGAATCGAACTCCTCGATTATCTCTGCTGAGCAACTATATAACTCCCTGAAAGTAATGTCGAAATCCCAACAAACCGCCCTGTCATCATTCCGGCATGCATTGCGGGACTCTATCACGTCCAACATAGCAAACGCAAAATTTGGGTCAAGAGCAGCACGGTCTTCTCCTATTGTCATCTTGACCAGATTAGGAGCCACTAAGGAGAATTCGGGAGACGCTTCAAGTGCCTCGAATAGCCTGTACGTGATCGTCTGCGAATTCGTCTTCTGTTCTGCTACAAGGCTCCGGCGGCATACATCGAAAGCCGAGAAAGCTTAGGACATTGCCAAGAAAGTCGCGAAGCTCGTCTCGCGAGGGATTGAAGTAACCGTATGATCCCAGCGTGAATACGTTGAGCTGACATCCTGAGCGACGAATCAGGTCGGCAAATGACCGAAGGTGAGGCTCATGCGTGGCAGGTTTGTATGGTAGCGATACGAATAGGGAAGCTGAAGTCAGTAAAGGTATCGTGAGCTGTCCGAGGAAAAAGGTAACGGCCGGTTTGGAGATAAGGGTTGAGACGTCGAGATGATCCAAACGTGGCAGAGTGACGCTGGCAGGCATGTCCGGACTAATACGAAGGCCGCTGTCATCTTGACCGTGGATGGTGACTTTCAGAGACTGAAGGCTAATGCAGTGTCTGAGTGTTACGGCCAAATCTCTGCAGTTATCGACGTGTGAGATCGTAAGGGTAGTCAATTGGTGATATGGTAGCAAACCCTCGTCTATGAGATTGTAGCTGTGCACCTTGGTAAGTTCGGATGCACCGAGGAGAGCATGCCTAAACCAGACTGTAGGGCTTCTCCAATCACTGCGACGGCTTTCAAAGTAACGAAGGGATGGTAAGGTCAAGTGGCTCCCTTTAGGTTGCATTGATTCAAAGAGGCCACCGGTCCTATCGTCGACTCTGTAAATGAAGCTCTCCAGACGTTCGAGATGAGGGGAGACCTTGTTGATGACGGAGAGACAGGGGCCTAGGGACTTGGAATCATGTTTTTCGAGTGTGCTAGCAAATTTGAAACTCGAAAGAAGCCCCCCTGAATTGGCGAGGTAGAGTTCCAACAAAGGCTCAATTTGAATCTTGGCCAAGTAATCGGTATCGATACAGATTCGCGACCACAAACGAACAGATCCTCTGGCAGCCAGTCTCCAATGATATGAGACGTGACTGAGGACCAGGGCTTGCGCTTTGGTTGCCGATTTCTCTGTCCAGTGGCAGATGTCGAGGGAAAGGGGTAGACAGACAAGTGCAAGAATCTCCAGCAAAACTTCGCGGGCAACCGTCGAATTGGGGCAAGCCAGCTACTGCGACACTGCATACGTTCCGAAAGATGACGACGCTGCGTTTCTAATCCTTCCAACGCTTTCTGTAAACGGAGTATCTCCGAATCGTATCGCCGCAAGCTCGTGCTCTTCCTGTTCGAGATACAAGCGTTCCTGCTGGGTTTCTGTACGACTTGGGAGCTGATTTGACCTTAGTAGATCATAGGAAACTGGGGGAGACCGGGTGTCCGAGCGTCGACAATGGTCCCATTTCGACACTTGCTGCATACGAAGACCGGATCCGTCATGCTGGGCATTGAGAATGAGATGCAGAAGCTAATTAAAGGCAGAGCTTCACTTACTTGCTTTAATATGCGTCTATGAAGGCAGACGGCAAGAGTCGTCTCCTGACTCCTTGAGAAGCTAAAGGGGCAGGTGGTGGTGCGAAAACCCGACCGGCGTTTGTTTGAGCGTCTTCCAACTTGGCCTTTACGGCATTGGCACCGGTTTTTTTTCGTCTTAGGGAACGTATCATCTTGGGCTACAAACTCAGCAAGTCTCCCCATAGTCTATACGTCTTGTGCGTTTTTTTTGGTTCTGTGGTCACAGAGTGTTCGGTTTTCTGAGCTCCGGAAAGCAAGGGCGTTCGAAGAGGGGCGGTGGCAGGATTTCGAGGTCTCTTGAGTGGAAAGGCAGAGTTGAAGCTGGTGCACAATAGTTTAGAGGGGTGATGCATTGATGCTTGAGGCGGAAGAACTTGGTTGAACCTCGCCTCGATGTCTAAAATTCCACTCGCCAATACGGTTCCGACCTCTCCACTTTACGTCGCCGCATGTCATTCTCCATCACGGTACTCATCGACAAAATCATTCATAGCTCTCATGCCATTCGTTGCATGAATGCTACGCGCCAAGCTAAGATATGCGGGCACCACCTTACGCGCCCCCGCTTCCGCTATCATCATAGCAATCTGCAGAAGCACATTAGATCGGGGGGTAGCACATACAGTTCCGCAAGACCAAAGACCTCAACCATTGTCGTGGCGAGAACGATGCATATCCCCTGTTCCTCTTCTCAACCTCGTAGGCGTCCAACTGTCCATGATTGCAAGGGCACTTGACGATGGCGACAGGTGCCAACAACCGTAACTTCTCCGTTAAATCTACTGTCTTTAGACGTGGGGCTTTCCGCGCACTCAAACCTAGAAGAGTGCAGGAGACATAGGGCCACGGGTACCTAGTACGTGTTGAAGTTACATTATACGAGTCGAGCAGAAAGACTCATTCATTGGTTGTTAGCTATTGTCTAGTATGAGCTGGAACCCATCAATTTCAGCGCCGTTACGAATAGCGCGGTATGCCGACCCCAACTGGAGGCGCACAAACCAACAGTATGGATTGCTTCACACCCCATCCCGGATACCTGTTGGAATCGAAAGTCATCGAGGAGCTCATGATGGTATAGCTGTGGACAAGGCCGATTTGGATGACCATGGTATCATTATCGCAAGATTCCCAGCTTGGTACAAGACTCGTTCTACTTGAACCTGTCTCAGGCGTCACATCCTCGTCCATTGCCAGTGCCTCACATCCACTGTGTAGCATTTAGGGATGTTTATGGACGCGAATTGACTACACAGCTCCTCGCTCATGGTCCTATTGACGGGTGCGAGAGTTCTTCTTGCGACCAATGAATACTAGCATACCCTAGTTGATATCTGGCAATTTCAACTATTTCACAGCCTCATTTTTTTGCTTGCCAGATATCAACTATTTCACAGCCTCAACAAGCACACCAATGGTCAGTCGAGGAGCCAATTAAATCATAAGATATGATTTGCTTACCTCCATTCTATACTCTTAGATGAAATTGCACAGGATATGGCATCCAGATTCACGTAAGATAACCTCGCTCATGTGGTTCCGCTGTACTGAGTTGTCTACTGCTCAGATAACTACGTTCAAATCCTCGACTCCTCGAACACTTTCAAGCGCCGCCACGCCACACTATGGGAATGAAGACCCATTGGTGTCATAGATCTGTCGGCGTACGGCAGTCGCGCAGAGTTCGACTAGATGTATGCCAGTGATTGATTAACGGTAATTTTCTTTTTGCGCGACGATTATACCCGCGAAGAAAGCTTGATTTGTTGCCGCGATTGCCTAGTAGCCTGTCAGGCTAAATTTCAGGGATGCCCAAACCATACGCTGATCATTCAGTCGATCCATGTGCTTTAGCACATCCGGGGGTTACAAGTCCGGAAGCAGTTCAAGCTGGGGTTAACCTGACAGGGGACACGACCAGAGTCAGCGGGGTCCACGGAGTTGCCTGACATGGTCCATGCGCGTGGGATTTCTGTTTCATATTTATCTGGGAGACCGAAGAAGCAGCTCAACGTTTAACAGAGTTGCGTTCCTGTCGCAGTTAGGCACTGGGCGCTGAGCTTCCATCTGCAAAGCTCCAGCTATTCTGAAGAACTTGCGTTTTCCGCCTGTCGACGGTCGTCGATTGATGCATCAGGCATGATCAGCCTATGCTACACGCTGTCTTGCCAGGTTTGGGAATAGGTTCTACATCGACGAAGAGCATCTCCCTCGGAATCATGGAACTCGCCACCCTGCTCCTATTGAATCCTCGCATTCGCGCTGGTTCACCATCACAGTCATAAAAATATCACGGCCATCTGATCACAGCGCCTTCTGCCGAGATGTACTCCTGGGAAGCAAAACGAAGTTTGACCATTCGATGTGGAGCGTTTGTCAGAGACTTACATCAACCTTTTGGATCAGCACCTTTACACTAGGACAGATGGATGGCGGACGCGCGGCTACAGCTTGTTACCAGACTCATGGATCACTACCAACATTGGCCCAATTTATATATCGTAAGTCTACAAGCAACGCTTGCCGTGGTTTGGTATCAGTGCTTACTTCCGTTCCTCTTCTGCAGTGAAACACGATGCCTATGCTTATAGACACCGCCGAGTTGGCTGGCCTGTTCGCAGAGGGCGCTCTCTATGGTACGAAGACGCTCTCGCTGACGTATATTCAATTAGACTCACTTCGTCAATATTAGGTATCTTCTTATGCCTCTTCTTCGTTTGCACTCGCGATCTTTTGCGGCGAAGGCGTCGCCGCAAGGCTACACTCAGCTGGCCCATGATCGTGGCTGGTATCCTGCTGATTCTCCTGGCCACGGCGCGTTTCATCGTGGATTGTGCTAATGTCTCCGTCGCGTTCATTCATCACGACCCCCGGTCTGCTCGTCTCGCCTACCTGCAAGACGTTACCCAGCCTTTGTTCACGGCCAAGCACATGATTCTCATCGTGTCGTTGCTTATCGGAGACTCATTTGTCGTACGTTAACTCTCTGATTTTCTGACTATTGCATTCTGAAACTTGTGTGCTATGTAGAATTTTCGGTGCTGGGTAGTTTGGGGAAAGAACATATGGATCGTAATCGTCCCCACAGCTATTTCGTTCCTTAGCTTCGGTGAGTCAGAGCTTCATCACCTTCAAACCTCTCTGATGTGGTATAGGTTCGGGATGCTACTTGATGTGGGCGTATAGCAACCTGCCTAACCAGACCGTCCTCACGGAGACTACTTGGCTCAAAATGTTATTTGCTCTTAGTCTTGTGGCTAACGCTATTGCGACCTGTGAGTCGGTATAGAACGTCTTACAGCTCTTAGCTCACATTTTCCTAGCTTTACTTGCATACAGAATTTGGTCTGTTAACCGTAGAATGAAAGACATGGTGGATGATAGCACTTCCACTCTTACACCTGTTGTCCGTATCATCTTGGAAAGTGGTATGCTCAACGCCGCCTACCTATTTGCCTACGTGATGGCCATAGCATTCGGATCCCAAGGTCTTGAGCTTATTTCTGAAATGGTATGCACAATTCATTCCTATCTTTTTGGCCGTTAGGCTCATTCCGCATAGGCTACACCGCTCACAGGTATCATCTTTTCCATTGTCATCCTTCGGGTCGCGCATGCTCGCTATGACGACACCTTTTACACGACGAACGCTCCTTCAACCATCCCGTGGCGCGCCGCCGCAAAGAAATCCTCGAAACGCACGGACCCGACGGCCGTGAATACCCGTAACATGTCCGGGAACACGGAGCACACTGGGCACACCATGGAGATCTATGTCCATGGTACTACTACCAAGCATCATGACGGATCCGACGTCGAGCTCAGCACATTCAATGACAAAGTTGTGTTGGGAGCCAGTCCTCAGGTCTAATTTTCCTGCCCGCTACTGTTCGTCTGCAAAATGTGATTGGTATTTGGTCGGATTCCTACTTATGATCCCATTCTTCTCACTGAACGTTATCGTAATACTGGAGCTTAGCATCATGTACTGTGTACGAATGCCTACCTTCTGTATTTTCTGTATTCTGTATATATTTGAAGTTTGTAAGGGAATGGTCGTACGGCTTCCCGAATGACCAGCCGTCTGATCTGAATTCAGACAATGCATCTTGAGTAAAGCCGTTGATCTCACTGAGCTTCATGCGCGCCTCATGTTGATCAGAGTCGTGCCACTAGAACACCGAAGTCCCACCTCGGGGCCATATCAGGGCATGAAATAAATCAGTACCTCAGAGAGGTTCTCCCGAGCCCGTACGTTCTATGCACCCTTCTTTCCCAGTATCTTTCAAGTCCCACCGATTCACATGAGCCTGAGGTGGAATCATTCGACGCGTATCGGATCGATCATGATATTGACTCGCATCAAAGCAAAACTAAGTTGGAGCTGCCTCTTTCGCGATTAGTGTTCTCCGCAAGCACCTGACGAATGCCAATGCTCCAGATCAATTTGTACGCCTGCTATCCAATTTAGCCTAGGTACGTAGCATCAGATTTTACTGTGGGTGACTTTTCCAACTTGAAAGAACCCGAAATTCAAATGAATGAATATTATGTTACTGTAGGATCCTCCGCAATGACCACCGGAAACGAGAAACATGCGATTGGTTACCTGAAGCAAGATGATGGGAAGAGAGAGAGAGAGATCTAGAGAGAGAGAGAGAGAGCAAGATTCAATGGATGGATGAAACGTTGAAAGAGATAAATTCTAGGGCTCGGGCTTATCGGAAATTGGACCCGGTGCCGAAATTGAAACCTGTCTCCACATCATTCTCACTCTCTCGCTTCCATGTCGCGACATCCGGATACCGTTCCTTGCAGCTGCTGGGAACGCAAAAGATGATCTCGTCGTGTCTATCATCGGGTAGACACGGCTACATTTAGTTTGATGAAGTCTCTTCCACCAAAATAAACAAACATTCCGCAGGATCACGAACTCTGACGACGGTACGTGCCTTTCTCAATGCTGCGTGATTTGGGATGAAGCGGCGTGCATTACAGGGATGAAGCGGTGTACCAAGGAACAGAAGTGGGTACGGGTGGCATTCAAGAAGATTCTATGGATTTTGCTCAGTCAGTGCGTGTTTTCCCCACTAATTCACCGGCCATTCATTGAAGCAGAACACTCGAGTAGACAAACCAGTGGACACCAATGGAGATATCCGTAGCCACGTAGACCACAATCCCCAGTGATAAACAGCCTTCCCGGTACTCATTGTGCGAGCCCGGAGCGATTGTTGTAGCTACATCATTCGTCTGGCGGGCACGATCTGGGAACGGAAGATTTGAAAAGTGGGAGTGCGCCGAGGAACTCCTGAATTACCTCGACAGGCGGCGTCAGCGTGTGGGAGTGCTAGTAATGTTAACGGTGGTCAACCCACGGTCGCAGAGAGGCCTCCCAATCAGTATCAAGAGAACCCGTTTCAAGTTATTGTGGTGCGTACTTGAACCTTTGATCAGCGATGATATTGCAAGGAGTCTCACGGGACTCCCGCCGACCCCTCGTTTGCAGTGCTGCGCCCTTGCCGTGCCTATTTTGTCCCATAAATTGCCCTGTATGAAATTTTGGGGAGTTGAAACGAACATCAGTATGCCTGAGAACCCGCCAACGGCGAGTGACGCTGATCAATGATTTGTATTATGACAGGCAAGGTGTCTCGAGATGGTAATCCCTACTACAGGATGTCTATTGCGACACAAGTTCCACTATACTACACAGGACGCAAAAAACGGCGGAGTTCTACTCCGTTCATTACCATCAATCAAGTCCACAGCATCAAATCAACGCTGGATCTTTGCCGTGTCAATGCTTGCTTGACCTCGGTATATGTGGAATCCAGCGTCAAGGTATATCTTTTTGTTTACAGCTTTGTCCGTACTTCACAACCGCTTAAAGAGCCGAAATACTTGTCGATTGGTATCATCACCCTACCGCAATGCTGGTTTCGAAATGGACGCCCTTTGTTCTTTCCCTCAGTTGGACATATGCCAGTCTAGCATCACTGTTGTCGAATTCCGCTCAAGTGGCCAATGCTACCTACGACTTTGTAGTAATAGGAGGTTATTCTGCCGTTCCATCGGTGTGTATTCGAGCTAATAACTTCTTGCAATGTAGCCGGGGCAGCTGGAGCTGTCATTGCTAATCGCTTGAGTGAGGATACTCATGTGAAGGTCCTTTTAATCGAGGCTGGTGGAAGGTGTGGTCTCTTCTTTGCGTGCACCCTAGGCGATGCTTAATTCTTACTCCCTTAGCAATACCCAAGGACCTGACATAAGCGCGATTCAAGTCCCGTACTTTGTATCTTCGGTGGATCCTGCCTTCGACTGGAATTATACAACAATTCCGCAGAAGGCGTTGCTAAATCGTACTATTGCATATCCTCGGGGGCATGTTTTAGGTGGTAGCACGTCAACGAGTAAGAATTTCCCTTGCAGAATGTAGTAGGTCGATGACTGGCTGACGCGGGCTTTTCAAAGATTACATGTTTTATACGCGCGGATCTTCCGATGACTTCGACAGACTTGCTCGAATCTCCGGTGACTCCGGCTGGTCTTGGAAACGTATACTTCCCTACTTTCTCAAAGTTGGTGCTCCGACAAATGATCCTCTTTCTCCAATAACGCCACCTTTTTCAGTCTGAAACTTTGTCGCCTTCCGCGGACGGACACAACACAACCGGACAAGTTGATCCAAGGTTTCACGGAACGTCTGGGCCAGTTCTCACAAGTCTTCCTGGAAACACCAGTGTCCTAGATTCTCGAATTCTAGAAACTAGCTCACAACTTTCCGAATTTCCGTTCAACCTTGACATGAATTCTGGAGATCCACTCGGGGTCGGTCAGTCTATAGAAATGGCCTTTCGATTTGGATACGTACTGACGGTGAAACTATTAGGTTGGCTTCAGTCCACCATTGGCCACGGTGTTCGTAGCAGTTCCGCTACTGCATTTTTGTCCGATGCTGCGCTCAGCCGAAAGAACTTCGATGTCCTCATAGGGACTCGAGCGACAAGACTCCTTCAGACTGGATACAAGAATGGCAAGCCGGTTTTTCTCGGCGTAGAGCTTGCACAAAGCGCTTCAGGTGATGATACTCCTGACTCGTTTCTGACTTCCACTGATCATATCTCCCGCCCAAAGGCCCTCGGATGTCTGTCACAGCAAGAAAGGAGGTTATTCTTTCCGCAGGTGCCATTGGCACGCCACACCTCCTCAAATTGTCGGGTATCGGTGACCGCAAGGAGCTCAGTGCGCATGGCGTGCACACACTTGTTGAAGTGCCCGATGTTGGAAGGCACATGCAAGACCATCCATGGGTTCCTCTGCAGTGGTTTCTCAATACAACGAACACCATGGACACCATTATCCGAAACGCCACTCTACTAAACGAAGAGACTGCCTTTTACAACAAGACAAAGGAGGGGCCCCTTGCAAACAACCCATCTGGAAATCAACTAGGATGGTTTCGCCTCGCTAAGAATTCGTCTGTTCTGAAGGAGTTCGGCGATCCTACCGGAGGCAAGGTCTCACCTCATTTCGAGATAATATTCACGGTGCGTGCCACATATCGGTAGCTATATGGACAAGTATTAATCAACTTGATACAGAACACATTCCTGTCATTTACAGAGCCCCTTCCACCGACGGGAAACTTCATGACCATGCTGGTTGCGCTAGTTTCACCTCGATCCCGTATGTATTTTATTCCCATATATGTGTGCTTCTTGTTGATCATCATTGTAGGCGGATCTGTGAGACTAACAAGCTCGTCGCCCTTCGACGCGCCACTCATTGATCCAAATTTCATGGACATGGAGTCTGATATGGTCATTCTCACGGAAGCCGTCAAAGCTGCATACCGCTTTGCCGCTGCTCAGACGTGGCAAGGCTTTATCATTGAACCATTTGGTCCTCGGCTGAACACGACTGAGGATATCCACAATCACATTCGGAATCTTGCGATGACGCTTCGACATCCAGTCGGTACAGCTAGGATGTCGAGTGCTAAAGATACTGCGGGTGTTGTTGGGCCAGATCTTCGGGTTAAGAAGGTAGAGGGTTTGCGGGTTGCTGATGCGTCGATATTCGTGGGTATTTTCTCTTTTCTCCACTCGAATTCCCCAATTGACCATTGGAATAGCCCCATATTGTTGGTGCTCATACCCAAGCTCCGGTGTATGCTATCGCTGAGAGGGCTTCTGATTTGATCAAGAAGGCACACGGGATCAAGCACAGTAACTAAAGCAAACTCTCAATTTGTTCTGGGATATTTTATGTAGATCATCATGCTAACGAACGCCTGATTTGTTGATTTGCTCTCAAGCGTGGTCGGTAAATCGTGATATATCACATGTTCTGTACCTTCAAGCTTCAAGTACAAGTCAATGTTTCGATATAATCGGGGCGGCGTGAGCTGAGAAAGTCATGGTTAGGTGGAGAGATGTCATGGAAATGAATATCACACCCGTTTCGTCTGCTAGTTCTGTTCTTCCTGATGGTCATAGAGTGATTGCAAAGGTATAATTATGGCCCTTGAATACTTCAATCAAGCTCTCGCTAATCCACATCAAACTGAGGTGCGGTCGCTATCTTCACGAGCGACATACCCTTACACTCTCAAGATGTGACTCCTGTGAATACTTATGCGCCCTGGAGCGGCAACACACGTTGAGAGCGTTCTTTGAATCATGCCGGTGAATAGCTATGACTTCGGCAGGTTCGGGCGCCACAGTATCATATTGTACTCCATCCGATAATGAGCGGGAAATGACGCTGATACATATCACGACCAAAATAATTACCGTTACTAGTATTACAGAGGGAGACAAACACGGAGACATGACAAAAAGCATATACACGAGTTATACACATTTACGTTCTCGCAACACGGACAGCACGGGTAGAATTACAGCAAGTAGTAGATCACCGGCAATAAATCACTCCGCGTTGACTGGATTCCAAGTGATAGCACCATCCGTGCCGCGATCCAATCCGTCAATGAGTGCCATATCTTCAGCGCTGATCTCAAAGTCAAACACGTCCGCGTTAGATATGACACGCGCGGGATCGGCAGATTTTGGGAGAGGAGCGTATCTGTGAGATTTGGGTTTAGTTGTGCGATGCAGTTGAGCTCAGGGAGTCACCAACCCAGCTTGCAAGGACCAGCGAACGAGGAGCTGGGCAGGTGTTTTGTTGTACTGGAGTTTGGGTTAGACATGGAGGCGTCGCATCAGTTCGAAGGAGTCACCTTCTTCGCGGTCTCGATGATCTCGGGGTAATTCCATTCTCCACGCATAATCGGGGCGTAGGCTTCAATTACAATATTGTACTTCTTGCACCATTCGACGATGTCTTTTTGCTGGCAGCGAGGCTGAAGCTTTTTGTTTCAAAATGATCAGCTCCGAAGGAAGACTTGAAGCTTGAAACATAGCCTACCTCGATTTGATTGATGCTTGGGAGCTCCAAACCTGCCTCCCGGATTTCTTCCAGGTGCTTGACACCACTAATAGCTTCATTAACGTGAAGATTCGCTAAGCCGAAGCTATTTCACATACTAGTTTGAGACGCCGATGGCCCTGATTTTGCCTTGTTTCTTCGCTTCGATAAGGGCGCGCCAAGTGTTGAGACGACTAGCCTTGTTAGAAAGAGGACTGTGGATGAGCATACAATCGATATAGCCTATCGTAGCCGCGTCAGAATGGTCGTATATAGAGTGTACCGAACATACTCAAGCCGAGCGTCTTGAGCGAGTCATCGACCGAGGCGGTGGCAATATCATAAGAATGTTCATTATTGTTGATCTTTGTGGCTACATTGAAGAATGAGTAATTGCAAAACACCTTCTGTGAGCGAAATATAGCATACTGATAAAAATCTCCTCTCGTGGGATGCCACTTTCTCTGAGTGCTTCACCAACTTGAGACTCGTTTCCGTACATACGAGCGGTGTCGATGTGCCTACATGGAAGGGTGAGCATCGCGTCAGGCCGTTTATTGCCAACACATACTTGTATCCGAGCTTTAGCCCAGCAAGACAAGCAGGCTTGCAATCATCGTTCAGGTACGTTCCGAGTCCCAGGAGCGGGAGTTCTTGACCTGCAGGGGTATAAGCTTATGCCTATCCACAAACTGTACTTCATACCAGAGTTCAGACGGATGGTAGAGGTGAATGAGAATTTGTTTGAAGTCATTTTTGTGATACTACAGTGGACGTTTCGCGCAAAGTGGGTTGTGAGACGGTCATGACTCATTGACACTAATATACCTATAGAGCGGGAATTCAGACGTCAGAGGTACGACCCACTTCTAGTTGTTAGTAAGAGAACCCACTGAAGACGCGATCAAGGCTTCCATTTTGATGATTAGAATCGAGAATAGCAAGTTTGCTGTTGTCCGTGGAGATGCAGTTTGCACCACTTCCAGGTTTACCAGTTTGGAGCTGACATCTCCTGATGCATCAAGTATACAACGACGTTGTGGGGTGACAGGGGTATTCCAAATCAACGAAGGAGTGAGAAGGACAGATGGGTCAAAGTGATAGATGGGAATCGAATTGAACGCGCCAAAGATGCCCCGTTGCAGGTGACAAACAGTTCGCACGGTTCCTATTCTTGGACCATCACCATCATCAGCTCTCAATCTAACTTGCATCACAATTCGGCCGAATGCATTCACGAAAGCTTCTTCCTTGGGCGGCTAGGAATGCAGTGCCTGTAGTTGCTTTTCATTAAACCCAACTCATCTTCAAACTCTCCAAACCGATCGAACCAAAACCCATGGAGAATCTCACCATTCAAGGACAAATTCTTACCTCTCAGTCTGGAGATGCGTACAATGCCGCGTTGCGTCGCAACTCTGACCTCTCAGTTCTTCCTGCCAAATACATCGTACAACCTGCCGTGTATGAGGATATCCCTCCAGTTATTGCATATGCAACGTCCCAGTCACCACCACTCGAGATTGCAGTCAAGGGTGGAGGCGCACACTCGTCTACCTGGGCCAGTTCCAACGGTGGTGTCGTCATTGACCTCAGCAAGCTCAACAAGGTCACTCTTGCTGCAGACAAGCAAACTATTACCGTCCAGGGCGGGGCATATTGGGGAGATGTCTACGAAGTGACTGCTCGAGAAAAGGTCGACGTAGTCGGTTCTCCACTCTGGTTTGTCGGAGTCGGAGGATATACTCTGGGAGGAGGGCACGGACCTCTCAGTGGCGAGCATGGCTTGGCCATCGACAATACATTGAGCGCTACCGTCGTTTTGGCTGATGGTCGTATTGTGAAGACCAGTCAGGACGAAGAACCAGATTTGTTTTGGGCTATTCGCGGTATGTATACTTTCTTCATGCCCATACGACCGCTCACTGAACATCTAAACAGGTGGCGGTGGACAATTCGGCATTGTCGTCGAGTTTACATTCAAAGTATATCCATACGTTGGGCCCATCGGATCTGGGATGATCGCGTATCCTGGATCAGAGCTCGGCCAGGTGTTGAAGACCATCACAGTTAGTTTCATTTGGCTATCTATGATCTCATCGCTGATAGACGTCATATAGGATTGGAAAAAGTCGCATACTTCGGCAGAAAGGTTTACTATGAACTTCTCTCGACCAGCGCCTCACTTCAAGGTAAGCGATGGCCGTAACTCATGATAGGGATATTCGTCTCATCGTAACTAACAGCCAACTGTTGTCATCCTACCCACTGTCCTACACGACCAAGACGGAACACGGACCCAGAAGGTCCTTGCACCATTCAGGGAAGGCGCTGCGAAGCCCGTCCTCGACAAAATTGGACTGGCCCCAGACATGCTCACAGTTTCGCATGCGGCAGATGCTGCAGTGGCGGCTGCACCTCGATCTCTCGTTATCCGTGGAACGTTGATTTCCGACTTCTTCCCAGAGCTGCTGCTTGCTGTGTATGAGAAGTGGCTGGCGTTCACGGAGGCTAACGAGGATGTTCGCGCCTCTGCTGTTCTTTTCGACTTGACGAGCCCGGGAAAAGTCGCGGAGGTTGGTTCCGCGGATACTCCGTTCAAGAATCGCGAACACTGTTACTGGATGGCCGTTCAAGGAAGGTGAGAATCGATACTCATGACGTCTAGTTTCATGCTTTCTGACATGGATATGCGTGACTCAGGGCAAAGACAGACGCCTCCGTAGATGCTGCCCGAGAATTCACGACTTCATTGGTGACGTTTGTGCGGGAGAAGAACGCTGAGCTCTCTGGTCGGGACTTGGGTTGGTGGGTCACGCTCTGTCCAGGGCAACGAGAAGCCTGAGGATGTATTTGGACCCAATTTACCTCGATTGCGAGAGGTGAAGGCGAAATACGACCCGAAGAAGGTTTGGAGCAAGGGTTTCACTATTGAGCCACTGGCTTAGTCGAAGTCGGTGAGTATAATGATGATTGAATATGCCATTTCTCGCTCGACAGCGGTACTCAATACATATGAGATTGAGCCATATGTAATTACCATCATTCCATTTACGCACTCGAGGAATGAATGAAATATTTGGTTCGATCCTATGACATTAAGATTCCAGCTTGAAACCGGCAAAACGGTGACGTCACGTTTGTCCTTATTTTCCATAAGTGCTCGTTCCCACGCAATTTCATCCACAAGCGAGGTGATCAAGCTTGAAAGTTTGAACATGTCCAACACTAGTACTCCCGTACACGAGCGCTTCAACGCGCTTCGTGACAAATTCACAGCGACTTTCTGTACCACAGCTCCTATCTATTGTATTAGAGGTCCCCCGGACTCGGAATCTGTTGGGAGGGATGGGTTTGACTCTCCATCCATGCGGGGGTGCAACCCAACAATCACCATCGTGCAAGCCGCCAATACTCAAATCGAAGCCATGGACCAGATTCTGACCAAGAAGGTGCAAATGCCCAAAGTATGTAGCCATAATCCTCTTGTCAGTTCCATTTGTTCACTGACTAACAGCACATGTGGGATAAACTCATAACCATATGGGAAGAGCGACACTTCTATGAGACGGCGGTTTGGAGCAAATTGTTCACATTGCAAACGTCAAAAGATGCGGAGGGCATAGGCCGCACGATTACTGAGGCAGAATATGCCATTTACTGGAGACTTTTCACGGTGTTTGTGGCCAGAACACGAGACCCGCTTGAAGACTTCAACGATTCTCGCCACCACTACACGAGTCGATGGATTTTAGATCCTTTGTCACCTCTAGAGGACAGCGTACAGGGTGCGAAGACATTCATGTGAGCTTTCAAGGTCAGAACCTGCACAGCTTTTTACTGACACTACTTGGTAGCGACAAGCAATGGAGGTTTTCTCTGCTCTTAGAAGCAGTACCAGAAGCCAATAAACAATCTCGGCAATCCCAGAACCGCTCCTCCACTGCTAGAACAGCATCACCAGTTTCGACGTCAACGAATACCCCCCAAGAGAATCCAATTCCTTACTCCAACACCCCCAAGAGCGACTTTCGCCTTGACTTTGACAATTTCCCCTTCGTAATAATAGAAGTCGACTCATCAGTTGGCCAACGCGACGAAAGACGATTACAGATACAAGGTCTTTGTCTCGCCAAGATCGCATACACGGTGGCTCTCAAATCAGAGCTGGACAAAGCCAACCCATCGACTCCTCCTGGACCAGATGCCTCAGACGAGGAGAAACAGGAATGGATTCATCTCTTTGACGAAGCGAGCAAAGCTGCTGCTCAAAAGAGCCCCGTGATCGTTGGGTTATATCTTGCTGGTAGCGGCGAGATTAGGAAGTATATGTTTCATTATGACGGGGATAAGGTCCGCAAATCTCATGCATGTTTGGCGTGGCACTAACATCGGATTGAACAGCATTATATCTCGAAAGAGGTCTATTGTAAACTCGACACCAAAGGCCTCGTTGAAGTCATATTTCTTCTCTTCAATTACGCCCATTTTCGTTCGAACACGTCAAGTCTGGACTGGTTCAAGAAACCTTGGAGTCGTTTGTCGCAGCTACCTGGTTTCAAGAAATCTCAGAAGCCAGATGGATCGTCAAATTCCCGCAAACGGAATTCACCTGATGACACTGAACACCAAGGAAGTCAGGATGGTAGGGCGGTCGCCAGTAAGCAACCTCGGAAAGCACCTGGTGGGGCACTAGTTCCATATCAAGTATCGCTCGAGGGGAAGGGCTTGTATTTGCTTCCTGGCTACGGTGGTGTAAGTGATAGTTATAATTCTAGTTGATCGACTCCTGCTCACCAAACGCAAAGTTGCCAGAACTTCCATACATCTGCGCTGCGCGCACGCGCGATAATCGCCTTGTAGTGATAAAGCTGACAAGACAGCGAGAAGAAGTTCAGATACATCGGAAGTTGTCCTCGTTACGGAACCCATCCCCATCCCCGTTCATCATTCCCCTCCTTGATGTCATCTGCGTTGATGACATCAACCTTCTGATAATGCCTCTGTGCACCCCATTCCAAGCTGCCATTATGGATGGGCCGGTGAGCCTTTTTATGCTTCACCTCATCCTTGCTGTTTGCTCTCTCCACTGCGAGGAGGTGGCCCATCTGGACCTTCGCCCAGACAACCTAGTTGTTAACCGAGGACCAGGTGGTCCTTGCCTTTGGGTCATTGATCTAGGCCTTGCGAAACATGCCACAGTGGGAACGCGGTTGAAAGGGTTCCGAGGGGTTGAGGAATGGGTAGCTCCAGAAGTGCGCAATGACGGTGTATTCAACGCTTTTGCCGCCGATGTTTGGGCATGCGGCAACATTATCAGACATTATAGTCATCAGCTTACCGACGAAGTTGGGAAATCTGTTTTGGGTCTAACTTGTCATTTCACAAACGAAGACCCCGAGAAGCGTCCGTCGTTAACTTGCAAGCAGCCTGGCTCGGTTATGGCTATTGGATGGTCTTTGTTGTCAAAGTTCGGTTCAGAACAAGTGGATCAGCCACCCCAATCAGATCCAGTGCCAACCTTTTCGACCAAAGCACAGCTGTCTTATGCCCCGGCAGGCTTCCTTGATTGCATTCATCTCAATAGGGTGTTCTAGGTTAGAGTGATCATGGACACTTCGCCGAGTTCAAGAGTTTGCACATTGACATTGTATTAGTAATTGTAATAGTAGTAAACTAAATACTTCCATTATTACTGTAGTTGAAATTGTTGAGCGCTGAGCGCTGAGCATTGAACGCAAGTGCGGATAACCAAACATGCTGTTTTCTATACACGAGGTACGAGTGATTGAGTCTGCCTAGGGGAGACTAATGCTGTTTCGACGACTGACTACCATGTCCTCTACAAAGTACCGGCTCTCGTCTCTCCCTCTTCCTTCCTCATCTCAACTCCTCACTCAAAGCCTCACCCCAGATCCCCAAACACCTTCTATATCATCTTTCGTTACCGACGTTCTGCCCAACAAGCCCAGTATTCAACGGCGGCCGAGGCTCTTATCACCCGAAGCTCATTTCAGCTATGTTATGCCGTTCCCCGTTGCATTTCCTTACAACGTCGAACCACCGGATGAACAGGAAGAAGGCGTTGATGCAGCGAAGGTTGTCGAGAAGTGGCTAGCTGATAGGGAGGCATTGCACCCCTCGAAGGACAACGAGAACGTGTATTATCCTGACCCGGAGAAGAGAAACCAGAAGAGAATATTGATCGGCCTTTCAGAGACAGGTCTGCGTGACTGTCTACCTCACCTTGACGTCGGGGATGCGTTTACAACCCTTGGTGTACCTTCTCTTACGCCCACTGCACCTGCCGAGGCTCCCGAAGAAATGAAGCCCAATGCAGCCCGCGATGACCTCATCGACATACTCAGCGGTCATGCTGTCCTACTATCTCCTTCACAAAACACCGGTCCTTGGTCTCTCAGATACTCTGGGCACCAATTCGGCTCATGGGCAGGTCAGCTAGGCGATGGACGTGCCATATCTATCTTGTCGACAGTAAACCCTCAAAACGACACGATCACAGAATTACAACTCAAAGGTTCTGGACGAACACCTTTTTCACGCTCTGCAGACGGTTTAGCTGTCCTGCGCTCGTCTATACGAGAGTTTTTGGGTGCTGAAGCCATGCAGGCACTCGGAATACCTACGACGCGATCTCTTGCTCTCGTTTCGTTGCCTAACCTTCCGGTTATGCGAGAAAGGGTTGAGACGGCATGTATTCTAACTCGTCTCGCGCCTTCGTTCTTGCGTATAGGCTCGTTTGAGGCTCTGAGTCCGCCTGGGAGGAAAGGTGGTATGATGTTCTTTGGCGGTGGGCAGCAAGAAGCCAACTGGGAGGCATTGAGGATTTTGGGGGAGTTTGTATCTCAACAGGTACTGAAACTGAGTATCGAGGAAGGTAAACCGTGGGGGAAGGAGTTGGTGCTAGAGGTAGCGAGGAGAAACGTGAAGATGGTTGCGGGGTGGCAGGTTTATGGGTTCATGCATGGGGTGATTAATACTGATAAGTACGTTTATTCTCATGTCCTTTCTCTGAGGATGCCAGTCTGATAAATGAATTGCAGCGTGTCGATAATGGGGCTAACGATAGACTACGGTCCCTATGCGTTCATGGATACATTTGACTCGATGCATATCTGTAATCACTCGGACGACGGTGGAAGGTATGCATACGGTGCGCAACCTGGGATGATGTGAGTCTAATTTCACTTTCTATTCTCGCTCAAAATCACGAAAACTCATCGCTAACGTTATGTAGAATCTATGCCCTTCGTGCCCTTCTAAACTCCCTCGCACCTGTGATTGGGTACGAGCAGGCACACGGTACTGCCCCACCACAGGGATGGGCCACTGCTGCAGATGAATCAAAAGAGATGGACAAAAAGATAGATGAATGGAGTGAGATAGGAATAAGGGAAGTCAAGGATGAGATGGAGAGAGTTGCGCAAGAGGAGATGAGTAAGGAGTACGGACGAGCGATGCGCCGCGTTAGTGCATCTTTTTGTGATAGTTTCCCTCAAACTAACACCCCTCACAGCGTCTAGGAATCCGTTCTTCCGAAGAAGACACAGAACGTAACAACACCATCGAACGCGATATCTCCAGGTCTTTGCTCAGCTTGATGTCTTCGCATAGACTGGACTTCCACCGAACCTTCCGCCTCTTATCTTATTTCCAACCGGTTGGCGCTACCAAGGAATACAAAGAAAAATTCATCTCAGCTCTGCTCAAGAACTGCTCCGAACCAGCGTTCATAGACGAGTTCACAGCAAAACGCGAGTGGAACGAGTGGTTGGACAAGTACTCATCCTACTCTGACTCTCTTGTCAGTACGGAAGAGAGACTCAAGGCTAATCCGAGGTTCGTGTTGAGACAGTGGGTGCTGGAAGAGGTTATTCGGGCTGCGCAGGAAGATAAGGGTGCGGAGAAGGGAAAGGCGGTATTGGGGAAGGTTTTGCACGTACGTTATCTCCTTCCTCTTGGTTTTCGAGGTCAATGCTGAAGAAACCATCGACAGATGGCATGCAATCCGTTTGAAACTTGGGGCGGTGAAGAAGCTGAACTCCGGGAACTTGGATTGATCAGTGAAGATGGGGAGGTGGAAGAGTTGAATGAAGAGGAGAAGGAGGAGAGAAGGTTTTGCGGTGTGGGAGACAAGGGAATGTTGGGGTTCCAGTGTAGTTGCTCGAGTTGAGGTGTAGGACACGAATAGAAAAACTGTGTATTTTTATGACATTTGTAGCCTGTAACACGAAACAACTATCAATTGACCTACATAGCTCAGAAACAGAAACAACTACAAATTGACCGACTCCGCTAAATACATAGCTCAGGCTTTTGCGCTTTCGACCGTCCAGGTCCTCTCCAAACGGGTCCTTTCCCCGAGTCTTTATGCCCTGTTAGAGATCCCTCAAGCCATTGCAGTCCGGTTTACGACCAGCTTGACCTGCGTCACGCAGAGTAACATAGCCAGAGGTCTTCCAGCTGTATGTCGTGCTGAGGCTCCAGTGGAGGAGCAGCGAGAAGGTGTTATGGACGGGTGTCCTGGAGCAACCCTGCATAATGCACATATCTCAGCACCAGCCTCCAGCACATCCGAGTCGATTCGTCTTCGAGCTCGTCGTTATCGACAAATCATAGCGATTGCTGGACGACGCCCTATGATTGCACTCGACAGACTCACCGAGCGACGAACGTGGCATCAACTCCGAGTCGTAGCAGGTCGTGCTAGCCCACTGGGTAAACCGTTTTCGAAAACAAACGTGCGTCCCAAGCTGGCTTAAACTTTGATGCTACCGTGATCCTATCATGGGCCTTCATACATTCCGTCCTCAGAGTACGTCGACGGTCGGACAAACTCGTTATCTGACACCGAGGCAGACGGTGCTAATGAAAATGATGACGCACTATAGGTGCACACACCGTATCTATTTTATTCACTTTCGAGAGGGGTGATCTGACATGTCTTTCATTGACAAAAACTTATGCCGGTTTCGACATAACAGGGGGTGCATTTACAGAGGTGTGTTGGGTCATTTCGTATTGGAGTGTTGGATAGATATCCGTAGCATGTATTAATGTCTGTCTATGTACATGTAGAACGGCCCCCTGCGCTGATCGAGGTCGGTCCCTTGCAGGTCAATCTATTGTCTATTGTCAGGTAAATAACTGTAAACTACAGGTAAATACCTCGCCGGCTCTTCGTAACATAGCTCAGGGTATAGACGGGCGTCTAATCCAGGTTTTCCCACTACCACCACCTTCCCATTCCTAGTACTACCCCTTTTCTGTCTGGATATCTCGTCATCTACCCTTATAACCACAACAGGTATGTGATATCCATTCATTTCTGGATATCTTTTCTTACCACCGACGACTTATTAGCATGACGAACTCGGTCTTAGTATGCAACAAGTGTCAAAACGAGTTCGCTATCGATGCTCGGGTACAGCAACTCCCGCCAGTTTCTCACGTCCTACTACGCTTAAACACACTACCAAGCCATACGGAGCTTCGCCAGGAACATTCGTACCTTGAAAGAGAAGAACGCGAGTTACGACGCTACAACCAGGAGATAACTCGTTTACAACAGGCGTTGGGGCAGCTAGAAGTACAGCGTCGTGCTCTTTTAGAACGGATGGAGTGCCGGCGTAGCTGGATTGCACCAATCCGTAGGTTACCAGCAGAAGTCCTCGAGGAAATCTTCGATATTGTCTGTCAACCCTATTCTCTCGAAATCTCCTTTTACCAGAAACCAGGGGAAAGAGCTCGAACCATGATCCTCAGTCATGTATCATACCAGTGGAGACGGATTGTTGGCAGATGCGCTCGGTTGTGGTCGCGGATTTGTATCAATGTGGAGGCCAGTAACGACCGGTCCATCAAAATCTTGTTGGGACTCTACCTCACCAATTCGGCAGAGTATCCACTAGTTTTCGAGCTCGTTGGTGATGTCGATAGTACCCGTTCCAGGACTTGCTACCAGTCTGTCATTGCTAAGATCTCTCCTCATTGCAAGCGTCTGCAGAGGTTTGTTCTAAACATCGACAACAAACATGGCAGGATGTATACGCGAGCCAGAGAAGACCTGACTCTGCCGTCGTCTCTCCGTTACTTCGAACACTCTGGGGAGCTGGAGGGTACTGCCGAATGGTTTAGCAAAGCCCTGCGGGGAGCTCCCAAACTCACGACTGTGAAGTGTTCCAACTTCGTTAGCAAGGATTTGCTGCCGTATCATCAATTGACTACCCTGGAGGTTGAAGATCTTGAAGCGGTTAAATACAAGGATTTGGTTGAAGTGCTAGGGCACTGCACTAGCCTTCGGTCTCTGAAAATTGGTTTCTCCTGTCATGGGTTCAATCGTGATGGCCTCGATGCTGGTTCATACATGCATTCCAACTTCACCTTGCCTTGCCTAGATCATCTCTCAATCTCAAACCCCACCAGATACTCGTTCCTCACCATCATACTTCGACAACTAACATTGCCATCGCTCAAGACAGTTTCGCTCCGAGCCACGCTATCTAGCAATCCGGCCACACACGAATCGAGACTCCAGCCTGTTTCTGACTTGATCCGTCGTTCAGGGTGCCAGCTAATCGAGATCTCTATAGACTCGTACGGTTCTTTTCCTTCGCAAACCGAGTTCCTCCACGTCTTCGAGCTATCACCCGAGCTCGAAAGGATTCGGTTACGTTTCAGGGACGGGTATAAGAAAGGGCATCGAAAGGGTTCGCAGACGTTTATGTATAAATTGCTCGAAGTCCTCCAAGGGTCTCCTCATGGAATCCTGGTTCCGGATCTGGTCAGGATACAGATGTCTGAAGAAGGATCTTCCGTTGATCCAGACTCCGCGTTCGCATTCCTGGACATGATAGAGTCCCGGAATGCATATCGAGGTGTCGACAGGATGGTCTTGTGGGATTTTGATCTTGCTTTTAGCGATTTATGGGAGTGTTCTGCAGAGGTCATCGCTGCATTTGAGGCGAGGTTGGAAGATCTTGCGCAGGATGGTATCAGATGCAGTGTAAAGTGGGCTAAACCTTTCCAAGCCGAAGAGGATGTGAATCTCAATAGCTACTGTCCTTCAACTTGCTCAGGAATGAGTGTCTTCCCTGTAGTATATTAGCATGATGAATTAAAGCGTTCGATGCTCCTCTCGCCTCTGCATTCCCAGTGAATCCTGACCTAGAGGCTTCCATGTCCTTTCAGGCTGCTCCGACGTCCGAGTCTCATGAACAGAATCGCGTAGAAAGAAAACTCGTTGCGTCAAAGAGGTTCAAAGGACAAATCCTGCAAATGTCCAGCCTTGGCGCACTATAGCGCCCAAAGCACCACGGGCGTCTAAATCCAGGTTTTCCCACTACCACCACCTCAGGCTTCGCATTCCTAGTACTACCCCTTTTCTGTCCGAATATCCTGTCATCTACTCTCAGAACTGCAACAGGTATGTTTAATATCCATTCAGTCTGGATCCCTTTTCTCATCACCGATTTGCTATCAGCATGACGAACTCTGTCTTAGTATGCAACAAGTGTCAAAACGAGTTCGCTGTCGACGCTCGGGTACAGCAACTCCCGCCAGTCTCTTACGTCCTACTGCGCTTAAACGCACCACCAAGTCAGACAGAATCTCGACAGGAACTCTTGTATCTCGAAAGAGAAGAATGCGAGTTGCAACGCTACAACCAGGAGATAACTCGTCTACAACAGGCATTGGGGCAGCTAGAAGTGCAGCGTCGTGCTCTTTTAGAACGGATGGAGTGCCGGCGTAGCTGGATTGCACCAATCCGTAGGCTACCAGCAGAAGTCCTCGAGGAAATCTTCGATATCGTCTGTCAACCCTATTCTCTCGAAATCTCCTTTTATCAGAAACCAGGGGAAAGAGCTCGAACCATGACTCTCAGCCATGTAGCATACCAATGGAGACGGATTATTGGCAGATGCGCTCGGTTGTGGTCGCGAATTAGTATCAACGTAGGAGCCAGTAACAGCCGCCGGTTCATCAAAAGCTTGTTGGGACTCTACCTCACCAACTCCGCAGAGTATCCACTAGTTTTCGAGCTCGTTGGTGATGTCGATCATGACGATGACCATAACTCCTATTCCAGATATTCTTACGACTCGGTCATTGACGAGCTCTCCCCTCATTGCAGACGCCTGGAAAGTTTCGTTCTTGGCATTCAAAGCAAACATGGCAGAACTTATACGCGACCTAGAGGAAATCTGACTCTACCATCGTCTCTCCGCTACTTCGAGAACTCTGGGGAATGGGAGGATACTGCCGAATGGTTTAGCCAAGCCCTGCGGGGAGCTCCCAAACTCACGACTGTGAAGAGTTATGAGTTCATTGGCGAGGATTCGCTATCGTATCATCAATTGATCACGTTGAAGCTCAGTTTAATAGTAGCACGTCATTACAGCGATCTGGTCACAGCACTAAGACACAGCACTAGTCTTCAGTCGCTGAAAATCGGCTTCACCTCCGAGTTTTACTATCGCGACGATCCCCTAGATATCGATCCACACATGCATCCCAACTTCACCTTACCTTGTTTGGATCATCTCTCTTTCTCGAATGACACCGACCATCCGCTACTTACCCATTTCCTCCGACAAGTCACATTGCCTTCGCTCCGCGTACTTCACACCAATCCCGGTAAACAAGAACTGTCTCTCACACCTGTTTGTGACTTGATTCGCCGCTCGGGGTGCCAGCTCATTGAGTTTTCTCTAAACTCGACTGGCCCCTTTTCTCCCAAGGCTGAGTTCCTCGATCTGTTTAGGCTATCGCCTGAGCTTTTACGGATCGAGGTGTTTGTCAGTCATAGGGATTCGAGAATCAATTCGCAAACGTTCACGTACGAACTACTCGAGTTCATGAAAGGGACTTCCTATGGACTCTTGGTACCCAATCTGGTCGAAATGAAGATATCCGACTACAACTCTTCCGTTAATCCAGACTACGCGTTCGCTCTGCTGGACATGATAGAGTCGAGAAATGCACATCAGGGTGATGACAGAACCGTCTTGTGGGATTACGACCTTGTTTTTGGGGGGCTATGGGAGTGCTCCGCAGAGGTGATCGCAGCATTCGAGGCGAGGCTGGAAGCTCTTGCGCAAAATGGTGTCAAGTGCAGTATCAGATGGGCTAGACCTTTGAAGGTTGAAGAGGATACGAACTATGAATTAAGTGACACGAACGGTGATGTACTCGAATAAGTGTTCCCTGTGTATGTATATTGAATAAGTAGCGCGACTGAGTAAATGAATTCTGACGCCCTAACATCTTGTCCTCTTCCATGATGAACCGGGCAGAGTCATCTGTTTTCTGGGCCCGCGGTCGTCCCTGGCCCCATCTTCAACCGCTTGACGGCGACCAAGTCGAGGACCTTTACAACGACATTCGTTTTGCAATAGCATCCCGTAGCGTTTATGCGGCTACATACGACCATGCAGCGCCAATGTTTCGCAGATCAAACCCACGAGCGTCTAAATACAAAACTACACTACATTTTTGACAACTCTACTTGTACTTCTGACCATAAAGAAAACAAGAAATATACACCCTTGTAAATGCCTTCACTTGTTCGCCCTCTCGTCGCACCATTCCCTCGCACTCTCAAACAACCTCATCCACGGCCCCCGTCCGCCTCCCTGCTTCCTCCAAATCTTGCTGACCTCTTCCCCAATCCAGCTATTGCTCTCCAAAAGTACCACCCTCTCGGGATGAGGCATCATCGCCAAGACCCTTCCATCACTTGTCTGCACGCCGGTCACACCTCCCAAGCTCCCATTCGGATTTAACGGATACTTCTCCGTCTTCTCACCCTTTGAATCAACGTACCTAACTCCCACTAACTCTTCTTTGACCTCCACTGCAACATGCCCTTCACCATGCGCAACAGCCACAGGCAACTTCGATCCCTTCATGCCTCTCAGGAATACACTCTTTCTTGTAGCCTCCGTGTCAACGATCTCAACCATACACACCCGTGCTTCGAACCTTCCACTCTTGTTCTCCTTGAACTCTGGCCATGCTTCCGCCCCATTCGGTATTATCTCCCTCAAATGAGAGAGGAACTGGCACCCATTACACACTGCTAGTGTGAACGTATCATCTCTCTCAAAGAACGTTTTGAACTCATCCCTAGCACGAGGATGCAGTAACACACTATGTGCCCATCCCTTTCCAGCGCCCAGAACATCACCGTAGGAGAATCCGCCGCATGCTGCAAGACCTACAAATGTTGATAGAGACTGTGCAGGAGTTGTAGAGAGAAGATCCGACATGTGTACATCGACAGGCAGGAATCCAGCCGCGTAAAACGCGTATCCCATTTCGACATGTCCATTGACACCCTGTTCTCGGAGAATCGCTACACGTGGCCTTTGATGTTCTTTTATCGACGTCAAAAGCGGCGACGGCGTCGGTGTGAATGTAAGGTCGTAAAATAACCCTGAATGTTCCTTCTCTTCGATGAGAGCAAATTCCTCCTTCGCGCAATCTGGATCATCTCGTATCTCCTGAATCTTGAACGATGTTTCTGCCCACATCCTCTGTAACTCGCCTCGAGTGGAGCTCCACACAACTTCTTCGCCTAGTTAACCTCGTTTCCTCGTCCTCACGCACAGCACCCACAACGTGTATAGCCTCCTCCGGCACACCAGCACCCACAAACACCCTTCTTAAAGCTATCCAGTCCTCCCACTTTAACTTGGAACACTGCACCCAGTTCCTCATTAAACAACCACTCAAGGCCTTTACCTTCAGGTAGATAGATATCCACGCCCGTACGACCAGCAAATGCCATCTCCACAATCGTCGTGAACAGTCCACCATCACTTCTGTCATGATACGCCAACACTACCTCTTGCTCTTGCTGGCGGACGAGTTGAGTGGCTTCCACAAACGCTTTGAAAATGCCGACATCGTCTCCCGTAAGATCAGGTGTCTGACGGCCATCTTGACCTAAAAGGACGACGCTACCAAAGACTTGTGCTAGTGCTGAACCTGCAAGGCGTGTCTTTCCGCTAGCCAGGTCGACAAATATGAGCTCTCCACCACCTGACGCTGGGGGAAGGAGTTGTGGTGTCCACGTCTGCCTCACATCGACTACACCTGCGAAGGCGGTGATGACCACGGAAACTGGCGATGAGACTTCTTTTTTGACTGTATCTCCTGACGAAGCACCTGAATCCGACCACCGCATACTCATACTCAAACTATCTTTGCCAACTGGAATACACCTACACCCAACTTGGGGCACAGATCCATTCCCAGAGCTTCAACGGCCGAATAGAGAGCAGCTCCCTGACCTGGTTTTGAAGGGTTGGCCATCCAGTTTGCCGAAAGCTTGACTTTGTGTAACGAGCTGGGGCCAAGGTACGCAGCAACCAAGTTCGTCAACGCCTCCGCGACCGCAATCCTCGCTGACGCAGCTGGATTCAGAATGGCGAGTGGGGGTCGTTCACCCATGCACATCGCTTCGCCAGTGACTGTCTCCTCATCCTCTGAGCTCAGACGAGGATAGGTGGTACGAACAACCCCAACATCGGCCACAGGAACTTGCCACGGCCCAACCATTTGATCTCGACACACCAGACCCGTTATCGACCGATCACCAATGGTAATCAAGAACGATTTCGATGCGATTGATGGCAAACGCAGCATCAACCTCTCTACGGCGCGTTGAAGTGTAGCTCGTGCGACAACGTTCCCAGTAGGCAGACCGAGACCCATGAGAGGCGTAGGCACAGTTGTAGGGTCAACGTGTTGGGTAACTTCAGGAGCGATGCATCTTGGGCGGCTTCCCAAACAAAGTGTCCATCTTCAATTTGATCACCTTCTCGGCCTTCCTTCCCTTCCTGGATCTAGAATCGTACACCAATAGCTCGCCCGAGGAAGTTGCTTCACCAACAGCACCCCATGGGCATCTCTCCCTCTCACATACACTCCTAAATGCTTCCACATGCTGGGGCTTGATAGCGAGGACATAGCGCTCCTGAGATTCGTTGCACCATATTTCCATTGGAGACAGACTTGTATCCGCTACTGGGATTGCACGTAGATCGATTGACGCGCCAAGTGGTGTATGCGGGTGTGATGTTGGGTGTGGAAGGGGAAGGAGCTGGTGGAACATGGACTAGTTCGGGTAAGGCGTTGGATAGTCCACCGGCGCCTACATCGTGGACGCTTAGGATGATGTTGTTCTCCGTCGCGGTGGCGGACGAGGAAGTGAAGGTATCGATGACAGCCTGGCACCTCCGTTCCATCTCGGCATTGTCTCGTTGGACGCTAGCAAAGTCTAGGTCGATCTACAAAGGTGAATTAGCCAGTGACATGAGAGAGCGTTAAGAAGATAAAGGCAAGGGATACATCGAGCATCATTGTCCGAAACTAAGCTGTAAGGATGGATAACTTTGAAAAGTACACTAGAAACCGAGCCGAGAGCAGGAAAAGAAAGTAAAAAACGGATACCTTTTCAGCACCACCGCCGACCAGCACTACTAGCCGCCCCACCACCGAGGCCAATCAACATCCCAGGTCCTCCGAGAACGATGAGCTTGTCCCCTGGTGCGAGAGGTGCCTTGTGCGTATGCTGTGGACGAACGGACCCAAGTCCACCTGCGATCATTATCGGTTTGTGATAGCCGATGTGTTTCTGGGATGAGGAGTCTGCTTGGAAGAGTTAGTCCTGTTGATGAGATGAAATAGAATAGGGACAAAGAACGATGAAAACTAGAACGCGTGAATGTGATAGCCAGAATATGTAAAGATCAAAAGGGAGAACGATGCGCTTGTAGTAGTACTCAATGCCGAGTCAGTAATCTCTACAACGCAATGCACATGAAGAGAAGTCGAAGTGGAATGACGCGTATCCAACGCGTCGGCAACCATAAAAAGCACATACCTGATTCTGTAAAAGAATCCTTCAGCAAGAATGTCCTCCAATAACCCCCGATCCCAGGTCGACCAAATTCGTTCCCGTATCCCTGCTGCCCCAAGGGGTGCCTTCGATCATTATATCTAGCGCACTAGCCACATGCCCTGGCTTTCCAACCCCGTCTGATTCCCAGTCTTGTGTAAAGCCAGGTATACACAGATCACTCGTAGTATACCCTGCCAGACCTGCCTTGGTGCGAGAGCCTCTGCCCACGGCAGCTTCATCTCTAATCTCTCCTCCGGTGCCTGTGGCAGCACCAGGGAAAGGTGAGACTGCAGTGGGATGGTTGTGTTTCGACTTTGATTAGAGTGTGATGCGGCTCTTTTTCAGTGAAATCGTAGCCTGAAAAGAGGGGTACCTCTGGACCAGCAAAGACCGCAGCGTTGTCTTCGTATGCTGATATGGTATTGCCTCCAGGTGAGAGTGCTTCGGTATTGCGAATCATCTGGAATAACGAGTGCGCCTTTGAGGAAGCGTCAATCTCCCAGGAAGCATTGAAGATCTTGTGTCGACAATGTTCGGAATTGACCTGAGCGAACATGAACAGTTCTGCGTCTGTGGGAACTCTGCCTTCCTTCTCGTACGCTGAAACGAGGTAGGCGATTTCCGACGGGAGAGTGATAAACCCAAGGTGACGTTTGCTTCAGAGAGAATCTGCTCTGGTGATTTTGACGAAGCAAATGGGATAGTGAGCAACGGCTTTGGCTCTGCGTGTTGGAAGATAGCTTCCGCGGGAGGTAGCGAATGAAGGTGAAGGGATTGGGTCATTCGGTCGTGTAAGAGGTGTGCGATGGGTGTTATATCGAGTGCTGAAGAAGATGTAAAGGTGTACAGGACACCATGTTCTATGCGCTGGATGTGTGTCGTGAGGTTGCATATCCCGGCAATGTCTGTTGCTTTACTTGACCAGGGGGAAATAGAGCCTAGACGGGGTGTCATGTAGACCACTGTTTTATCTGCTCCAAGCCCTTCATCTTGGCTTAAAATACCCCCAGAACCCAGCAAGGCATCCAAAGCCTTTCTCTTTGAACTCTTTTCATCGTGTAACTCTGCTTCGGCTTGCTGAGAGACAGGGTCGATGAGGTAGAAAGAGTTTGCATTTACTGCTTGGACTGCTGGCAGAACAAGTTGGATTTTGTTGAGGAGATTGCCAAGTTTTATTTGTGAGAGGGAAGGCGAGCCAGCGAGGATGAGCATCGCGATGGACGACGCGGTCAACGTTCAAAAGCAAAAATTTCTAAAATCGATCGGCGAAATATACAGGCGGCCCGAGAGTCCGCCGTCGGCGTCTACCCAGGAACCTCTTTCAGCGTCTCTTGACGGGAGCACAGATATTCGGTCCAGAAAGGCTTGCATACAATCGTTTGCAGATACGTATATAAGACAACATATAGAGATCTCTCCTCTAGTTTTAGACCGTGGACTTCCTCAAGTTGATTAGTGAGCAACATCGTTTGGTGCATTTATCGTCCCCGACCATCGACTTCAGTCAAAGAGACAACAAACAAACGACTCGTCGCTATCCGAATCTGAGTCTATCGGGTTGGGTTCATTCTATCAGGCACCTAAACGCTCAGAAAGCTTTCACTCACCGCAAGGTAGGTTTGGATAGAGACAACCACGATCCTCACACCAAGGCATCTCTTCTTGGTAGCGTTGTGTCTTTCCCCTGTACACGTCAAACACGAGTCGTTCCAAGCATGGCGTGAAGGCTTTCAAGGTTCGATCCAATGCTCCAAGATCATTAGGTAGCCCGTGAATACGAAGAGAGCGAAGCTCTGGGTACGGCTTTGACAAAAGCGGAATGATAAGGGCGTGTTCCACTTCAAGTTCGAGGTGTTGCAGGCCGGGAGCAACAAATGCAGCGCCAATTTGTTCTGTTGTTGAAGGCATCAGTGAATGCTGGGATCTACCGATGCGCAAAACACGTACGAGGTGTCAACTTGGGCTTGGTTTGAACGTCTTTCTCTTTCTTCTTTGAATCCAAAAACCATGGATTATGGTCCGGTAGTCGAAATGTCAATGAAACCCTTTTTAGTTGGAATGAATAGGAACGAAGAAGGGTGCTGATAGATGTCAACGCCCTTCGTGCCAGCTCTTCTTCTATACGATAGATACCTCCTCTGGGGAACGTGAACAGGTGGAGTTCGATGAGGTTTGGAAATAGTATCGCAGCTGGTGGCGATACCACTTTCACTTTCTCCTTGTCGGTCATAGACAATACGTGGTTCCTGTAGCGCCCACTCCAGGAAATCCAACGACGCATGTTTTCGCATCTCCAGAGTAGTGATTGTCGCCAGATGAAAAGTGGAAAATGGCGACTCAAAAAGGGTTTTGAATGTGTTGAATCGCCTGGCATGGGAGAGGAAGGGTAGTGAAAATGTGTCCTTGAAGAACATGTGTCTGCGGCTGGCGGCGAGCCATGTTCGTGAGATAAGGGAGTAAGATGATAGCTTGAGCCGTTTGGTCATCTGAACCTTCGATATCGTCCAAGCTGAAAGAGACAATGAGTTCGACCAACTCTAGGGGAAGATTCATGATGGGAGAATGGGAATGATTGCAGAAAATGGGATACGGAATAAATACACGGAGAATACACGCTCACTGGTTGAACTTGCATAGCCTGTGTCGCGTTTGAGATTGATCAAATATTGATGGCAGGGTGGGTGCGCTCGTCTTGGGGTAAGAAAGAAAACAGTTTGGAGTAGTGCCCTACGGAAGAAGTTCGAGTTGTATATATCTGTCAAGCACATGTTCTTCTGGCCTGGATGTTATGACCGTTTCAAGCTTCGCCGGTATATCCACCGCTAGTTCTATATTCTTCATAGTCAATGATTAGAAACCAAGGTAATCGGCAGCTGCGCACCTTCTTTCACCACGATCCCACTACCGAAAGGTACTCAGGATTTCAAAACAAAAAAGGCCGCCGTGAACAAGCTACAGAGAACGCCAAGGAATACATAACTGCCAGAGAAACACTGACAGACTGCAGCTGTAACTGTAGACTGGGTGCTCACACCGAGGCCGATACCGCGAGAAATAATCGAGTAAAGCAATTCTATTCGCACTGCGTAGACAAGTACATCAACACAATAAGACTGAGAATAGAGAAATGTGTGCGTCATGGTTTGACCAAACCGTCAAGGCCACATAGTAGCATATCCTTGCGGATGGGGTACGGGAGGTACAGGAATATGACGCCGCACCTTCATTCACCACCCAAATCGACACCGAAGCGGACTCGAGCGACAAACGAAAGCACTCGTTCTCGTGAGCATCCCGAGGGACACCTCGCTCCGTCAACCAGAAATCTTCAACGCCATCAGAAGAGTCAACTTCTGCGCCCGCAAAGAGGGCTGAACGCTTCGTAAAAGGTCGAGTACGGACACTGGGAAAAACAGAAAGTTTCGAGTTGATCGGATTTTATACTGAGGTCGGAGTTTGAATATGTGTCACGTTGTCGTGCACGTTCCATTTGGCGCTCGTCTCTGTCCAAGACACCTCATGTCGCGTTTATCACGGCCCAATTTGAAGGGCAGGGAGTCCGTTTTTACTAGAGGCCCAGAGTCATATCGGGGGGATATCTATGCAGGCATGTCCAGCGGATCTGGCAGAGTGTGTAATGTCATTGGAGGACTGCTGCGAAGAGGTGTGTATTCATTTGGGTCGATACTGGTTTGGACAGCTTATGGTCAAAGATTTTCAAAGGCACAGGCTGCTCACACTCTCCTGAAGAGCGGCACACAAGACCTGCCTCGCATTACCAAGGTCTTGGAGAGCCAGAGAGTACGTTTCGACGGCTATGATACTAGTGAAATCGCATTCTCAAAGACGGCTAGGTGTTCCTCCTTGTTGATGAAGGAACAGTTAAGAGATACAAGGCTGAACTATCCGAAGAGATAGAACCTGCTGTCGCGGAACTCATCGAACGTGCAGAGGAAGGGTTGAAGGCGTTACATCGGAAAGAGAGCCAATTGCAAGCAAAAGTGAGTTTCATATCGGTCAGCTGGGAAGAGGCGCTAAAGTCATACTATAGGTTGATGCGGCAAAGGCTAAGCCACTTCGACCTACTGCAGGAATGACAATGGCTGCCCAGAAACTCGAACAACGGCGTCTCAACGTGCTGGTCAAACAGAGGGAACAATTGGAACATCAGCTCGAAGCTATGGAGGCTGAAATTAAAGCAATGGTGCGTGGCACTCGTGCCCAGGTCGTACTCATTTGACACCATGCAAAGGATCAGACTGCTTGAATTCTCGGGGAGTATGATCGCAGTCATGCATGAAAAACGGATTGTATGATTTGTATCCCGAAGACCAGATGTATCTACTAGTGTTTGATCAAGAAGTTCTCTATAGACTGCTCCGCAGTCTAGGCTAGTATCTGCCAAGATCGCTCGAGTTGGGCAGAGCTTCCAGGGATAGAGGACAGTCATTTCGGGGGTCACGGGCGATCATTCTCGCCAGTCATCTCGTCTCAATTACCATAGGAAAAGCTTCACGTTCCCTTTCATGGCTACAAGCGACCGTCAACGAATCTTTTGACTTGAGTCATTCTGCAGATTCGAGTGTACTACCTCGGGAGGTTTCCCTTTACGCCATGCGGTTGTTCAGTTCCATTTCAACACTCATCTTCAAGCCGTATGCTAGGTACAACATCATTCAATGACAATCTGAATGTAGTGAACTCCATGGATGGTCGTAGGATGCTCTCCGTTGACTCTCTTCGCACATGCTGTCATCGGGCGTCGTCATCCGGTATAACTTTGATGAAACGAACTTCGATACACACCATGATCATCCTGGTCGCAAGGATGCTATGAAAGCCTGCTTGGAGTCTGGAATCGCTCTAAGGTATTGTAAACCTATTTGATCGGATGTACTCACTGTGTACCGCCTACACGAAGGTAAGGCGACTATAGAATCCTGCGTGTTGGAACCGGCACTTTGTCAAGTTGAACTTTGTGTACGTACCTCGGATTGTACGAGTATTCCGATGTTTATTATGCTCAGCACTGTTCCCCTTCAGCGTCTTCCTTTTCGTTGGTAGCCCTCTGTACTCACCGACCATCCACGAGAAGTAGATCATTCCTGTCGATGTCGTTGGCGCCATCAATATGTGGCAGGGAGAATAGAAGAATCATCACCACTCACCGTCCCGAGACAATGTATCCAACAATGACATGCTATTCCCTTGTTCAATTCTCCACCGTACGATCCGAGTAAAAGAGAGCAATAAATTGGCTTCCCGATTCCCTCAGCAACAAGAATCACAACTGTAAATGTGATGCTTTGCTCACCTAAATCGTATAGAATAACCATCACGAATGGTACGACATATAGATTCCCGATCTGGCTCAGGACGAGCTCGCAATCTTCGAGTTTCAAGTCTTGGCTTGATATGACGCCCAGTATGAGGATCGTTAGCGTAGGTATCAGGCATATCTGTGTTCGTTTAGCTATCAAACTGAGCAGAAAGACACACCGGCCCGCCGCACTCACGAGAATAAGAGCAGCGAGAATCCCTACGATCCTTTTCTGGTTACACCAGATTGCACTTGTGCGCATGGCTACAATTAGCTCAGAAGCAATGCCACTTATCACTCGCAGTACTATATGTCCAAGTACTCAAAACTCAGCGCTCGGACTCTGAAATGGAAAAATAACTTACTTGTGGCAACCCGATCTCCCTGTACGCTTCGTGTAAACTTTTTTCAACAACCGACCGAGTGGGCAAATCGTCCATCAGTACAGCAATGTGGCGTCACCAAGAACGGACGTACGGGAAGAATGGTCATAATAGCTGTTGTCAATGCCGTGTACCGTGAAAGGAAGATCAGGTAGTCAAGGTGTGTTGAGGGAGGCCAGAAAAAGTCGATCTGTGGGGTATCATGTATCATATTCCAATGATTGGATGAAGAGGCTTGATGGGACCTACCTCGTCGGAGAAAGTGAGGATGTAGTCGTATACCTGGCAGAGAGTGTTGGTCGCTAGTGCGGAAGAGCCTGAGAGGGACATACATAGAGGATGGCGCTGGCCACTGAACGAGGATGAGATCAGAGGGCTGAGTCTAAGGGGAAGGAATAGACGCACTCGAAATATCCTGTTGAGTATCAGTCCCGTGAACACGAAGGCATGGAGAAGTGTACCCACTGAAGCGACGCGTTGCTTAAAGAAACAAGTGTCGTTTGAACCCATACTTGTAAGAGCGAGAGCAGTTTTCTTTGAGGAATGGCGCACATAGCAGTATTTATATGTCACTGGTCATCACGAATGAATTGGTGCCTAGTAGTCTGTCAGGGCGATATGACAACGAACGGGAGAATCTT
Source organism: Paramarasmius palmivorus (assembly GCA_037176845.1). Taxonomy (NCBI): domain Eukaryota; kingdom Fungi; phylum Basidiomycota; class Agaricomycetes; order Agaricales; family Marasmiaceae; genus Paramarasmius; species Paramarasmius palmivorus. Next base: position 14,810 of record JAYKXP010000039.1, on the reverse strand, counting down.
CGATGACTGTGGGACTTGTAGATCGTAGCCTGTGAACGGTTGAACCGCAACCGAGAATGTTCCCATATCTGTGTAGCTAAAACTTTCCGTGTAAATGGTTGGAGATGGAGCTGATGTAGAGCTAAGAGGATCAGAACGGTTCAAATCACCTGTCATCTGCACGCGCATGCTCCATCGGAACATTGGGCCAGTTGCGAGCGTAACTCAGCTGTCTACCCAGTTGTAGTCTGTAAACAGCACATGTACATTCTGCATTCAAGATACAAGCTGGTTTACCAAGAGTCAATTCCTAAGCCTTCTCATCATACTGAATACAACAGGGTGTGTGTGTGGATGCGGAGAGTGATATAACAATACCAGAACAGAACATGAGACGAAGAAGGAGGAAAAGAAAACAAGCTAGTGATGGATCAGGACGATAAGCCATCAGTGTATCACGTGATTTTAAACAGCTTACTCACGATTGCTCTGGTTTATGCGCCCTTGGGAGCTTCTTTGTAGGAAATGGCCTAAATTTAGGTTAGAAAACGTTCTGAGCACGAGTGATATCCAAACTCACCTGCTCCTCACCCATAGCACTGACGATAGTAACAAGCAAGTCCTTGCCAGCATCAAAGTCGTCCTGAATCTGCTTTCCGAGATCACCTTCGGGAAGACGAACGTCATCCTTAGAAGCACCGTCCTGAGTCATAAGGTTGAGGAAGCCGTCATCAATGTTGACCTGTAGAGAGGTTGTAGATTACATAAGATGAGCGATGAAGGGCGGTATGTAGACGTACAAGCTGGTATTCGTTACGGTGCACGTTGGGGACGTCCATGTTGTGGGTAGAGGGGGAGATATCTTCCTGTTGCAAAGTTAGAAAGCGTGGGATTTTGGGGGTAAAGATTGATGGACTGACCAACTTCTTGCCGGTGAAGATCTGACGAAGATGTAGGTTAGATACAAGCACGCGGAGAGAAACGAGAAGAGAAGACTCACATCAATGGCAACAAGGTGAACCTTGGCGTGACCGTGCTTTCCGGTTTTAGAGGTGGACATTTCGACGATCTTGCAAGGACGGCCTGGTTGTCCGACACTGTGATTAGCGAAAAAAAGCACGTACTAACAAGACGATACCTACCCTTGATGACGACGTGTCCGTTTTTACGGAGGGCAGAACATTGCATGGGGAAGGTCGTGGAGGCCCCAGCGCTGGCCTGCGCGAAAAACGGATTGAAGCACGATCAGACATCGATAAAAAGAAAAGTAAAAAAAAGAATGCATACCTGCTCAAAGGTCTGGTTGTGCTGTTCATCGTCAGACATTTTGAATGAGAAGTGAGGGAGGGTAAGATCAGCAAAAAAAGAAGAAGTCTAAGGGAAGGTGAGGGAGAGAGCAAGGTGAAGAGAGCCCAAAAGTGAAATCCTAAAAAATCGATCCTTTTTCAAACTCCGACCCTCCAATCAGCTGTGACCTGACGGCGGTAAGCGCTGCGCCGCGACCGATTACATTTTGTGACACAACAGCGTCACACCTCGCTTGCACCACTACCACCACCACAACCGATACCGACGCCAATACCGACGTCTTCACGACCATGCATCCCTTTGGAGGTACCCCAATATGTCCCAGGTGCAGCAAATCCGTATACGCTGCTGAACAGGTGAGGTCTAGCACAACAGCTTTTGGTTCTTATTCACTAATATGCGCACCGCTTTACAGGTTATGGGACCAGGCAGAAAAGTGAGTGATGGGTCTATCTTGCAAGGATCTTGACTGATTGTCTCTTCTAGCTCTATCACAAGGTATAAATGCTTCATATTAGACCAAAGCGCCAGCTAAAAGAACGTTGGATAGCCATGTTTAGCATGCACATCGTGCAACAAGAGGCTGGACTCTTATACGTTGCTGGAACACGATCAACAAGTGTGTAGAGTTGTTCTTCCTCCTCGTTGTATTGACCCTAATATTCTGTTAGCCGTACTGTAAGCCTTGCCATTCCAGGAACTTTGGCACAAGAGACCTCCGTCAAGCTAATCTGCCACAACGCGCAACGAGTCCACCCCTTTCCCCCACAAGAGCCACTGCTCGTTTTGGCAGCATATCGCCACCTCCGACCTCACGCTCGCCTCCACTGTTGCAACCTACCCGAACGCTGACATCACCGACAAGCCCAACGTTCCGTAGCAACGGTACTCCACCCAAGGCTGATCCAGTGGACGACGATGAAGCTGAAGAGGCTCGGGATACGCTGGAAGAAGTAATTCCCGTGGTCAAAGCAAGGCCCATGTCCGTAGACTCTCCTTTATCCAATGGCTCTGCTGCTTCACGGACAAACGGGAATCAATCCGGAGGTGTTACACTTGGGCGCAGTAGTAGCAGCATCACCGCGGCAATGATGGAGGGCTACGCTACTGCTAAACCACTCATGCAGACTGCGACTGGTACTCGTTACGGCGCTGCTCTGGGTGGTGGCTTTGGTCGTGGTGTCACTACCAATACCACAGGTTCCTCACCTCGCAAATGGGGCGGCAATACCCCAAGCTGCCCGAAATGCGAAAAGAGTGTCTATTTTGCAGAACAGGTATATTGCAGCCTTTAATTAACCCTTGCATCATTGCTTTGATCTGATCTTTTGTTGTTTCAGGTCAAAGCGGTCGGAAAGACCTGGCACAAGAACTGTTTGAGGTGTTCGGAATGCAGCACGTTACTCGATTCCACTCGTTTGAGGGACCATGATGGTACACCGCTGTGCGGCAGGTGCTATAATAAGGTCAGTGTTACTCTTACGCGTAGGTGTTGGAAGCTGAGCGCTGAGGTTTTATCATTACACAGCTTCATGGGCCTGCCGGTAACGGCTATGCCTTGCTAGGCAAAGCGGGCGGTTGAGCCCAAGGACATCTTACAGCGATCTGGATTCTTCATCTTTCCTTTTCTCCCTTTAATCATATACTTATCTATTCGCTGTTGTGCTTCGCAGTTTACGACTCTTACGACTTATTGATGTAACGGTATCCTCATGAAGTACTGTATCGATTACTTACACGGCTTGTATGTATCGTTGACTTTAGACGTCCTGCCGTACGTTTTTACACCTAATCTACATTGCGTTCCTATGCAACAATAACAAGTCGATTTTCGGCTATGCGCCATTCTGCGGTGGCGTCTTCGACGTTGAACGGCCGTTGTCGTTTAAGAGTCAAAATCCCGCCCTCCCCCGCCTCTGAATCGGTGATGGTGGCTGTTGTGCCAGAATTAGCTGACAATTTCAGCATCAGATATCCTTAGGTCGACGTCAAGAGTTGGATAATTTGGGATGCTGAGAATGAACCGTCGTGGTTCTATATCGAACGTGGCTTTGGATATGACAGAATTATCCTAGAGAGAAAAGGAAAGAATGAGATCGAAACCGGCCGAAACGTCATTCACAAATGTCAAATAAGGATAGGTATAGAACATATATATCTACTCCATTGTGAGAATCGTGGTACAAGGGAAACTTTTAGAGTGTGGTGGGAAGGAGTAAACCAGATACATGAGTCACTTACGAGCTTGGGGACGGAAATAACGATCTGTATTTGGTCATTTTGCTTCGACCAAGACCATTGAAGCGGGATTTGTTGTATCTGGCTCGGGCGTGGAGCAACGGGAGAGGGCTGTTGCGTGGTTTTCAGTATACCCTTTGGTTTCTTGACGGCCTCCGATTCCGCAGGCGTTATTTCTTCAATGAGAGGTTTCTTGGCGACGTGTGAAGCCTCGGACGAGGATTTCGAAGCGAGAAAAGAAGGGATCGACACTGTTCGAGGCTCTAGTTTCCCTTTAGCGGCTATGTTTGGAGTGCCGATGTTACGGGAAAGTAAGAGACCAGTCTGTGCCTCAATGCGCTGTAAAGAGAGTTCTGCGCAGTTCAATCGATGTGTACTGGGGGTGAAAGAAAAGGCGAAGTACCTATAATGAAGACCTTGTACTCATGATCGATGAGTGTGCGAGTTTTAACAGACTTGTGAAAGACGCAGTCAAAGACGAGCGACGGTTTTCCAGCTGGAACGGTAGTATGAAGTCAGATGTGGTTCGGAAATAGGCAATAAGCCGACTACGCAACACATAGAAACATAGCTATAATGAGTTATGTTTCAAAAGGTGTGGTGCGGTGTCAATGTCCTGAGTGTTATTCTGTTTCATTGCCAACCGGCCGAGTATGGCACGTAAACGAAAGGAGCATAGGCGTACCTTTGTCCGTATCTTGCCTCCCTTCACTGACTACCACCGGAACGAAATACTCATCAGATCCATTGGCCCCATCACTCTCGCTAGTTTGACCTTCCATGGCGCGTTTGATAGCCTCCTCACTGCATTCCGGAGGCGGTGGAACGTTTGCATCCCAAGCGATGTTCACAAAGATCTTGAACCCGGCCGGGATGGTGATTGGTGGATTTTTGGGCTCTAGTGAGCTCGGAGAAGGTGCTGGAGAAACAGGAGTATACACAGCTGGCTGTAAGGTGGATGATTTGATGCAGAAGCCTGCTACTGGTTTGAGAGACACAGGAACAGTGGTATTTGCCATGGTGGTACCCAGCAGAGAGGTTGCCGGAGGATGATTGTCGGAGGATTTGGCAGGCACGTGTGACGCCATGTCGAGATCTAAGCGCGCGAAAAAAATTCAAAGTTCTCCTTCACAATTTTGGCTGTGACTCGAACTGAGTTGACGCTCTAGCATTGACACGTTGCTCCCTTTTACCTGTACTCCCAACTGCTTACTTACCTATTGAGCACTTTCTCCTTCTGACTCAATCACTTCCTTGCAAGGAAAAATGGCAAGTTCAACTACTATAAAGGATTCAGCTGTTCCCTTCAGGTTTCGTCAGTATTCATACCCCATCGTCGTATCAGACATCTCTTTAATCCAGGACCTGCAGCCGTACCCGAGGAAGAAATGGTTAGCCCACACCCTGACTTTGACGACACAAAGAAGGTCGAGCAGTACCTCCAGGATCGGCGTGTGCTAGGAGTGCGTTCATCGTCCATCATTCTTCGATTCGTTGCTCATCTACAATCACATTTGATAGTACGATCCTCTAGTACAACCCGCACTCTTGCGTCATGAAATTGTCTCTTCCAAGAACTCCCATCGTACCATCGCTTTGGCTCGTTACACTGCTAGTAGAATCATCTCCGGAAACGACGACCGTCTATTGGTCATTGTCGGTCCCTGCTCCATTCATTCACCAGAGCAAGCACTAGAGTATGCACGGCTCTTGAAGGAGAGGATCCCATCCTGGTCAAACCTTCTCATCATTATGCGAGCCTACTTGTGAGTATTGAGGACCTTTCCTAGTCAATGTGAATGCTAACATTCTCAATTCGTAGCGAGGTAAATGAACCCAAGGCATCCGTTCGACCATGCACTGATCTCTCTCTCTCTCTCAGAAACCCCGTACCACTGTGGGCTGGAAGGGACTCATCAACGACCCAGAGATTGATGGAACTTTCCAAATCAACAAGGGCCTACGTACTGCAAGAAAGCTATTATGTGATCTTACCGACCTTGGTGTCCCTGTCGGCTCAGAGCTTCTGGATACCATTTCACCGCAATACATTTCTGACCGTGTGTTTCTTTCTTTTATGTTCTTTTCATCGGCAGATACTAAAGCTAGCTTCAGTGATCTCCTGGGGCGCAATTGGTGCACGAACTACTGAATCCCAGCTGCACCGTGAACTCGCTTCCGGTGTATCCTTCCCAATCGGTTTCAAGAACGGTACCGATGGCAGGTTAGTATATCTTCTTTTCTTATAAGGAATGGTCACTCACCATTCGGCTATAGTGTAACTGTTGCGGTCGATGCCATGCATTCAGCATCAAACCCACACGCTTTTATGGGTGTCACTGAGCAGGGTCTAGCTTCCATAGTCAAAACCCGGGGCAACCAAGACGTTCACGTCATTCTTCGAGGAGGTACCAGTGGCCCCAACTACGCCTCCGAGTACGTTAAAGAGGCAGCAAAAACCATCTCCAAGAAGCGTCCTTTCCCGAGTATAATGGTTGATTGTAGCCGTACGTCTTTTCGCCGTCCCCAAATAACCATCAAATTGATGAATGGCAAACAGACGGCAATTCTCAGAAAAATCATAATAATCAGCCCAAAGTTCTCGCCGATGTCTGTTCGCAGTTGGCTGCTGGAGAGCGCAACATTACTGGTGTAATGATCGAGTCGAACATCAACGACGGCCGACAGGATGTACCATCACTCAGGTCCGTCTGGTCTCAAACATGGCATCAGCATTACAGACGCTTGTGTCGATTTTGAAACCACAGTCAGGATGCTTGACGAATTGAACGAGGTGAGCCCTGAGAATCCCTGTTTTTTATGATCGCTGAGATAACTGTTTCTAGGCGGTCGCGAAAAGACGTACAGTACCCGTGGCCTAGTCACTCTAGCCATAGCATTCTGAGTGGCGTGTCGATATCGATACCACAGTAGAAGCATCTAGAAAACGAACGATCAATGTTCGACTTTGCATTATACCGCTTGTGCTTTGAAAATGTTGTCAATGTGTGTATTGTACTTCTACAACTAATATTCTACTACCTTGCAACGTCGGCCGTCAAACCGCAAATTAGATCTTACAATGTCCTGATAACGGTCGTCAATGGGGAATAGTTATGGGCGGCCGACGGGAGGGACCCCCTTTCAAGCTGCCCAGCCAGTGTTGCATCGCAATAGTTGATAAAGAAGGGAAATGGTGCATTGGTTGTAATCTAACTTTGATCGTACAAAACTGAATATACCCTAATAGACCCTCGCCTCCATTAGATGCACAGGCGATTGGTGACAAAACCGAAATGGAACGAGTTGATTACGAGTCGAAAATAGCACCATATGCAGGAACGCCCCGACTCTCCATACCAAAGACCACTTTCCTTGTCATTTTAGGATTGGAGATTATGAAGACGGCTTCCGCATCGTACTCTCTCACCAGCTTCCAGGTTTCCATTACCATATCGGGCCTTCCCAGCTTGCGAGTGTCCCAGATTGTTGCCTTTGGATCAGCCTTCTTCACGGCGTCAATGACATTGTCGCCATATGTCGTGTCCGGCGCGGGGGTCGACCAGAAAATCCGTCGAGGCGTAACATTGGCGTAAAACAAACTAGACCGCGAGTATCAGTATTAAATAGTAAACGTCCAGAAATAATCTGATGACTACCTGAGCGTGGGACCGATACCAGATCCAGTGGCGACAACTACAATCCGTTTGAATAGGAGCGAAGTGTAGAGCAGTCCATGAAGGGGTGCTCCACGAACCCACAACTTCTTTGGGGGGTTCATGATGGTACTTTTCGTCCAATCACCAGCATTAGATACCAACACCGAAAAGCCATCTGGTTTCCCATCAGCATCCTCGTCGGGGATGGTAGCAAACGCGTGCCATTCGACCAGAGGGCGATTGGAAATCTTCAGTCCGTAGAATGGCCTCATCTGACGGTACTTGAAGTGCAGACGGATAGCGTGGCTAGAAAGGACCTCGGGGTAGACGTCAATACGCCTCAGACGACCCCAAGAGAGGATAGTGCAGCTAGTGGAAATACATAATGTCCAGAAGTTCGGAGTATTGATAAGGTAGAGGCCGAGGGGTTGATCCGCCGCTTTGTACTGGAAGCCGGCGAAGATGCTGTGGGTCCAAAACGTACAGAGGGCAACCCATCCAGAGTAGCGGTGCATTGCCTCGAAGTAATCGTGGTAGAGAACACGAAAGCGAGGGTAGGCTCCCGCAAGAATGAGACAGAACATGGTGACAAGGATGTACGATGTGATCGTATTGGCTAATCCGGCCGGAGTTCTGTCGTCGAGGTAATCCATTGTGACGAGAGCGGTGTACATTATATACCACACAACGGCAGCTGTTCCAGCTCCGCTGTGGGCACCCCCGTAATGGAATACCTTTGCGAGTCGAGAGCGCAACCAAAGAGGAGCGCTGTGCGGACAGGCGACAGCGATCTCGTACACCATGTTGACGAAGTTCTCTTGCCGAAAGAGAAGTGCCACCATCAAGTTGGCTGATGCAGCGCTACCCACGTCTGAAGCAAGTGGACGACCTCTGGCACGAGCGACGATAGCGATGAAAACAGCTAGATTGGCGAGGAAGATGATGGTGAAAGTCTTCCGATAATATGAAAAGAAGATGACTATGTAAAGCAGTCAGAATAGGAATCAGTAACATGAAAGCTAACTCACGATCAAGCCATCTAGTCAGGCTAGAGCGCCCACTCTTGGGTGGCAGGGTCAAATCTACCTCTTGGGGAGGCTCAATCTGGTTGGCCTCCGGCGTCGGTGCGCTGACCTTCTCGTCTATGATAGAGCCAGAGGACGAATTCGCGGATGACTCCGTATCTGCAGCTTGCTTCTCTACATCAGGCGTCGAAGCGCGAGAGAAAGGTGCGGGGCCGAGAGAAGACATGTTGGATCTACGAGACGACGTCTTCTGGAATTCAATGGGGCGTCCTTTTATACAGTTCAGAGTGGCTCAGAAGCCTGAGTCCAGAGGACGGGATCCGACGATACACCAGTACAGCGGAAGATGTATCGCGCGGACATGGGAACGATGATAACTAGATTAGATATCATCAAAAAGAGCATTGTCTGACAAGAACGATAAACTTCAAGGGCTTACCTCGTGTATCCCAAGTTGGCGGTTGTGATAACTTAAAGCAGCCAATCAAAGACTCATTCCCGAAGCCTGGATCTTTAGGCCTAAGCTCGCAGAGACGCCGGACTGCATCGTGAGTCCAATCATCATTGTGTATCCACTCCAAGGCCTATCTGTGCGGATGAAGAGTTATAAGAATCCCATCTCCGTATTTGGGCGACAAAATCCAATCCCTACAACACCTGAGAATGCATTAGCCCGGAGGGGTGTGTGAGGAAACGAGAAATAAGACCGACGGAAGCCGCAAAAGAGGGCTTCCAATGCGAAGCACTTAGCAGTTTTCTCTACAGCCTGAGGGCCCCTGTGGGAGCAGGGTCCTCGGTCGTGTTTCATTAGCGCAGCAAATAATGTCCAGTACTTGCGAAGTTCCGTAGTTTCAAACACGCTGCGCTTGATCACCATCCATTATTGTAACTTTTGTTGCACAGTGCAAAGGGCGAGGCGGATTTACATTAAGAACGACTTGATGCGGAAAACTAGGGATCGACATGATTAAGGTTAACCGCATTGTTTCAATAATTAATCTCCTGCAAAATACGTTTATTGATGCTGTAGAGTCTGACCAAAACGTGTGAACTTACTTTTAACGGGTGATAGGAATAGGACAAAAGCTGCCGCTGTCTTGCTCAACAGGACATGAAAATGTAGCTCTAGGTATGAAGTCTTCATATTTGACCCACCGAATTGAATTGGCGAGTTCCCACTCAAATCTTCTTGCCTTCCCCGGCCAACAGAAGCCTGGTTTACAAGTGCCTGGGTGATTGGTACTGGTCAGGACAACGTCATACTACCAGTGGGCTAGCTATGCCCGTGTGCACTTCCGTAGAGTAACTTGACAAGCCTGGTTGGAGGCGTTTCGATGGGCTGTGAAAAACGGACATACAGGGAGGTCACTCACAATTGCAGGCCAATGCGGTAGGTACACAAACTTATTCATCTACATACCAAAATGCCAAGCTTCCATAGAAAGGCCTGTACGGAACTTCAAGTGGCCTGTTGGGTGGTAGACGAGCACTACATGCCAACTCACTCACTCACTCGCCCAGCAGTGCCCAGGAATTTCCCGCAATTCGGTTCGACACAATCGCCAAAGAGGAGCTCCTAAGTTCCGATGTTCAAGCCGCGGAGATCTGTGTAAAAGCCCCGGAGGTGCAAGTCAAAACTCAGGCATCGATGACATTGCTGATCACTTACATTACAGTATCATTTTACAGCCACTATCAAGAGATTGAGTCTGTGAAGCGCAAGATTGAGTCTTATGCGAAGTCTAAAACGGCATTCCACGCGTGAAGCCTTTTTATATCTGGCTCAATGTACCTTCCGATACAATACGGTACAGAGAATGCTGAGAACCAGCGAGTCGAGACAATTTCCAAGCGGAAGTCCATGCATTTCGCTTCTCCCAAGGTGGTGTCCATGGCAAATCGGAATTACCTATATCAAGTGTTAGAATGGGCTGATGCGGTGTGGACCGACAGCGAATTTCGCAGGCAAACGATCACCACTTTCTGAAATAGGCCGAAAGGGAATCTGATAGTCAAGTCGGTTAAACGTCTTCATCTACAAGAAAGGAACGCGGTACCCATGACAGAAAGAGGAATTGTTGCGTAGCAGAAAGCGACGAAATGTGACAACTCTCGCACAACCCGACCGAATGCAATTGCCTCAACCGCAGTACTCGTGTCCTCACATCCTCGATGGTGAGAGTTACAAAAGACAGTGGAGTGAAACGAGTTGGCACACCCGAAGGCCACAAAGTGAAGCCGAATGGTCTTGAAATACCGGACACATACTGTCGACGGCGGATCACAGGAGAACTGGAGCCTGCTCTTGATCAAAACGACCGGTATACAACACTCCACAGCATGATAATAACCGTTTTGATGCTAGTCATCTGCTATGTTGTGGATCATTGATTGGAGTAGTAATTAAGGGAACGAAAATAATAGGTAATAAATGCTCACATCGCGTATTGGCAGAGAGTATCTCTGTCGAAACTGTCATTATTCATGCTTTGTTCAACGCGAGTATCAACCTTTGAGACAAGAGGATTTCCCTTTTGGGTGGACGCGTTTCAAGGATAGAAGCACTATATGGCGCGATTTCGTAGCGACCGAGGCATGACGAGGTGGTCTGGCGAAGGAAGCAGTTAGTGGACAAACGACCTCCGTTTCTTCTGACGCACTTCTGCTTCAAGCACCAATAAGATACGCTGGAGTCGCAAAGGATGAGTTGTTGGTTCATGGGAACGGGGCACCATATTTTGGATATTTAACCGCTGCATTGGGTGAAGCGGACAACGCACAATCAGAACCGCCAAGGATACCAGTGGGTTTGCAGCCAGCGGAGGGTTTGCCAAAAGATCGGTAGAACAAAATGGTAGAAAGAGTGTTATCCTTGTGGGTGTTCGTCTCTGTTTTCTCGATGACTCCAAGACGCCCCGAAATCAGTAGACCATGTGGAGAGATGAGCCAAGCCCTTTGGATTGTGAAAGGAATGCCAAATGTGTATTCGGTTCAGATAAAGGTGTAGACCTTGCCGGGGCGCGTAGGAAATCGAAGAGGGCGAAAACATGGGAGTCGTATTCGTCTCGTTTCGTTGAACAATGCTGTTGTTCAAGATAGATACAGGAACCGAACGTTGACTGATTCCCATGATAATTTTGCCAGGGCGTGAGTTCTGTGAAAACTGTTTTAGTCGTCATATCACCGACTTTATCCCAGCCAATGTATGGATGTCCTCCAGCAGTAGGACTGATAGTCCCTCTAGTCTGGCAACGAATTGTCGGCTCCACCTCTACCGCACGCCATCTAAGCCCAGAGATACCGTCTTTTCGTTCCAGATAAGCCGGCCATGTATACCCCGGAACCATCTTTTGGCAAGACGTCGAGCTGGGTCCTTGATAAGCAGGGAGGTTTGTTGCAGGACTTCTCTCGAATAAGAAAGGGACGAGAATATGAATGGGCACCATTGCTTCTTCAGAATTGGTGCGAAGATTCAGGTAACTTCGGTGGACATGATGGTAGAGAGAAAGAAAGGCGTTGAAAAGCTTCGGGCCGACCGTGCGAGCCTTGCTTGACATACTTGAGAGTGCGAACCTTGTCATCAACGTCCATCTCTCACGAGTTATTCAATGTCTTCAGACTCTGAACAGGAAACACCAATGCCCAATATTATCAAGCTGTCAGATATACGCACACTCACACAACTGTACAAGGCAGCCGTTCTGAAAGCATCCCACGCCGCAAAATACTCTCCAAATGCCTCGTTCCTCGATCGTATTTCATTGTTGTGTGTCTTTTCTTGAGAGTTGACATGATCGAACCTCTGACCAGTTTTGACCATCAGTCAGGGAGATATCACGAAGTTGGAAGTTGACTCGATAGTGAACGCAGCGAACAGGAGTTTACTTGGTGCCTGTCCCCTCTATCTCAAATACCGTCCTTGAGACTGACGAGACAACATCTGTTCACAGGTGGAAGTGGAGGTCAGCCCTTTCCCAGTTATGCATGAATCTAGGCCCATGACTGTGTCGATCTAGTGGATGGTGCGATCCACAGGGCTGCTGGTCCAGAACTACTGGCAGAATGTGCGTGGCCTACAAGAACTGTAAAATGTCCTCTTGATTGTTTATAACCAGGTAGAGGCTTGAATGGCGCAGAAACAGGCGAAGCAAAGATTACTAAGGCATACAGATTACCCTCGTTCGTAAGGATCGATACTTATATGGTTCAGCTACTAATATTTGGCTCACCAGAAAACATGTTATACACACAGTCGGTCCCATCTACGATGATTCTAACGGTTGAGCTCAAGGCTGAGCAATTGGCGTCGTGTTACAAATCAAGTTTATTGCGAGCCGTGGAGAATGCTTGCAAGCACATCGTAAATTGCAGCCCATTAGCTCTCGAGTTCGCTATTGGCTGATAGTGGCTTTAGGCATTTCCCGTCAATTTCTACTGGAGTATATGGCTATCCGATCGTCGATGCAACCCACATTGCTTTGCGTGTAGTTCGTGAGTTTTATGAGACGGAGCAAGGCAACAAGGTATGTACGTTCGTGTTGTCGCGTGGTTGAAGAGATGATCGACTGCTTTACTAGCTTGAACGGGTGGTTTTCGTGGTGTTTAGTGATAAGGATAAGGAAGTCTATGAGTGAGTCTGAGCTCGATTTCATTTGATACCATCTGTGAATTTCATTTCAGAACCCTTATCCCGGAATACTTTCCACCGGCCGAGGATTCTCCCACCCTCGAAGGGTAGATTCGTTGCGTAAGTGTAGTACGCATTAAATTGTACGATAGGTTGCGATTGGGAGGTTGATGAGCGGGGCAAGGAGTTAGCTGTGCTACTTTTTCTCGATCATAGTCGTCGCTTATCTGTCCGATGGTAACAATATTCACTGAGGTAAGACGCTGAATGTGCAGAGTTGATAAGGGAACAGCATGGGATGTCGGGTTTGTTTTGAAAACATGGCTGCATAACATAGAACAGATACATAACACTCTATGCCTCCCTGGGAGCACCCCTTCCGACGCCAGCAAACTGAGGCCTGAACTCTCCCGGAGCATCCTCCTTCTTTCTGTAACCTTCCCTATCGCCACGAGGAGCCCTGTAAGCACCGTCTCCACCTTGACGAACAGTTGCGGGACGAGGAGGACGAGCGGCCTTTTTGTGAGTGGCAGGAACAATTTCCGCAGGTAGGTGAAGCCTGGGATACAATTAGCGGAGCCGGGGTTGGAGTAGACGTGCAGCTCACCACTCCCTCAAATATTCGACACCCTCAGGAGTCAAAATGTAGTAGTACCACTGCCAGCTGAACTGGGTTTTGACGTAGCCCTTTGAGGTGAGACTTTGGAGGGCTTTGATGACTTGAAGATTGGGAACGTCGAGTTCTTCATGTTTGGGTGCGTTGAAGTCTTTTTTGGCAACCATAACGCCCTCTGTGTGCAGATCAACAAGGGTCAGGCCATGATCTTGAGACGACTAGTTGGAGACGAACCCTTGAAGAGGTTTTCATAGATAACACGCCTGTTCTCTTTGGGGATGATCATGGTGGGCCTACATCCAAATGTTCAGTATCGAATCCATATTCGTCGAGAGTCCAGTCGCCAAAATGACATGAATTCTGCATGGAATACTCACAGATGGCGCTGTTGGCGATGGCGCTGGCGTTGATTTTGACGAGTCTTGAGGACGGCGGCGCGTTTCTGTCTGGCGTTGACTCGTCGACTACAGAGTTTCCCCTCTTCTTGGTCAGCATTATGTCAGCCACTGGCGTTATGCCGCGGCATTTTTTGTGTGGCCGTATTTACCAAAAGCGTTGTCCGACAGAACTCGTCCGAGATTTTGAACCATCTCGAAGCAATCCACAGGCAAGCAGCGCTCATCCACTTCACGACCCTCAAAACTTCCTCTTAGAAGCCTATCAATCATTCCAAATGGTGCGTTTCTCCACAATCTGTCGCTTTTCATGCGTTTTCGCCGCTGTTTCGAGATGGATCGTATACTGACCGATTGGATGTATTAGGCCTCTGCCGACCTCGCTCCGTCTTACGCCGCCCTTATCCTCGCTGACGAGGGCATCGAAATCACCGTAAGTACAACCGAGTCTTACACCACATTCTCGATGCTTAACGTTCCTAGTCGGATAAAATAATCGCCCTCACCTCTGCCGCCAACGTCGAACTCGAGCCCATATGGGCGTCCCTTCTCGCAAAGGCTCTTGAGGGCAAGAACGTCAAGGAGCTCTTATCAAACATTGGTTCAGGAGGAGGTGCTCCCGCTGCTGCTGTTGGAGGAGGTGCTGCTGCTGGAGGTGCCGCTGCTGCTGAAGCACCCAAAGAAGAAGAGAAGAAGGAAGAGGAGAAGGAAGAATCAGACGATGACATGGTATGTTTCCTTGGATTCCGTATAACGTCTGGCGGTTCTCATTCTCTGCTTCCTAGGGTTTCGGTCTCTTCGATTAGTGTATTCGACTACCATTTTTTACGCTCCAGTTGTCGTTCACATCCACAAAATCCATTAAAAATGGGAACCTCATGTCCGATATGAATAGTCCATGCGTGTATGGTATCAAGCATACTGCAAGAACTATATTTATGAGCTATGGCCACTTTCTGTCGT